>JAMWET010007653.1:2467500-2785015 GCA_024036415.1 Prochilodus magdalenae | reverse complement strand
AGAGGGTGAGGAGAGAAAGAAAAAGAGGGAGAAAAGAAAAGAGGAATGAAAATTTGGAAAGTTAAAAAAGGATGAGAGTGGAGAATGATACGTTTGAATTGTATTTTTAGGTAGTTTTATTTCATAGTACTTTAAAAATAAGCTGGAGATAAAGATTTACAATGACTTCTCAAATCAAGATGTTTGCTCAGATCTGTCCCTCACTGGGAAGAATCCCTGAAACAACCCGCAAACTACCAGAGAGCAAAACCCTCACTGCGAAGATGCTTAGCTTCTGATCAGCCTCGCAGCTTCCTTATTAAGAGGCTAAGAACCGGAAAACTGTCAGTATGGGTTTGCTTTTGCGTATTTACCTATTTACTCAGTAGAGCGTTGCTGAAACCAAGGACAAAGTCCTCATTAAGGCCATAAAGACCTTATACACATGTCTGATCCCCTCTGCACCCCTTCAGAAAACTACTGTATGCATGTTGCTCGCATTCTTACTAGTGGCTGTTGTTTGTGTTAATGTCGTCTGAATGTTTGGTTTTTATTACAGAACTATGGAATATTCACAATGTTGTAATGTGTCTGTGGGTGCTGGCAGGATATGTGGATTTATAACCTGGTGTACTACCGTGGGGTGAGTTTGGCCTTGCTATCCGGTCCAGAATAGAAGCATCTAATGTCTCTACCACTCCGCAAGGTCATTCATAACGTCTGAGTACACGAAACAGTTTTTTACCATTACTTTGCCTCTACACATTTATTAGTTATGCCCCCTTGTTTAAATTGTTTTTGTTGCAGAGTCATTTTGTAAAAAATCTTTCAAGCTTCTCAACATTGTGTAATAATCACGTAAATTTGAATTTGTAATTTATAAGGTGCATAACACTATGATAGAATGTGTCGTATCTGACAGACACTGCTTAAACTGTATACTGACATCGGACAGATTTTTGGACTGGTACTTCTTAATGTGTGTAAATGAATACGGTCCCGTAGTGGTACTGGCGCATGTTTTATTATTACTGAATGATAACTATGCCTTCTAATGCAAGTATTCAAGTTTCGGCCTTAGAATTCCCTTTGCAAGCTCTTCAGAAACAGCCTTATACTATTTAAAGGTATAAAATTACTCTTGTTATCATCTTTTTTTACCAGCTTTTAACCACTTCTTATTCCTATTCTGCTTTAAGTGATGCTACAGTGTTCCGTGGCTTAAATGTAAAATGACTAACAAATCTGGCAATACCAAGCCAGCATCAGCTCACCATACAGGGCTGCTGAAGAATGAATCATAATTATGTGGCAATTTTACAATTACAAACAAGCCTACATTGCCAAATATCTGTCTAAAACATGTAGGTAGGAAAATTTACATAACTCATACATACTTATGAGCCATATGACTATATTCACTATTTTTGGGAAATTGTTTATTGTGCTAATGTGCAGTCCTGAGATGCTGTAGTAACACCGGGAGGGCGGGAGCGGATCTCGTAGCTGTTTCTATTTCAGGATTTGTTTGTCCCCTACATACAATCCAATAAAATTCATGCACTTGAAAATAGAAACATGTCACTTCTACTTCTTACAAATGACAACAAAAACCTTTTGAATGCTTGTGCTGGTCATTTATGGCTTTATTATTGCTTGTTTATATGGTTTTGTGTCTGAAAGTTTGCCTACCATAATGGCAGTAATATCGATGGAATACTAATGAATAATGCGTTTGAACTTCTTCTCCATAAAAATGCGTTTTCATCCTGAATCTGTCTCCGGGTCCCCTTTGCAGGGTGGGAGTAACAATGCACGAGCCAAGCAAAAAAGGCGCAACCACAGGCGAGGCAAAGTGATGCTGGGTGAAAGTTTTGCGTGTTAACCCTATAGTCGATGGACTTCTAGACACAACCCCGCCCTGATCAAAGACTACTAGCTTTCATTACAGGCTGCTAGTACTCAAACACTAGCACAGATAAGGGGTTTTTTATAACAGGTGGGAAAAGCTCAGACGCGATAGCTCACCAAAATCCGTTCCCTTCCCCCTTCCTCTATCATCACTGATTAGATTTTTTTTTACTTTTTATCTCCTGTTAAAATCACGATTCTTTGTGCTTTGAACTAAACTTCTGCTTCTGTTGAGCTGCTCTTCCTCCTGTGGTGTGGCCGCTCTCCCATCCACTGTTGGGAGCTGCTGTGTTTGTTTTTCTCTCAGGGACGTGAGCGTTGCCTGGTGATGACTGCTTTTCTGCCTTTTCTTGTTTCCCATGCGTGACTGCAGGCATGCCTCGTGCTGCTTACTAACATGTCCATCACACACGAGTTTTTGGCCTTCTTTCTGTTTTTTATAAGCGCCGGCGTTTTTGCCTCTTTTAGAGGTCCATATCATAGAAAAGGGAATTTTCCTTTTGTGTGCTGATCTAGTATGTAAACAATTGTTCAGCATGTATCCAGTCCTTATGTAGCAACAAAGCTACAAAACCAGCTTTTTAATTTGTTGCTCTCGCATTGTCACAAAAACCCATTTTTAACACATACCTGCATTCTCAGCCTATAGGCAGTAGTAGTTTGGCCCCTGCCCACTTCACATTGAGTTACAAAGAGTATTTCAGCCATATACCAGCGTAATACAGGGAGGCCAATCACATATGTGGCTTTTTAACTCTAAAAAGCCGGCTGTGTATACATATGAACAAGCGTGAATTGAAATCTTATTACAGGTCATAAGTATTGAAAAAGCCCCTTGATTTATGAGCCTATCACAGTCAAGGGGTAGGCGAGGCTAGATTACTTGTGCACACAATGAACCAGTAAGATATTTGGTGGATATTGGTCGGTTATTGTCATAGCTACACTGGCCTAAGGAAAACTATATATGGGGGGCATGTGTTGCACATATAATCTCACAGATGTCCAACAGTGGACATTAGAGAAAACGAAATGTGAGAAAAAAAGAAGGGCCCTGTACCACTTCTACTTTGACCTTTTTGAATGAGATCACTGCTTTCTGCTTTGCTGCCCGTGGATTTGATTTGTCCACTTCAGCTTATAGCACCTACTGATTATAAAGATTTGCAATTATCTGTATAGCTTAGTCTAAATTTTGTATTGATAAAAACATTAAAGTAATACTTTGTACACACTTTATATTTAAACTGTTGTGGTATTGGTCATTTCATGCTGTAAAAATCCACTAACCATAGACACATAAGTGTATTGTCATAAAAGGTAGAGCAGATGGCTCCTCAGTGAGCTCAATTACTAAACTACAAATCATTAATGGAGCAGAAAATGAGTTATTTGTGTGGCCTAGAAAGCTTTTTCAAGAGCTTTCAAAAACAGAATGGATTCTCATGCAACGCAGGGGGGGGGGAGGGGGGGGGGGGGGGGGTGAGTTCTGTGAAGCTGGAAAACTGGTATAGGATTGGATTGGACAGCTGTTGGCGATGATGCACAGTATTGATAATAGTCCTCCATTACAAACCTGCTAGTCATTCACAAAAACAAACAAACATTGATCATAGCATGTAAAACTAGATGATTATTTGTGATCTAATGTATGTTTAAGAGCATCTGTTTGTTTTTTTTCTATGCTGGTTTTTAAATGACTTGTGTTACAAAATGAATGATCTTCACAGAATGTGTTTGGAGTTACTTGGATGGTGAGAAACAGAATATGCAGACCAACCTCTAAGACTGAACTTCAGAGGTGAAGCTGCAGATTATTCTGAGACACTGAAAGTGAGTCTCCACAACCTGTGGCTGTACCTTTACTGTTAACGGAGCAGTGTGCACAAATATATAGCACCGGCTGGGTGATCTAGGACGAACAACAATCCTTCTTGACATGTCTAACCGTAGTGTGTGTTTATCGCTAGTTCCACACATGAAACTCCAGGTATGATTATTACTCTTACTACCATCTTACTGCCTTATTACTACCATCATTAAAACTACACGGCAGAAGTAAGCTTTTTATTCAACAGCTTGTTTGAATTTGTCTTGGTCCACCTTAAATGGTGCAACTGTTATGTTCTATAATGCCCAGGTGCCAGAATGTAACTACAGCACCTATACAGGTGGAACCAGAAAACTGATCAAGATGCTAGGGAATGTTGAATTTCACCAGCATTGAGACTAATTTGAATGTTTCTGGATTAAATTACCATTAAAAACACAACAAACATTTGAAAAACTACTACACGGTCCTAATAATATGATCACACTTGGTAGGACTTTTGACTGATATGGGCAATATTTATTGAGCTACACATACAGTCTCTCAGTATGGTGTTGGGTTGCCATGAGTGGCACATGGTTGTCTCCACTAAGAGATATATGGTGAACAAAAAATTCATTTCCTGGAGCCCTACAATGCGACCCCTCTCAAACTCTTTCAAGTGCCAACTTTAAATTGCTTTAAAATTTCAGTCAGGTCCTGCAAAACAGCCCATTCTCAGCCGGGTGAAATGTTTTTTAGATGATGAGTGTAAAGACAAGCATTTGCGCAACATTTGCTGGTTTTGAAAAACATTTATTACAAATAAAATTCAAGCTCAGTCATTTCCACAAAATAAATGTTTTTCATATTATATACTGTATGTACACATCCATACACAATTGAAATTATTTTATAAGGCATAAGCAAAAAAAAAAAAATCACCACACCACACTCTAAACTGCATAGAAATCGCACCCAATCTACAGTCTTTAATGCTGACCATCATCGCTGACCATGTGTCTAATAACAATCGCATATCTTTCTAATAACTGACCACATTAGGCAAAGTAAGAATGGCTTGGTTTCTCTGGCTAAGCAGGACGATGATGAAAAAAATACCTTATATAGAGTAACAGAGGAGAAACAAGTAAAAATAGCCTTCACCATCATCATTAATGTTCCTTGATAAAGGGTAAACAGTGCCCTTAGAAAAGTGCATTCACTCACATAATATCAGGAAAATCACATTACATAATGCTCTGTTATACTGTTCACTCTCACACCAACACAAATACACACCGTTATAAACCTGGCAAATCTGTCTGAACTAGTCAAATAAGCTGGACATGGCAACAAACGGATCCCTCTACAAGATAGCCTGCTGAGTTAACCATTATTGAAGCTGAACTACACCACTGCAGTCCTGCAGATGGCGCTAACCTCCCAACCCCTATATTTCACAAGTATTGGACCCTAAAGAAGGAGGAAGCTGGTCACTTTAGAGCGGAAAACACCATTATGGTGCTGCTTGTGCAGAAGCGATGGCTGTGAAAGATAGGAGATGTCCTACACAGGGAGTCATCTGATTGCGTGGTTCGTGATCTGCCTCCAGGCTTGAACTACATACCAGCAGTCTACACCACTGTTGGTCAGCAATACAACATCAAACAAATGTCACCTTAAAGGGGCCATATTCAACATTTCTTTCAACTGTTTTTCCCATTTTATGGCTGTTTTTCAACCTAAAATTAAACAGGCTGTATTTGTTACTGTGTCTTCGAGTATGAGCTCTGTTCTGATTGGCTGCGCTATATATTGTGCCAAATTCAAAAGTCAACTACGGCTGGAGTTTGGTGCAAAAGGCATATGAATCAGTTCAATGTTCAGTTTGCTTTAGGACCGCCTCAACAACACGCCACATCACTTCCAAAGGAAACACATCATTTTTAAACAAATTAGAAGAGGTAAACCACTACAGGCTGGATGGACCTAAACTGTTACAGGCTAAATGGAGGACCAAAATTACTATAGGCCAAATGGGTAGACTACACTGCTGTACACTAAATTAGAACAGCCAAATGAACTAGGCTGAATGTGTGAGGCCAGGACAAATTGGTGGCTAACAGCTATAGGCTAAAGCTGTTGTGGACAGAATGATGAGCCAACTTCTGTAGGCTGAATGGGTGGAGCTTAACTGCTGTAAACCTAATCAGCCCGGCTAAACTGCCATAGGCTGAATAGGATGACCTATACTGCTGTAGGCTGAATGGGCTGGGCCAAACCGCAGTGGACTAAATCTGTAAGGCTAACTGCTGTAGGTCGAATATTTGGGGCTACACTGTTATAGGCTGAACGGGTGGAGGTTAACTGCTGCAGTTAGGGCTAAAGTGCTATAAACCAAATCAGCCCTGCTAAACCACTGTAGGGTGAGTAGGTGGAGTTAAACTGCTGTAAAACTACTGAGAGGGAGCCTAAATTGTATTGAGCTGAAAAGGCAGGTCATACATAAATGTGTTTATGGTTGTGACATCACAACTACAACTAGGGTTGTAAGAAAAGAAAAATGACTGTCCCAGAAACTATATTGATTCTCAAAAACACAGCCTGGATAATTACTTAATAATTTAATTTAAAATCCACGTCAGACTGGGAAGTAAGCGGGACATTTTAAAACTTCTTTTACACAGCACATTTCAGGTGTAAAAGAAGCAACAATGGATACTCCAGTTTTTTGTAATATGGCCCCTTTAAAGATGATCAGTACCAAAAGTCACAATCTTCGAACTCCTTTTCTTCTGTGAGGTATAACTGAATAAAGTGAATAAAGGGCAGGGCTGTTTTTCCTCATTGGGGCTCCTTTGTTCGTCCAATCTTAGTTTCCCGATCCTGAGCTTAGTATCCACGCTTAAGTGCTGCAAGCTCAGGCCATTGAGAAAAGTTACTGTTTCTCAGGAGCCAAAATAACGAGAGAAGTCCTATCTGCTTACTTTGTGCAAGAGGGGAGGACATGTAATGTCCAGACATGGCTTGACATACTGAAAAAAATCATGTAAAACATCTTCATTTGTCCCGGGAGAAATGTAGGCGGCTGTATCACAATCACAAAAATAAACATGGATGTGTTAGTCCATCTTCCTATGCGTGTACATTCTCACCATATTCATGTTTTTACAAAAGGGTTAGTAATCTCAGTCTTAATCTGAGAGAATTCCTGAAATCAGTCCAAAAACAAAACATGCCTAGTGTTGTCCCACAACAACGACACTCTATTACATACACGCTCCATTGTTTCTTGGCAATAGTGAGTATACTATTTTTCACCTGATTTTTTTTTTTATATATACTTGTAAACCTGCATGAGGCTATAGCCAAGTTATTAAAAAATTCAAAAGTATTCTCTTTGTAAAAATAACATTAAAAAAAAAAATCAGTGCATAGCAGATTTAATTTCCACTCAAACCTCCTATTAACTAAGCCTCACCAGTAAATGGGTTCTTCAGTATTCATATTCTGCCACCATAAAGAGATAAAAACATTTGTTTTCCAACCTCCATCATCTTTTTTATCCATAACAGCATGATTCACTGCACGAACACTAATGCATTCAGCACCTGTGAATATGCACACAACCGAGAGGGCTGCCTTTGCCATAATAGTTCTGAAAGAGACACAAAGCTGCTGCATTCTGCCTAATCGTATAGGTTGTTCCAAATAGGTTACGGATGCTGCCTGCCTACTGATTGGACCCAAAGGTAGTATGCAGTAAGTGACCTGCATGAATTTCTCAATTAGACCAAAGATGCTCGGCTACAGGTAAGCATTTCAGTACACAGGCAGAGTTACCCTGATCATATACTGCAGACATAACCACTGACATCCCTGCCTGGTCTCCTCTGAACAACTGAATGGGCAGGACCGATTTAGTCTTATAAAGATCCATTAATTTAATGAAAGGGAAATTATTTGTTCTGCTGCTGTGCTCAGTGAAATAGTGAAACTTTAATAGCCTTTTTAAAAAAAGTTAACATGGTTAAAAAAAGTGACCAACTAAAGCTGATCTCGGCCAAACAACCTGCTCAGCACTGGCCTTTCAGGTTCACGCTTGTGTCGTGATGTATGGTGTTTCATTCAGGGCAGATTGCATAGCATGGGGACTTTGATGACTAGTAATCAAGGGCAAAACAAAATGGTGAAAGTCTAAACAATCTTTATAGGGAACTTAAACACGGCATTCTCTGCCAAATTTACTGCGAGATTTCTGAGAAAATAAAAGCAGTTTTATTTATTATTCCCAATATGTTAAATTAGTGTAATAATTAGTAAGAGGACTAATGACTCACTGTGCCAAGTAGCACTTTATTTGACCCATGTAATTTAAATAGGCAACTGAATTAGGTGCTAATTAAATAGCAAATACATATTATTCAGACTGCAACTTTGGAAAATCATGGTGACAATTTGTTGTGATTAATTAGACCATGATAAGGCTTTACTGAGCATACTGTAGATATCTTCAGTACTTAAAAAACACTGACCGCTGCATATTTCATAGCAAAGAGAGCATAACTAGTCTTTAACTGAAGTTAGTGCAGCACAGTATATGAAATAATGAATAAATCTAATGTTGAATAAATATTAAGATGCATTATGAAATTTCTTAAGTACTGAAATATACTGTAGTTTTTTGCTGATCTCTGATCTGCTAATGTCCATTTAACAAACAAAAAACAAACTAAAAGGCTAATAAAAAATTAGCTACTTGGGGTGTACAAAATTAAAATCAACAAAACAGATTCATGATTAGCGCACCACTACTGCACAGTCTAGTGTTTTCTTTGCTCTCACATACCTGATTCAGTTCATGACGGGCTTCCTAATTATCGGGTAAGCTGATTCAGGTTTGTTATAGGAAGTGCTGTAGCACTCTAACTGTTAAACTGGATTCACAGTTTTAGTGTTTTTCAATATTGCTTATGTTGAGCTATCTAATGAGGCGGAATGTTGTACGTCAACAGTGCTGGATCATCATGGAGATGTAACTAGACCCTTCCATTACAGTACCCCGTCCTATGACTCAGAAGGCAGGCTGGCGCTAGACTCGTGTCTGGCCGGGGAGCTACAGTTTACACTTGATTTTGAGTTTTGTGGCCCTGCAGCTGTTAAACGGTAAGGAAAGACAGTGATGTCGGCTGCATATGTACTTATACCAGGTTTGTTTTCTCTTTGTGAGCAACACTGGACGTTGTGTTCGCCTGCTTTTGTCTACTGCGGCTGTTTTTAGACTCCTGTTAAACATTAGAATGACACAATGTCACGTCACGTCATGTTTGGGAAGTGACTAAATTTTTTTCCCTTGTGATGTCCACCAGTAATTAAAACACACTGCATCAGCAGTGAGTCAGCTGGTCAGGGCCCAAAGCGCAAGAAAGATGGGGTGGGGAGAGATACAACAGAACCAGTGATGGGACTGGAATACATCTTAAAAAAGGAAGGGATATTAGCACAGGTGGAGTAGGCTTTACTTCCCCTGGCCAATCACAATGCTGCTAGCAGGGTTGTTGATGATGTCATCATACTGTGGGGGAGCCTCCTCCTCAATATGTACATCCGTATGACCTACAGCCTCCTCATAGGAGGGAGGCAAATCCCCACCACTGCCCCGCCCAGGTGTGATATCAGCACCTGGGTAAGCAGGGCTACTGCGTGCGCTGATTTCCGAATGAGGGCTGAGGTCAGGTTGGTAGTCCCGCCCCCACTGGTCCATAGCCACAACCGCAAGGGCGGGGTCTCTTTGGGGTCGGGCAATAGCAGGGCTGCGCTGGGACCTCTTGCGTGAGTGGCATCTCCAAACTGTGATGGAAATGGCAACAACGAGAAGAATCACCAGCAGCAAGGGGAAGACCAGGTAGATAGCGTTTACTCCGCCCGCTATTGAATCCAGTCCGCCAGGCCTGGGGCTGCTCTCACGTTGATACTCCTCCCAGAAACGTTTCTGCAGCCAATTACAAATCAGGACAAAGAGATTAATTGACGACATGGGCTAAACTCAAATTACAGGGCTGAAATGTCACATTTCACACAATAGTCCAAACATATCACTGCATCATAGTAGACAATGTTTCTATTAACAGCAATAAACCTATATTACGCCATACAGGAAGCACACCTCGACAAAGGAAATTTATAATTTGATTAATTTCATGTATTTTTTATTGTTCTTAGCTTGTACTGTATCATAAAATTATGTATATTACAGCTAACTAACAGGACCTGGATGTCATGAGCAAAGAAAAATTATAAACAGAATACTAAAAATAAATTGCTTGGCAACAGAGCTGAGCTTAATATCACAGATATTAGTATTGGGGAAACTGTGGAAAAATGATGTTCATGCCGTCTGTTTTGCCCGGACATACCATAAATCACTGGAAATCAGTATGCTCTGATTTCAGGTTGCTCATTGCAAGGCGACATGAGTTTAAACAAGGCATGATAGTGGGTGCCAGACAGATGAGACATTATATACTGTTATCCCATGACTTTTGGGATTTAAAGCCACCAATCAAAATAACATTAGTATGGTTTGTTATCTACACTTTTTGGAGCATATCAATACAATGTTGACAAAGTTCATATTGTGAAAGCATCTTTGGCCGGTATATTGGCCACTACTAACAGACATTACATCATATCAATAAAATGCTGCTAAAATTTTTGCTAAATCAATCAATAACACATTCCAGAGATTATGATATGTCAGGCAAGACTAACACAGAACTGGTCTTTTCAGAGATCCAACAACATGTGTTCTCAACAAACACAGTCACACAACAATTTTGTTTGCCTGGAACTGCAAACAAAAAAAGGCTGATAGATAAGAGGTTACTGGGGAATAAAATAAATCATTAAAAGTTGCATTAACAAATTGGCACATTGTATAGTACATATTTATTTTTTCAAATATGTTACACTAAGAATAAATACAAACTGTGCACTAAAATTAGCCAGGATTATCTTTACTTGGAACAAAGCACTGATTATATCAGTTATATCAATTATATCACTCACATCAAATATTGCTCCGATGCTGATTTGAAAAACATCTCAATGTGAAAAAGTGTAATTCTCTGTGTAACAGTGTAAGTCTCTGGCCTGTTCTCAAATACAGAACACTTGCCTGTGATCTCAGCTACGTAACTGTGCATGTAATTTTACTCTTCTTACGCAATTGTGTCGTGTAATACTAGACTCTCCCTCTATCCTGTATGTGACCCCAAAGGCCTTAAACAACAGCTCCTACATTCTCACACGTAATCTCATGTTTCGTTTCACTGAAGACATGCACCACAGAGAGTAACGGCAACTTACTAAAGCAGGAACGAATACCACCTGTTTATAACAGTGTTTACTGGGACATTGTTTAAGGCACTGTTTTCTGAAACATGGCAAAAAACCTTTTAGTATTCCAGTTAAGTAGAGGAAAAAACGTAGCTCTATTTGGGTCTGCTCTGTGTGGAAGTTATCTACTCTACAAAAACTGTTCTGCACCAAATGCAAAAAGATACATTTTAATTTTTGCTATTCCTTATTAAAGAAATGGGCACACTGTCAATGTGACAAAAACATTGAGAGAAACAGAGAAAACAACAACAAAAAAACACTCTCAGGAGCAGAAATGTATGTAACTCAGATTAACTAGCCGTCAAAACAGTTTAGTTGTTGGTAAACAACTGGTCCTTCATCTTGGTTGTTCCCATACCAATGCCAGAGGCAACCACGAGTGGTTTAGAGAGCTTATGTTGCCTGCAAAAGTTGGCACAAAATGAAAAAAGCAAACATTGTCATATTCCCTAACTCTATATACAAGTGTTTCAGTTCATTTTGTAACGTCCAAACAAATCACATGAGTAAACCTGGCTTAGTGTAAAGGCCTTAAAGCATGACAAGAAAGGAGTGCTTCTGTGAGTGCTTTTATGGGACCTCTTAAATGGCCAGGAAAGGTCCAGGCTTCTTCCCTCACTCCACAAACACAGAGATTGTTTTCCATGCAGTAACAGTATAATAAGCCTTAAGGATGTAATAACCAAGAATTTAACAATTACAACAGCTTCTATTTTACAACATCTCTCACAAAACAACCCACTTCTGCCCAGGCTAATCTTAAATGTAGATTAGGTGCCAAACCGGGGGAGTCGTTCTTTAAACCCAGAATGAATTTGTATCACAATCAAGTCTCTGAGGAGCACTCTGAGGGAGGTGGCTACACTTCCTCCTGATAACGCACATCCTGCTTGCAGGAAATTCCACAGAGCAGCAAACGCAAGCGAAGGAGAAGGAGAGAAAGATTGTTTTTATGCACACATAAGTGTCTGAGCGCGCAGGAACTTGCCCTGACCGCTCACCGTTTTCTCGTCGTTTTCAAACGCCTCCCTGGCCTCCTCGTAGTTGCACACCTCCTCCCTGCACTCCCTCTGGATGTTGCCCTGTTTCATCTCCTCCAGGAAGAAGTTCGCTCTCGGGAGCCTCCTCAGCACGCCGTGGGCCACGTCCGCTGGCAGGAATACTTCAGAAAGACATAGCACCCAAACACATACGAGATTAGAGAGGTTGTGCACAGCTAGAACCGTCACGATTACTTGATCACACTAATTAAGATATATGCATGACTGTAATGCATGTTTAAAATTGTCATACTGGTCTCATACAGCATAACACAAAAAAGTGACATCCCATCAAGAAATTGGTGTACTTGTAAAAACACACCAACAACAAGCAACATTATCTGCCAACAGAGTAAGATATATGCATACTAAACTTACTTAAACACTTCAAGGCTTTTTAACAACACACAACACATTTTAAGACACAACGCACTACCAGTATGGGTGCGTGGAATGGCAAAAATATTACATGAAATATTACTTTAATTACACAATACACTATACAGATAACAATGTTACATTTTTCTTACCATATCACATTCCTTACAATATTGTCCTATTGCCCACCTTTAATATGACCTACAGTGACAGCACCTATATATAGAGCTGCGCTGCCTAAAGTTAACCTGCCTGTGAGGATGTTTTAACACCCTCACCACCACCCCCACAGATGAAATGTTTGGCCACTCTTGAAATGTCCCAAAAGCACACACACTTAAAGACTTTTAATGGCCGCAAAGGGTATCAAGAGACGCACGCCCACAATGTGAATTCCTGTACCGTACAAAAGCTCCTTTGAAACAGGCTGGTTCTGCTTAGTAAAAAAAGAGGCGTTGGGGCCAGCCTGTGTTTAAGGACACAAAGACAGAGTAGCCCACTGTTCCTCTGCCCTTGGCGTAACAATATAGGCACCAAACTGATTCAAGACGTGCCAGGGATTTCTGATTAGGCACACTTTGAATTACAAACAATTACAAAATCTTAAGCTTGCAACATAACCGACAAATTTCTTAGACTGTGCCCTGATGTGCTGTGGGCAAAATGACCATATTTTACCATTATTGTGATCAATATGGTTTCCAGAGCACATCAGTATCAGTAGTCCTGTTTGCTGCATATGTTGTAGCAACTTACCAATGAGATATCACAATGCACATCACATGCCTTTAAATTTGTGTTCACAACCATTTAATGCACTCAGCAAAGGAAAAAGACCAATTTTCACCACAAAAAGCTAATCAAATATATTGCTTTATATTTTACAGCACATTGTCTTGGAATTTAATATCTTGACTTGCAGCCATTTTATGACCTTATATAAAGCTTATATTTAAGACATTTTATATATATTTATAGTATTTATAGTCTTGATTTTAAGAATTTATAAGGATCCCCTGTTCTAGCATTTTGATATTACACTTTTGCCAAACCACTCAGGACTAACTTAGATGCACTATTTAACAGCATGGTCTAATCAGCAGCTTAGGTTACAAAGGACACTCTGGTTCCATTACAAAGCTCTGAGTATTACTGGAAGAGACGAACATAAAATCAGCACTATTATATAAACATTTTTTTATATCATTATATTTATATTATTATATTACTTACCAGCTCCCATGATTCCTGCAGCTCTGCTTACGGCTGTCAAAACCTGGAGAGGACAGAAATTTTACATTTATGACACACATCCATCAGATTTTGCCACTGGGCGAAGCTGGATTCCTCTTAGCAGCTTCTGGTTCTGATTTCCCGTTCCACTTTAAATGGTGTTGAGGTAACATGGAACAGCAGCAGCACCATTTAAGGTGGAACGAGAAAATAGGAATGAGAAGCTTGAACAAGAAACAGCTGACCTCAGCTTCGTATCATTCACTCAGATTGCCAGTCTTGACACTGGGAATAAAATACAGAACAAACACTAAACACCACAGATATATTGCGTTTTGGTCGTTTGTTAGCTCACAGCTAACGTTCCGACTTCAGCCAGCAACTGAGATTTTAACGGTTTTTTTTTTTCACCGCGGCGTGACATGATTTACACACACAACAAGCCAAACAAACTGTATTTCTGGACATTAATATAACGAACCACGTCTTCACATGTGCTACATTTAAAAGCAACATGTTTAAACGTGGCAAATGTCCTAGAAATGACATAAATCAGCATGTTTACCTGCTCACTCCCAAACTGCACCCAGTGGTTTTTCGCCTTGATGCCACACTACGCATGCGCACACATGCGCTGTACCGCTCAGCACTGAGGCGCTGGTGAGTCTCAATGATGGAGGAGAACGTGAAGTGGGATTTACTAAAAACAGAAATTTATTTCCAATAAAAAATAATTAACTAATTCATGAACCGTTATGGACTTCTGCCTTTATGGCGGCTGTTTTATGGGTGTTATTTGTATCATTCTTATTTCTTTGTTTATTTGGGCATATATGTGTTTTTTGCCTATTGATAAATAGACAGATAGATACACAGATAAATATGGTTGTGGTTTTGCTATTATAACATATTTCCAGATGGCATTCTGGCATGCCTTTGATTATATATTTGTTGAATAAAAGTCTTTGACCGATTTTTTTGTGATATCATGCTTCAAGGGAAAATTTGTTCAATTTTTTAAATCTGAAATGTGTAATATGTAAATGAGTTCTGTTCTGATAGGCAGCCACCTTACTTTATTCCAGAAAGCAGTTGGGGCAGGCTTTGTATGACTCCTTGGATATGTGGTCCCCGTTCCAAAAAAAAAAAAAGGTTTGGTTCCAATGACTTACATAAAAGTTATGTTCGGTTAATGTCCTGTAAAGTTTCCATTTTGAAGATACTTGTTTTTCTTTGAATAGCATCAGTTTGTTCATACATTGGTTTTTGTGCCATCACAAAACAGTCTATTGTAACTGGAATGTTTTCATTTAGTAGTTAGTAATTTAAGGGATCTGCTGACAGGGAAACAAACGGTACATTCTATTACCATATTATGCTTATTTTGTTGATAATTGTATTGTATTGTAACATAATATCATGCTTTAGTTTTCTCTAAATGTAGTTTTTCCTACTGTACATCTTTCACCCTCTTTCTGAAATGTTCTGTTAGTGCTCTTTAAGCCCTGCCCACTCTGTTTCGACTGGTCAACTGCCAAAGTGACATCCTGCTACAAGTTTCTATTCATAGTTGAGCAGTAATTATCTGGAGTGATAGAGCTCCATCCAGTACCTTTGGCACGAGCTGGAGTGATCCAAAAATGAATTCAATCAAATCCTACTCACAACAATGTTCCTAAATTCTGTGTAAAGCCTTTCCAGAACCAGAGGCTGCAACAAGAGAGGACAAACTCTCTTGAAGGGAGTTAAAACCATTCATATTAGAAGAACCCTGGAAGCACCAACTGTGGTTTGGAGCTCTTTTCCACAACAGCAAGTTGTTTGGTGTCAGGATGTCTCTAGTTTTAAGGCTTTTGTGGTTAATTTGAAACAGCCAAACCATGCTCTGCCCCTGCTCACTGGGTTTTGAATTAATGCTGCCCCAGTCATCGATAATAATTAATCTTATTTTGTCACTGCCTTATCAATTACAGGTTAACCACACAGGTCACTGATGTCCAGCCAATAATAGACGTGTCCATGAGCCATCAACCTCTGATCCTTATGGCTGTGCTCTCTCAAACTAATGATGTTTAATTATTGATATTTATATTGATTGCTTTTGTTACCTGTAATTTGGAAACGTCTCACCTTGGAGTCCTAACCACTTAAATTCTTCTTTGCACTACAGGCCCATTGCAAACTACCTCCCCCCTGAGTATAGGTCCATGGACCACTAGAGGGTGCTTCATAGACGACTGGTGGTCCACGGCCCACAGGTTGAGGGAAAATTCTGCCTTAGAATATGAAAACTGGTCCCATCAGATGAACAGCTCTGACAGAGCAGGGGATCACACTCCACTCTGGTTTCAGATCTGAAAACATCCACAGATGTCTCTGACCATCCTTCCACCGTGAAACACCAGTTCAGCACTATGGGTCTGACAGGATGTGTAGCTGTGAAGAAGCCCTCACTGAGAAAAGAGGAATGTGCAATATACTTTTCAATATTATGTGCAGTATTCTCTACATCATTGGCAATATTAAATCATGCACAGAAATGACATTTATCATTTTTAATATCATTGCTATGGTGACGTTAATAACATATGCAATACTGGTTTTCCACTGTCTTTTTTTTCAGTTTACTTATTCTTACTAAATGCATCATATTTATATTTATAGTTCATTAGGCATTAGTGTTTTTATAACTGTGTTGTTTTCTATCTGTCTATCTAACAAAAAATCTGCTGGTGTCCTCATAACAACGTACCTACTACCCCAAATTTTTTGCAGGCATCGTTTAGACCTTAGTTAGATGGCTTATGCAGATAAAAGTTCAGGCTCCAGCATGTGGGGAGGTCTGCAGGCAGGCTCTCCTCCAGCTCGTACTGTGGAGTGTTGGAGGCCGGCCTAACACGCACTAACATATTTTTGCCCCACAGAGCTTTTCTCTCTGATTGGAATCGGTAAGCAGTGCAGCTGCAGAAAGACTTTGCCAGAGGACACATTCAACCCCACGTCCTGCTAGACTGCACACACTTACACTCTGATACACAGCATACATCAAACACAGCATCAGAAGTGATGAGCACACAGTCTCTCTCTCTCTCTCTCTCTCTCTTCCTCAGTCACACATACACAGTCATCCGCAGAAGTTTAGTTGGCCCTACACAATGTGTTGTGTAAGAGCAGGTGTTATTTAGGTAGTGGATCATTCTCAGCACTGAGGTGACACTGATGTGGGGATGGTGTGCTAGTGTGTGTTATGCTGGTGTGAGTTGATCAGACAGCAGTGATTGAGTTCTTAAACACTGTGTCCACTTACTGTCCACTCTATTAGACACTCCAACGTTGTGAATCATTCACTCAGTGTCAAACCTGTCCAGACAGCAGCATCCTGTGGGAAGCACCCTTTAACCAGTGATGAAGGACTAGAGGGTGACCAACACAAACTCTCCAGCAGCAGATGAGTTTCAGTCTCTCACTTTACATCTACGAGGTGGACCAACAAGATATAAGTGTCTAATAGAGTGGACAGTGAGTGAACACAGTGTTTAAAACCACCAGCAGAACTGCTGTGTCTGATCCACTCACATACAACACACACTAACACATCACTTAAAAAAGACAGTAAGACACTGAAGACAATAAGGACAATAAAGGGATGTGCACTAGCAGAATTAAGATGTAGGATTAAAGTGGATATAGTAAGTGGAACTGATGAAATGATATTGTTGTACTATATATAAATAAAATAACATTTAATAGTAATATTTGGGATTAAAAAACATTTAAAAACAACAAAAAAGAGCTTTTTATGCATACATAGAGTGACCTACACATGTATTGGCACCCCTGATAAGCAGTAACAAAATGGGTTGTAAAAATAAAAATAAAAAGGGTTGTATTAAATACTAGTTAATTATTCATTTTTACATCCAACAGCCACTTTATTAACTACACCTACTTTATTTACGCTTATTGTCTAATTAATCAGCTGCCTTACCACATAGGAGCACTCTGTAGTTCTGCAATTACAGACTGTAATTGATAGATCATTCTCAGCACTGCAGTGTGCTGGTGTGAGAGGATCAGACACATCTGTCCTGCTGGACACCTTAGTGCCACTGCTGGATTGAGAATAATCCACCCACCAAAACTATTAAGCCCACAACATCCTGTGGGCAGTGTCCTGTGGGCAGCATCCTGTGGGCAGCGTCTAGAGGATGACCAACACAAACTGTGCAGCGACAGATGGGGTATCATCTCTGACCTTACATCTACAAGGTGAAACAGTAATATAGAAGTAGAGTGGACAGTAAGTGGACACAGTGAACTTTAATCCACACAAACCAGTGCAATACACTCTAGTACATCTGTATCAGTGCAGTTCTCAGGATTAATAATTTTTTTAACTTTAGTTTTGGAAACTACACCAGATCTGAATCTGTACTTTATGGCAGTCTTATCTGGAAATTAAATACATAAAAGGTCTATGATTTCTGGAGGGTCCTGTAAATGTATGTGTTTTAGCTTGAGCAGTGTGTGTTAGCCGGGGGCTGTGCAGAGGCAGATTAAAGCTCCTCCGATCTGTTCAGCTTTGGCTACACTTCAAAGCTTTAAAAACGGACACTCGTATATTCACCCTGTATACTCGCATATTCTGCCATTTCTTGCCGTTGTTGAAAAAAAAAGAAAGCTTAAAAGTAACAGCGTGGATGATTTGAAGTGTTTTTGAGATTTGTCAAATATTCTGACATAATGGCTTGTTTTTATTTCTAGGCAGAATTAATGCTTGGAAAGGTCACCACTATTTCAAAGCCATAACAAAACATGTGACGAGGCATATCTGTAAACATAAGGGAATACTCTTTGGCAAAACCTGTAGTCTTGGGCTCATTAAGAAAGGAAATATCGTTCTGCTGTCTTTATAACCAACTATTCCTTATTTCCAGTGACTGCATTTTGCTTATAGCAGTTTTTCAAAAAGATACAGACATATTGTGACATAAGTGATAAACTCATAAAACCAAATTTCTTTGCTACCAACACAAAACCTGCAGTTTATAATCAACCTAACAACCCAACAAACAAAAACAACAATTCCAAAACACACAAAAACGATATGCTCTAAAAACAAAACAACCCCAACACCCCCAGCCTCACAACAATTTCAGCCAATCTTAACAACGCCTGCAATCTCAACATCCCCACCAATCTTGATGTCCACAACAGTCTTAAATGGTCTGAGCCATCTCAGCAAACCCAAAGCCCCTACAACAAATTCAGCAATGTCAAAAAGCCCCAACCATCTCAACACTCCCAACAATCTTAGTATCCTCAACAATCTCAACAACCCACACAACGTTAACAATCTCAACACCAACATTCTCAACAAACCCATAAATGTCAAGAACACAACAGTTTCAGCAACACCAACAGCCTAAATAGCCTCAATAATGCTACAGCCTCAACAATTTAAGCCTCTCCAACAATCTCTACAAGCTACAAGCCCAACAACGCTAACAATCTTAACAACATCAACATTTTCAACAAACCTAAAAATACCAACAATTTCAGCGACACTAACTACCACAACAACCTCGGCGATGCTGCAGTCTCAACAATCTTGACAACCCCAACAATCCCAACATCTCCAACAATTTCAGAACTCCAGACAATTTTAACAACCCTAACAATCTTGACACCCCTACAACCATCACAATAATAACAATCACATGCAGAAGTTCTCGGATGCTGCTGCTATTGTGACTTGTGTAAGGAGGAGTGCAGAAACCTGGTGGAGGACTGGCATGGACACTTCCAAGAAAAAAAAGGGATGGTGGTGGACTTTTGAAGAGCCAGGCCACTCACACAGCCAGTCTCTACTGAGTGGGGTGGAAGTGGTGTAGATGGTTAAGATCTACAGGTATCTTAAACTGCACCTGGATGATAGGTTGGACTGGTCAATTTTTGTAGATAGACTTTCTTGTACAGTCTTAGCATTCTTAACAACCCTAACAAACTCAAGAACCCCAAAAACCTGTACAATCTTAACGACCCCCACAATTTCAGCACCCCAACAATCTCTACAACCCTCACAATTTCAACAATCTCAACAGGTCTGACTATATCAACACCCCAGCATTCCTTACAATCTCAACAACCTCAACAACCCTAATAATCTCAACAACACCAACAATCAGAACATGTCCAACAATGTTTACAACCTTGATCGTACAGACCATATCAACATTCCCAGCTACACTCTCAGTAACCCCAACAACCAACAATAATTCCTCTAAAAAAACTAACAATCTCAAAGAACACAACCCTAATAACCCTGACAATTATAACCGCAACAACCCTAATAATCACAACAATGAGAAACAAGAGTCTCAAAGAACACAACATTTCTGACAACCCAATAAACATTTCTAACACCAACAAACCACAACAACTTTGAGCAACCACAGCAATCACCCACCAATCTTAGCAACCCCAACTTTCTCAACAATACCAACAATCAACAACCCCAATAACCCCCATAACCCTAGAAATCCCAACAATCCCAGCAACCCCAACCATCTTAACATTTTCAAGTAACGTCAAACAACATCAATGATCTAAACAACATCAAGACTATCAAGAAACACCAACACTCTCAGCAACACCCAACAAATTAAAAAACAGCAACCTTCTCAGCAACCCCAACAACCCCAACAACCTCAACAACAGTAATAATCTAAACAAAACCAACGATATCAAGAAACACCAACATTCTCACATTCTCAACACCCCAACAGTCTTAAAGTTTGGACTTATGATGAGAATTGGACCAATGAGAGAGGGAGCGTGAGAGAGAGGGAGGGAGAGAGAGAGAGAGAGAGGGAGAGAGAGAGAGAGAGAGAGAGAGAGAGAGAGAGAGAGAGATGGGTGGGTGCTTCAGTCTTTAGGACCCTGCAGGTGCTAGTTCACATCATTGAGCAGCAGAAGCGGCGCAGTCGCACGAGCAGCTCTCCATCCTCCTCCTTCTCACGCGCCTCCCCAAACACATACACACACATCCCAGGCACACGCACGCACACACAGGCACCCCGCGCTCCCGTCCTCCATGGCCTCGTCGTCCGCGAGCGGCGCGGAGGAGGCGCGCGCCCCCGCGCTTACGCCGCTGAAGCTCGTGGGTCTGGCCTGCGCGTTCCTCGCGCTCTGCCTGGACGTGGGCGCCGTACTGAGCCCCGCGTGGGTCACCGCGGACGGTCAATACGCGCTCTCACTGTGGGAGTCCTGCTGGAGACCCAACGAAGACAGCAACTGGCAGTGCAGCAGCACGCTCGAGACGGGTGAGTGCACGCGACCATATGGCACGGTACATGGTGCATGTACACATAAACAAACACTCAGATATATAAATATATATGTACACCTTTAGAAGGTTCTGCATAGGTTCTTTCATCAAGGCAACGGTTATATTTAAAAAACTATAGAACTCAGAGAACCTGCTGTTGGTTATGTGGCAGTTCTTTAAAACATCAAAAAGATCTTGTTAATAAAAGTATTGGTCCTCCCAAGAATCAATAGTGGTTCTTTAAGGAACTAAAAAGGGGTTCTTCTACAGCATTGAGGGGGAACTCATAATTTTTAAACCCATTTGGCCTTTTAAAGCCATTCCTTTTAACACTGTGTTTAACTATAAAGTGGATTCTTGACTATTCTGGGGCACTTTTGGGTGCTAGATGGAACCATTTTTTAAAAGGTTCTTTAAAAACTATCAAAGAACAAGAGACTGGAGATTCTCAGTTATGGAGAAAAACAATTTGACCATTCAAAGAACCACTGCATTATCCAAGTTGTTCTTTGAGATGGCAAGATTTCATATAAAGCATTGCCTTTTGTAAAGAACCTTTGAAAAACCCACTTTTTTTAAAGACACATGATGGAGAAACTTGCAAAAAATAGGTTCTATATAGCAGCTACATGTTTCTGGTGATGTAGTATAAGTATTTATATAAGAGTAATAAACATCAGATTCACTCTCTGAATAGCAAGCCCCTGTTTACTGGCACAAAGTTGTCTTGTTGTTGTGGCCCACCTGGTAATGAAAACAGATCGCTGAATCCGATATTTGAATCAATAAAGGAATGATTTTTGTCATAAACTGAATCAGATTTCTCATCATTAATGCATGAGTGCAACTACTCAGATGCTCTCGAATGCATGGGCTGCAGCAGTTGTTGTATGTCGTAGTGTCCCGCCGTGCGGTGCATCTGCACATTTTCATGAAAATCAGGTTTAGCGCGAGTCTGAAATGTCATCTGCTATACAAAACAAGCCTCGTCCCACTAATACACGGATTTACGATCCTCGCTGCACAGGAGCATATCGATCTTGTGTCTGGAGCAGGGTTGTGTGCAGCCTCTTTTTGTTGTTGTTCAGCACTTTGCTGCTCATGGCTGATGTGGGAACGAGCTGTGGTCCAGCTGGGGTTGCATTTCTGCCTTTGTTGGCCTCCAAAAAGAGGCTTTTTGTTGGAGTTTGCCCCCACCGGTGGGGGGGCCAAGGAGTGAGGGGTGACTTGGCCCGGGTGAAACCTACAGGCCCCAGTGTTTCACGGATTAGTTACCAAGGAACGGGCGGGCTGGGCTTGCAATGGCATTTCCCACACTGAAAAGAGAAACTCCGTTTATAGTAATGCAGCGGTGTATCATAACCGTTCCTGCATGAATACATGCACAAAGTGCAAACTATGATGAAATGAGGGACACATTTAAATATGTATTAATCCCATTACAGTAGCAGGTGGTTCTCACTCCTCCTTTTTCACCCCTCATTGCTTACTAGCAGCTCAATATTTTACACTGAGAGAAGGGAGACAACAGAGTCCTGGTTAAATACTGAGTTATGATAAATATGTGTTATTGGTATATATTAAATAAACATACATAAGTCAGTTTCCATCCTGTTTGAGCATGATAGTGTTCTAGATGCTTGTTTTAAGGTCAAAATTTGACAAAAGGCATTGATACAATTATTCACTTACCCAGGAGTTATTCGTGCTGGAGCTACAGCTACCTAACACACGCTAATAATAAATAGTCACCCCAAACTTTTAGGCCTTAGTAAAAGTGTGCAGAGTGTCGGTCTGGTTTAGGAGACTCACTGTGGGCTATAAAAGCAAGCAAAACTTCATGGTGTAACTGACAATAGTTTTTGTGTGTGTGTATTTATAGCTTACAGTAAGTCATACCGCACTTCATCGTAAACCACATTAAGCAATCTGCATCACAGAAAAGAACTGGGTCTGAGCGTGTCGAAATAACTTTTCAGGATGTTTATACGAAATCGATTTTGGGTGACTACTTACTACCTTCAGTGCTTGTTAGAAACATGAGTCTTGTAGCACCAGTGCTAAGATAAAGAATTAAAATCTGGACACCAATGATGACTTGAGTGATCGACTACATCTCGTAAATGCATTACAAATGGGCCCTTCTAGGTATAAATAGTAAAACTAGTTCATTTTAAAGCAGTTCCTTAAAGAAACACAGTCGGTTCTGTATCTGCATCAGTCAAAGCATATCTGTGTTGCTTTATGTAATACAAATGATAGATGTACTACTGTTTTCAGTGCCGAGACATCCCTAAGCCAGTTTGTTTCACAAATGCCCTCGATTGCTGAGAAACGAGCACTGGAAGTGCGTGTTGAGAGGTCAGTTCTGTTGAGGCAACTTGCACGGCACTACTTTTTGTCCTAAAAAGAGACAGACTCCATATAAAGTCATGAAGCGCCAGGCCACATACCAGAGACTCTTGCTAAGCAGAGGCCAGGCCATTTCCTCCGCAGGGCCTTATTGATTCGGAACCATCTCCGTAATCCGTCACTCCATTTATTTTCTGTTTTTTTTCCCCTCCTGTGTCATGCACTGTGCATTACACAAATCTCATTAGCTTGGCAATTACCGGCTGGCTCCATAGCTGTCCATAGAGCACAATACTATTGACTGGCTGACTGGTGCTTGTTTTCAGTAGATGTCCTGGTTAGATATGTGTTTAGGTTGAGGATCTGGATCTTTAAACCAGGGCATAAATATGCCAGCGCACTCTTGCTGTCTAAGGAGAAAGAGAAAGCGGAATGTGGTCAGAGCGTGTTAGAGTGTCTTTGTGCTGACGCTACGCTCAGCTAGAGAGGAGAGACAGAATGTGAAGAGTATGTGTGAGTCTCCCTGCGCTGCCTTTTTTTGCATAGTGATGTGGAAGAATGTGAAGATGGAGTGTAATAACCTGTCATAACTTTCTGGCAGCCACTATAGAGCGCATAACCGTTTTAGCACTACAAAGAAGCACTGATGTTTCAAAACCTCTGCATAATTTAGAGATTGAGATGTAAACTGTGCTGTTCAGAGTGGATTGGTGTATAATGGTTGATTTCTTTACAGTGGTGATGATGGGAACCAGGGGTCACCAATTTTTATTTACCACCTGAAACCACCAGTGAATCATGAGTGTTGATGATGGTGCAAATGTGGAAAATCTAAAATTATTTTTTTAGGGGCTAGGGTTAGTGTAAATGTAAGGATTGGGGTTCAGGGTACATTAGGCGTTAGGGTTAGTTTGAATTTATGAGATAGGGTTAGTGTAAATGTAAGTACTAAGCTTTAGAATGGTGATGGTTAGAGTTTGGTATAAATGTACAGGTTAGAGTTTAGTTTAAATGTACAGGTTAGAGTTTAGTTCAAATGTACAGGTTAGAGTTTAGTTTAAATGTGCAGGTTAGAGTTTAGTTCAAATGTACAGGTTAGAGTTTAGTTTAAATGTGCAGGTTAGAGTTTAGTTTAAATGTACAGGTTAGAGTTTAGTTTAAATTTACAGGTTAGAGTTTAGTTTAAATGTGCAGGTTAGAGTTTAGTTTAAATGTACAGGTTAGAGTTTAGTTTAAATGTACAGTTTAGAGTTTAGTTTAAAGGTGCAGGTTAGAGTTTAGTTTAAATGTACAGGTTAGAGTTTAGTTTAAATGTACAGGTTAGAGTTTAGTTTAAATGTGCAGGTTAGAGTTTAGTTTAAATGTGCAGGTTAGAGTTTAGTTTAAATGTACAGTTTAGAGTTTAGTTTAAATGTACAAGTTAGAGTTTAGTTTAAATGTACAGGTTAGAGTTTAGTTTAAATGTGCAGGTTAGAGTTTAGTTTAAATGTACAGTTTAGAGTTTAGTTTAAAGGTGCAGGTTAAAGTTTAGTTTAAATGTACAGGTTAGAGTTTAGTTTAAATGTACAGGTTAGAGTTTAGTTTAAAGGTGCAGGTTAGAGTTTAGTTTAAATGTGCAGGTTAGAGTTTAGTTTAAATGTACAGTTTAGAGTTTAGTGTAAAGGTGCAGGTTAAAGTTTAGTTTAAATGTGCAGGTTAGAGTTTAGTTTAAATGTGCAGGTTAGAGTTTAGTTTAAATGTACAGGTTAGAGTTTAGTTCAAATGTACAGGTTAGAGTTTAGTTTAAATGTGCAGGTTAGAGTTTAGTTCAAATGTACAGGTTAGAGTTTAGTTTAAATGTGCAGGTTAGAGTTTAGTTTAAATGTACAGGTTAGAGTTTAGTTTAAATGTACAGGTTAGAGTTTAGTTTAAATGTGCAGGTTAGAGTTTAGTTTAAATGTACAGGTTAGAGTTTAGTTTAAATGTACAGTTTAGAGTTTAGTTTAAAGGTGCAGGTTAGAGTTTAGTTTAAATGTACAGGTTAGAGTTTAGTTTAAATGTACAGGTTAGAGTTTAGTTTAAATGTGCAGGTTAGAGTTTAGTTTAAATGTGCAGGTTAGAGTTTAGTTTAAATGTACAGTTTAGAGTTTAGTTTAAATGTACAAGTTAGAGTTTAGTTTAAATGTACAGGTTAGAGTTTAGTTTAAATGTGCAGGTTAGAGTTTAGTTTAAATGTACAGTTTAGAGTTTAGTTTAAAGGTGCAGGTTAAAGTTTAGTTTAAATGTACAGGTTAGAGTTTAGTTTAAATGTACAGG
Source organism: Prochilodus magdalenae (assembly GCA_024036415.1). NCBI lineage: Eukaryota > Metazoa > Chordata > Actinopteri > Characiformes > Prochilodontidae > Prochilodus > Prochilodus magdalenae. The sequence goes on along the minus strand of JAMWET010007653.1, from coordinate 2,759,283 downwards.
TTAGAGTTTAGTTTAAAGGTGCAGGTTAGAGTTTAGTTTAAATGTGCAGGTTAGAGTTTAGTTTAAATGTACAGTTTAGAGTTTAGTGTAAAGGTGCAGGTTAAAGTTTAGTTTAAATGTGCAGGTTAGAGTTTAGTTTAAATGTGCAGGTTAGAGTTTAGTTTAAATGTACAGGTTAGAGTTTAGTTCAAATGTACAGGTTAGAGTTTAGTTTAAATGTACAGGTTAGGGTTTAGTTTAAATGTACAGGTTAGAGTTTTGTTTAAATGTGCAAGTTAGAGTTTAGTTTAAATGTGCAGGTTAGAGTTTAGTTTAAATGTGCAGGTTAGAGTTTAGTTTAAATGTTCAGTTTAGAGTTTAGTTTAAATGTGCAGGTTAGAGTTTAGTTTAAATGTACAGGTTAGAGTTTAGTTTAACTGTGCAGGTTAGAGTTTAGTTTAAATGTACAGTTTAGAGTTTAGTTTAAAGGTGCAGGTTAAAGTTTGGTTTAAATGTACAGGTTAGAGTTTAGTTTAAATGTGCAGGTTAGAGTTTAGTTTAAATGTGCAGGTTAGAGTTTAGTTTAAATGTACAGGTTAGAGTTTAGTTTAAATGTACAGGTTAGAGTTTAGTTTAACTGTGCAGGTTAGAGTTTAGTTTAAATGTACAGGTTAGAGTTTAGTTTAAATGTGCAGGTTAGAGTTTAGTTTAAATGTACAGGTTAGAGTTTAGTTTAAATGTGCAGGTTAGAGTTTAGTTTAAATGTACAAGTTAGAGTTTAGTTTAAATGTACAGGTTAGAGTTTAGTTTAAATGTGCAGGTTAGAGTTTAGTTTAAATGTACAGGTTAGAGTTTAGTTTAAATGTGCAGGTTAGAGTTTAGTTTAAATGTACAGGTTAGAGTTTAGTTTAAATGTGCAGGTTAGAGTTTAGTTTAAATGTACAAGTTAGAGTTTAGTTTAAATGTACAGGTTAGAGTTTAGTTTAAATGTGCAGGTTAGAGTTTAGTTTAAATGTACTGTTTAGAGTTTAGTGTAAAGGTGCAGGTTAAAGTTTAGTTTAAATGTACAGGTTAGAGTTTAGTTTAAATGTGCAGGTTAGAGTTTAGTTTAAATGTGCAGGTTAGAGTTTAGTTTAAATGTACAGTTTAGAGTTTAGTGTAAAGGTGCAGGTTAAAGTTTAGTTTAAATGTGCAGGTTAGAGTTTAGTTTAAATGTGCAGGTTAGAGTTTAGTTTAAATGTGCAGGTTAGAGTTTAGTTTAAATGTGCAGGTTAGAGTTTAGTTTAAATGTACAGGTTAGAGTTTAGTTTAAATGTGCAGGTTAGAGTTTAGTTTAAATGTACAGGTTAGAGTTTAGTTTAACTGTGCAGGTTAGAGTTTAATTTAAATGTACAGTTTAGAGTTTAGTTTAAAGGTGCAGGTTAAAGTTTAGTTTAAATGTACAGGTTAGAGTTTAGTTTAAATGTGCAGGTTAGAGTTTAGTTTAAATGTACAGGTTAGAGTTTAGTTTAAATGTACAGGTTAGAGTTTAGTTTAACTGTGCAGGTTAGAATTTAGTTTAAATGTACAGGTTAGAGTTTAGTTTACCTGTGCAGGTTAGAGTTTAGTTTAAATGTACAGGTTAGAGTTTAGTTTAAATGTGCAGGTTAGAGTTTAGTTTAAATGTACAGGTTAGAGTTTAGTTTAAATGTACAGGTTAGAGTTTAGTTTAAATGTGCAGGTTAGAGTTTAGTTTAATTGTACAGGTTAGAGTTTAGTTTAAATGTGCAGGTTAGAGTTTAGTTTAAATGTACAGGTTAGAGTTTAGTTTAAATGTGCAGGTTAGAGTTTAGTTTAAATGTACAAGTTAGAGTTTAGTTTAAATGTACAGGTTAGAGTTTAGTTTAAATGTACAGGTCAGAGTTTGGTATAAATGTACAGGTTAGAGTTTGGTATAAATGTACAGGTTAGAGTTTGGTATAAATGTACAGGTTAGAGTTTGGTATAAATGTACAGGTTAGAGTTTGGTATAAATGTAGGAGTTAGGGTTTAGTGTATATTCCAGGCTCATGTTTAGTGTAAGTTTAGGGTTTGTGTATTTGTAGGGGCTAGTGCTTAGTTTAAGTTTAGGGGTTTGGGTTTAGTGCAGGTTTAGGGTTTAGTCTATGTTGTGGGGTCAGGGTTTAATGTATGTTTAGTGGGTTAAGGTTAAGCATATGTTTAGGGCTTAAGGTTTAGTGTCTGTTTAGGGCTTAGGATTTTAGTGAATGTATAGATCTTAGGGTTTAATGTAAGTTTAGGGGTTATGGTTTAGAGTAGGTTTAGGGGTTAGGGTTTAGTCTATGTTTGGGGGTTAGGGTTTAGTGTATGTTTGGGGGTTAGGGTTAAGTGTAAGTGTAGGTTTTTGGTGTTAGTGTTAGTTTAGGGGTTAGGGCTTAGTGTGTGTTTAGGGGTTAGGGTTTAGTGTATGTTTGGGGGTTAGGGTTAAGTGTATGTTTGGGAGTTAGGGTTTAGTGTAAGTTTAGGGGTTAGGGTTTAATGTATGTTTAGGGCTTAGGATTTAGTCTATGTTTTGGGTTTAGTGTAAGTTTAGGGGTTAGGGTTTTGTTTAAGTTTAGGGGTTAGGGTTTAGTGTATGTTTAGGGCTTAGGATTTAGTCTATGTTTCGGGTTTAGTGTAAGTTTAGGGGTTAGAGTTTTGTTTAAGTTTAGGGGTTAGGGTTTTGTTTAAGTTTATGGGTTGGCATTTAGTATAAGTTTATTGGTTAGGATTTAGTGTTTGGGAGCTAGTGTTTGGGGATTAGTGTTCGGGGGTTAAGGTTTTTTTTGCTTATGTTATTTGTTACTGCTCTAGTGCTCTACTATGTGCAATACCTAAATTCACCATGCATAGCATAATCTGTTTACCATCACTATGTGTGTGTTTCCTCTGATACTAGTATTCTGGATTTTATTTTTTTTTGTATTTTATTTATATTTTTCCTGTAATTTTGTATATTTAGATCTTTTTTATTATTTGTATGTTTCCTGATTCTGTTCTTTCCTCTGTAACATTGTAAATTTCCCCACTGTGGGATTAATAAAGGGTCTTATCTTTTAGTGTAAGTCTAGGGTTTAGGGTTTAGTGTAAGTTTAGGGTTTAGGTGAAGTTTAGGGGTTAGAAGATAGATAGATAGATAGATAGATAGATACTTTATTGATCCCAGAGGGAAATTCAAGGCATCCAGTAGCAGGTATACAAACAAACTATACAGAAGTAACAACAGAAGAAAGATAGATTTGTACAAATAGAGACAATACTATATAAAGTATGAAGGTATAAAAATAGAGTCCTTAGTGTCTGTGTAAAGTGTAAAGTATAGATGGAGGTAATGGTATACCGTTTGCTAAGCAAATTAAGAAGATGGCTGTTTTCAGCCATACAGACAGTGCAAATACGCAGTAATATAAATAATTATCAGTGCAAAAAGTGTAAACAGTACAGAATGGAGTAGAATAATACAATATAAATAGATGCAGGGCATTTAGGGGGGCATTTAGGAGGGAGTGTGTGCAGAGATGGGGGTGTGTTCATTGGAGGGACCGGAATGAAAGAGTGTCACAGACTTTTTCATCTGCTGTACTGAGAGGAGTTGAACAGTCTTATGGCCTGAGGGACAAAAGACTTCCTGAGTCTGTCAGTGGAGCAGGACTGGGACAGCAGTCTGCCACTGAATGAGCTCCTCTGCCTGATGATCGTGGTGTGCAGAGGATGGTGAACATTGTCCATGATGTTCAGCAGCTTGTTGAGGGCTCTCCTCTCTGCCAGTGGTGTTAAGGACTCCAGCTCTAGTCCCAGCACAGAACCAGCTTTCCTCACCAGCCTGTCGAGTCGTCCAGCATCCCTCTTGCTGATACTGCCTCCCCAACACACCACAGCATAGAAGAGGACGCTGGCTACCACAGACTGGTAGAACATCAGGAGGAGTTTCTGGCAGATCCTGAAGGACCCCAGCCTCCTGAGGAAGTACAGTCTGCTCTGTGCTTTCTTGTAGACTATGTCAGTGTTTACTGACCAGTCCAGCCTCTCGTCCAGGTGCACACCAAGGTATCTGTAGGACCTGACAACCTCCACATCAACCCCCTTGATGGAGATTGGCTGCTGAGAGGGCCTGGACCTCCTGAAGTCTATACACATCTCCTTGGTTTTGGTGATGTTCAGCTTCAGATGGTTGGTAGTGCACCACTCCACAAAGTCCTCAACCAGGCTTCTGTACTCCCTCTCCTGGCCATTACGCACACACCCCACGATTGCAGTGTCATCAGAGAACTTCTGCATGTGGCATAACTCCGAGTTGTATTTGAAGTCCGATGTGTACAGGGTGAACAGGACTTCAAATACAACTCGGAGTTATGCCACATGCAGAAGTTCTCTGATGACACTGCAATCGTGGGGTGTGTGCGTAATGGCCAGGAGAGGGAGTACAGAAGCCTGGTTGAGGACTTTGTGGAGTGGTGCACTACCAACCATCTGAAGCTGAACATCACCAAAACCAAGGAGATGTGTATAGACTTAGGGGTTAGAATTTAGTAAAACGACCTCATTTGTTGAACTGGTGTCCCTCCTTTCTGTGACTCTCAATGGTGCTTTTTTACCATTCAGTTGGCTCATTTTGGGAGAGAACAGGGCCATGGGGCATCTGAATGAGCAAGAAATAGATGTCGGTAATTAATGTTTTGATTTTTATCTCCTATCTGCATTCCCATCTGTGATCCCAGGGGGCTTTATGGATAAGGCTCTGCTCTGCTCCGCTTGAGGTGCGTCTCAAGGTTCTTCAAAGATGGCAAACTTAATCTTTTTTTCTGACGGGGAAAGTCACCCTGACGGGGCGGTCTTTTTCACAGGCCCTAGGGTTAAAGGTCAGGAGTTGTGCCTCTGTCTTATAGTGGAGTCGGTAAGAGCTGGTGGGAGTCGATCGCTGCTTTGTTTTCATACAACTTCCTGTGGTGACAGAGCCATCCATAACTCTAAATCCTAAACCTTATTTGGTAATGAAGGTTTGTTTATGTTCTGAATGTTGGCCTGCGGGACGAAACTGCAGCGATGAAGGAACTCCTGAGCAGTTCACGAACATTACACTCTCTTTACTGGAGACGACTTTACTGCTGAGGAACTGATGGGCTTTTCAGACTGGTTTTAGTGTGATGTAAACCTGTGTAGCGGGCAAATTAGGTATTTGATACACTGCCGATTTTGCAACATTTCCCACCTACAAAGAATGAAGAGCTTTGTAATTTTTATCATAGGTACACTTCAACTGTGAGAGACAGAATCTAAGAAAAAATCCAGAAAATCACATTGTATGCTTTTTAAATAATAAATAATTAATTAGCATTTTATTACATAAAATGAGTATTTAAAACAACAGAAAAACAGAACGTAATATTTGGTGCAGAAACCTTTGTTTGCAATTACAGAGGTTACAGCAGGGATTTTGGCCCACTCCTCCATACAGATCTTCTCCAGATCTTTTAGGTTTCGGGTTTTCGAGTTTCAGCTCCCTTTAAAGATTTTCTTTTGGGTTCAGGTCTGAAGACCCCAAAGTATGATGTTTCCAGCCCCATGCTTCACGTTTGGGACGGTGTTCTTGGGGTTGTACTCATCCTTCTTCTTCCTCCAAACACAACGAGTGGAGTTGATAACAAAAATCTCTATTTTGGTCTCATCTGACCACATGACCCTCTCCCATGCCTCTACTGGATCATCCAGATGATCATTGGCGAACTTTAAACGGGCCTGGACATGTGCTGGTGAGAGCAGGGGAACCTTGCATGCCCTGCAGGATTTTAAAGTAGTGTGTTAATAAAGGTCCTCTTTTAGACCGTGGTCCCAGTCTCCTTTAGGTCATTGACCAGGTCCTCCCGTGTAGTTCTGGGCTGATACCTTTCTCAGAATCATCCTTATTCCACGAGGCGAGGTCTTGCATGGAGCCCCAGACCGAGGAAGATTGACAGTCATCTTGTGTTTCTTCCATTTTCTAATAATTGCGCCAACAGTTGTTGCCGTCTCACCAAGCTGCTTGCCTATTGTCCTGCAGCCCATCCCAGCATTGTGCAGTTCTACAATTTGTCCCTGTTGTCCTTAGACAGCTCTTTGGTCTTGGCCACGGTGGAGAGGTTGGAGTGTGATTGATTGAGTGTGTGGACAGGTGACTTTTATACACGAGTTCAAACAGGTGCAGAATAGGAGGGGTTCTTAAAGAGAAACTAACAGGTCAGTGAGAGCCAGAATTCTTGCTGGTTGGTGATCAAATACTTATTTCATGCAATGAAATACAAATGAATTATTTAAAAATCATACAGCATGATTTTCTGGATTTGTTTCTTAGATTTTGTCTCTCACAGTGGAAGTGTACCTACGATAAAAATGACAGATTTGCGTGTACTCTACATTCTTTGTAGGTGGGAAAACATATATGTATATACATATATATATATGTGTATGTGTATTTGTATGTGTATGTGTGTGTGTGTTTTAGGAACAATATGGCAAGAATATTAAGTACTTCAAGACATTTTCACAATACACAATAGGCATCACAATATCCTGTTTTTTTCTGGGATTTAATAAGCAAGAAAAAAACTAAATATAATAATAATAATATATTGAATGTACTAATTAGAAGATAATAATAATAATAATAATAATAATAATAATAATAAAACAATGTACCATGTTTAGATTGTAGAAAAGCTACTATATTTTATAAACTGCTCTAAATCCTGTTAAATGGGCCTAATAGTACATGCATTAAAATGTTGGACAGTGTTCCTTAGGTCCTGCTGATGTACACAGTATACTCAGAAAAGCATATTGTGACAATGTATTGCAATCAGACACTTCCTTCTCGGTGCAACTATTCTTTTGATGATGAGTGTATATTTATTAAGTTATAAGTTATAAACAGATGCTGAATTTATCATTTTAGGAAAAATTTATACAAAAAATGTAACCCGTGTAACGCTCTCTGGCCATTGTGTCCAGTTTTGTAGAATAGGAACATTCTGTGCTAATTAGTTTTAGATATTATACAGGCCTAGTTCAGAGTCACACTGTGCTGTCGGCCTTGATTTGATTTGATGTGACTTCTCTTCCTGATTGTTCCTGAATATTTGGCTACAGAAATATAGAGCTTATTTACTGTAAGTAGTTTGACTACAGTTCTTTTCTTTTAGAACTGAACTCAGTGTATTAATGATGAGCCTGCTGTATGTTCTTGTTTCTCAGAGGTACACGTCATTTCCAGTTTCTCCCTGGTTTTTATCAGGAAACTGGGTCACATCAGAACAAGATGAAGAACTATGGAGTCCTGTGCATGCCCCTGGTCAAATGACATGTGTTGTTGATTTTAAGAGAACAGACTTCTGCATGATTAATGCACATATAGCATTGGTTTGATGAGTTTAACATACCAGGGAAAAGAATTAAAGCATCAGTTGTGCAACTGTTCAGGCACGTTTTTCCTTGATATATTAAATTCATAGAACACAAAGCAATTATGCATTAAAATGCTGTGTTACAGTGTGTTCTCTGTGAAGGATGCATTTTATAGCAAAACAAAGAAAATATTGCAGCAAAATGAGGAAAGAAACACAAAACTGAGCAGTTTAGCCCACAACAATCACAAAAACAACCTGATGGAAGTGAGCTTGATGGGACTGACACAACAACCATCTTCCTCATTCAAATGCACACTCATCACTAACTCCATGTATCGATTTTATTAAATGAATTTTTAAAAACTGAGTAATCTCAACAGCCCTAATAGACTCTAAAAAGCTTCTCTGCCGATGATACCACATACAGCAATTCCAGAAAGGTCTCTGAGGCATGGAGGAATGCTGGCACGATAAACCATAAAAGCTTTACTAAAGCTTTATTTCTCTGGGTCAACAGAACCTCCAAAGTTTTCTGAAAGTGTTTTTTTCCTCTCCCTGAACTCTGTTTGACGGCTCAGTTACATATTATTTATCAACTGACGTCACTTCAGTCCTTCCCATTCAACAATGAACCTAAAAGTTGAACTCCAGTACTACAGACTCAAGTATTCCAGACCTCCTAAATCAAACAGGCACATACAGCATAACAGTTCATTACATTTTTGTCTACACCACGCCAAAAAGGCCAAAACCTCAAACATCTGTAACAATAAACCCCCGTCAGCAGTATTTTCCCCATATTTCCTTCTTTTTTTAACCTGACACCATTGCAGGGGCATAATTGATGCCCACAAAAGCTAATTTCATGCAAATTAGCTCTGGGGAGTCTCTGTAATAGGCGGTTGTGCTCAAAAGCACAGACATAATTCCATAATTTGCTGTTGTTGGCCACTCTGCTATTAGCCGTTTGTTATTACACGGTCAATGAGGTTGTGTTTTTTTCCAGAGGAAGCCTTTGAAAGCAGAGCCGTTTTTATACGCATGGGGTTAATTACATAAAGTTCTTCTGATTGGCATGTCAGTGTGGTTTCGGCTCCGTCTGATAATGTTAGGTTGTTTATCTGCCCGGTTGTAGGCCTTTTACAGAGCAGGAGGGTTTGGTAAGATTTCTTTAAAGGGCCTGTGTCGTGTATCTTGTACAGTTTGTTTTTACATAGGCATGTCCAAGAAGGAAGATAAACGTAACCAGGAACAATAAATTAAGATAAATTTAGAGTGATATGGGCAATATTTATTGAGCCTCATAGACAGCAGTAGTGTCTCTTAGTATGGCATCAGGCGCCATGTTTGCTAATGTAACATACTTCTTGGCATGGAATTGTATATTCCTTATGGTGTCCTGTGATAATCCATCCCATGCAGCTTGAATATTCTCTCTCAGTTCCTGCAGATTTTGCGGGAGGGGTGGAGGTGGAGTGACACCAGGCCTTCTGGATGCGTGCCTTCTTCTATCCTCTACCCCCAACAGCATGACATGGTAAAACCAGTACATGCGCAATAAGTCCATAAGACCCTTCTGTTTCCCAGAGCCCTCTGATACGACCCCTCTCCAACACTTCCAACTCTTCTCTGAGGTATACTTCACTTGCAAAGGATGCTACCAACACAACAGCACAAGTCAGAATAGAAAGCACACACAACAGAACGACTTTATATAGTCAGGTACATCGATAAGGCCCACCCTTACTTACATCACAGGGCCGAGCGTGAAGCTTTCATTTGCATATTCTATGATGTCAAATCTACCCACCAAGTTTCATTTGTCGGTTGCTTTCTTCCGTGTGCAACTACTTTTTTGATGATGAGTGTATGTAAATGGGTTCTGTTTCTGATTGGCTGTTCTGTAATGTGCTTTATTCAAAAAGCATTTCAGGCTGAAGCGCTCCTTATAACTTCAGTGCAAAACTGCTGTAGGCTGTATAGGCAGATAAATGTAAATGTGTTTTTTATTTTTTGTGACAACACAAAAACAATTTAAAACAGACGTTTTACGTTTTTTTGCATTTCAGGAAGTAGGGAGAATTCTGTTGTCCGTTATACGGCCCTTTAAACCAAGGATGGTCATTTTTCCTCAGCATGTACTACACAAAGTTTGCAAAAGGTTTAAACAGCTTCTTTTAAATGTGTGCGTTTTTTAGGATATTACAAAAACCAACACGTTCATCTATTCAGCTTACAGCAGCTTAGCCCTTCAAACACTCATGCTAAAATTATAACCGGACAGATTTTTTAAAATGAGGCAGACTGGAAGACACCCAGTCAGTTTTCTTTCATATATTAGTCTTTAAGGCTCAATAACAAAAACAGACATGGATAAAGACAGGATTGGAAAAAACGCATACATTAAACCACTCTAACATCAAAAGTGGAAGGGAAAAAATCTAATCCAGGTAAAATGCGGGGTGTGGGCATAGACCATTTAAAGTATATAAATCAAATGCAGTCTATGGGCTCTTAAAGATATAGAAATCAAATACAGGGGAATTTCTAATACAAGACTATTGGCCCTTTAAAGCATATAAATTAAATAGGCTAGAAAGATAGGATGTGGAAAAAACACAGAAAAAAACACTCTAACATCAAAAGTGGACCTCAGGGGAGATATATCAAACCCAGAAAAGGTGTATGGGCTTTTCAAAACATAAAAATCCAACACAGGAAGAATGTTTAAAGTTTGAATGTGGGGTATTGGCCCTTTAGGCATAGAAATCAAATGCGGGAAGAATGTGGGGTATTGGCCCTTTAGGCATTGAAATCAAATCCATGAAGAATGTGGGGTATTGGCCCTTCAGGCATAGAAATCAAATGCGGGAAGAATGTGGGGTATTGGCCCTTCAGGCATAGAAATCAAATCCATGAAGAATGTGGGGTATTGGCCCTTCAGGCATAGAAATCAAATCCATGAAGAATGTGGGGTATTGGCCCTTCAGGCATAGAAATCAAATCCATGAAGAATGTGGGGTATTGGCCCTTCAGGCATAGACATCAAATCCATGAAGAATGTGGGGTATTGGCCCTTCAGGCATAGACATCAAATCCAGGAAGAATGTGGGGTATTGGCCCTTCAGGCATAGACATCAAATCCAGGAAGAATGTGGGGTATTGGCCCTTCAGGCATAGAAATCAAATCCAGGAAGAATGAGGGGTATTGGCCCTTCAGGCATAGACATCAAATCCATGAAGAATGTGGGGTATTGGCCCTTCAGGCATAGACATCAAATCCAGGAAGAATGTGGGGTATTGGCCCTTCAGGCATAGACATCAAATCCAGGAAGAATGTGGGGTATTGGCCCTTCAGGCATAGACATCAAATCCATGAAGAATGCGGGGTATTGGCCCTTCAGGCATAGAAATCAAATCCATGAAGAATGTGGGGTATTGGCCCTTCAGGCATAGACATCAAATCCAGGAAGAATGAGGGGTATTGGCCCTTCAGGCATAGAAATCAAATCCAGGAAGAACGAGGGGTATTGACCTTTTAAAGCATGTGCCGTTGTGCTTGTTTTGTTCTTCTCATAGACACATAGCGTGAGCTGCAACTGTTTACTCGTCCGTTTCATACCTCTTCTTATCAGTGTTATTGGATAAACTGAGGACAGTTGGATTCTGAATCCTGGATGTTGAAACAGTGTAGAAGGCTGAGCTGGAGCTTTGGTGTCACTGAGAGGCATTTGGTAACATTCCTCTTTATCTTGACTTGTTCCAGACTCTGTTAAATATTTGGCTCTAATGTGACCATGAATTAGAGTTAGTGTGAAGGACTCTGACTGAACAGTCTCACGCAGTGCTTGTTGTATTGACGTCCCCTCACTGTTGCTCTTGTCCTATTGAGATTCCTCAGCAGTAATCTGCTGAGATTGCTGCTGTTTTGTCAGGTACAGGGCATGGCATCTCCATTTCTCATTCACTGACATCCCTCCTCCTCTCTGTTTCTCTCTTCCTTTCACCCCCCCACCACCGCCCCCTTTGCTTCTTGTCAGCTCTCCGTGGAGGATTCTGCGCTATTTCGAGGCCCTACTCCAGTTGAGTGTCTTTTAGAGTGCTTCTGAATGAAAGGCAGAGATGGGGAGAGCGAGAGAAAGGGGAGGGGAGTGAGAATGAGATAAAGGGGAGAGAGAGCGAAGGGAAAGACAGAAAGAGAGTGGGTGACGAGTGGGGGAGAGTAGTGGAGGGAAAGTGAGGAGAGAAAGAAGGAGAAAAAGATGAAGAAAGAAAGAAAGAAAGAATGAGATTGGGAAGATAGTAGGGGAGAGAGAGAAGGAGGAGTAACGGGAGAAAGAGAAGGAAGAGATAGAGAAGGAGGTGGGAATAGAAATAGACAGACAAAGGGAAGAAAGAGAGAAATAGGGGAGAGAATGACAGGAGAGAGAAGAGGGTAGTGTGGCAGAGAAAGAGAGCAGAGATTGAAAGAAAGACTGGGAGAAGGACAAGTGGCTAAAAAGAGAAACGGAAAGAGAACGAGTAATGGAAAATGGATGTGGCAGAGAGAGATAGAAAGAGAAGAAAAAAGTGAATGAAGGAAGAGAGGGAGGGAAGAGAGAAAAAGAAAGAGATGAGTGGAAGAAAAAGGGTGAGGTAAAAAGAGGGGACCAGGGAGACAATAACAGTAACAGAGAGAGAGGATATGGAGGAGAGAAAGAAGGAAGAATGAGGGCAGAAAATGGAGAATGGAGAACAAAGAGGTAAACATGGAGAGAGTGAAGAAAAACAGATAGAAGGACGAGGGAATAGAAAGGAACGAGAAAAAAGGTATAGGATAGAGAGTGAAAGAGCAGAGACACAAAGAGTATGAAGGGAGAAGGAAGAAGTAGGGGGATAGAGGGGTAAACAGAGATGGAAGACGGAGAAAAAGGCGAGAGCAAGGGGAGATGAAAGAGGGAGAGGGAAGAGAGAGGGGGAGAGGAGGGGTATCCATTATGTGACGCCCCATTTAGCCCACCAGAGTCACTGATAAGCCCTCCGCAGTGCAAAGAGCTTCACTCTCTCACAATGGTGTGCGCACGGTAGTGTACTCTCGCTCTATTGTGCGTATAAAAGCCTATGCAGTCTACTTCTTTAACCCTGACACTTGATCTTTTTTCCTTCTCTTTCTCTTCCTTTCATTCTTCTGTTAACACCCGCATTCTTTCCCAGCGCGCCAGTTCCCCCGAGACTTTTGAATAAACCTTTTCTTTCCTTTTAGCCTGATTACCTATATTTTGCTGTCCACTGTAAGGCTGTACGCCCAGCAAGGCTGTGTCATGCCATGTCATATTCTGAAAACTGCCACCATCACAACCTGTGGTTAACAGAAAGCATCCGAACCAATACTTTCCTCCCCTGAATATCGCTCTTACCCTCTGTTGAGGTGTTAAGGTGACAAAATATGAATAGTGAGCTAACACTGCTGCGCACAGAACTAACACCATAATCCTGCTAAAAAAACCAGCTTAGCTTCAGCAGCCGTCTTGCCCTCCTTTCACGACAGTGCCCTAGGTGCAGTGGATCCTCTCTGTGCTATGTATGTGTTGACTCTCAGCCTCTGCCAGTCAGCACAGTAGTGTGTTTAGGAAATGCCTCTGCGCCAACACCTCCCGGGCCTCCCTCTTTAACACCAGATATGCCCCTCGAAACCAATGCTCCCATCTGCTGTACAGGTAGATGCCTTGTCATGACTGGTGCTTGCCCGTAGTGTGAATGGTGGGGGTCATCCTTAACACTGACAGGCGAACATCGCTTTTTCTTGACGCCCAGTCTTCTCTTTCTGCTGCTTCAGCCTGCTGCTTCTTGTACCATGGTCCAACTGGGCTCAGTTCCACTTCTGACACCAGTGTATAGTGTCACTCTTTTACTGAACGAAGAGGTTCAGTGGCAGTGAGCAGTAGTGAAAAGTGCTACAGTGGAGCTCACTACAAAAGCTTTGCAGTTAATAGAATTTAACTTGAGTACACACCTGGCTACCTCAACACACTGTACTTTCCAGTAACATTTGTAAGTATAGCTACTGCTCTTGCACATCTGTGTATTTACTGTCTATGCACATCTTGTGTTGTGTCTTTCGCATTTTTGTCTATCGCTCATTTATCTATTTGTAATCACTGCACTGGAAAAGTAGCCCGATGTTTCATTTTACTGCACAACCATGCATTGGAATAATGACAAAGTTGAATTGAATTGAAGGCTTACCTTCACCTGGTATCATTTCAGTGCATAGTAGTTTTAGCTCGCTGTTAGAACACATTAGCAATGGTTGTATTCTAAGTCCTTAACACCCTTGTGGTTCAAAGGATTCACTGACAGCTAATGGAACACTATCCACAAAATGTATCGGATTTGGAACCTTTTGTCTACCACGGGATGATGATTTTTTTTAAAATCCCATTTGTTTCCGCCATAGAGAACTCCAGCTTAGAGTCCGAGTTGTTATCAGCATGGAATTAATTACAGAGTAAGACATGACTTCATGCTGTGCACATGTAACCCATACAGACTCAAGCACTAAAACCACATATGTGTTTTCAAAAATGATTAACCCCAATTCAGTATGTCTGAGAAAATGCTATTTTGGTGCATCCCAGAATTCCTTCTCACCAAAACATTCTACAGGAGTGAGATTTGATTCCCTGCTTTAACAACTCTGAGAGGGCTTCTTGGCTGATAAGTTGAATCAGGTGTGTTGGAGGCAGGGAAAAGCACTGAAATCTGCAGAAGAGAGTGCCTCCAACACCAGCGTTTAGAAACACTAAGCTAGTGGCTTAATCTAGTTCATTTGCTGTGCATTTGGGAAGCTATTACAGCTAAGTATCCAAGCCAAGCAGCAAAATACCTTAAAGCACAAAAACGTGTACTCACTGAATGAGGAAATCTTGAAGTCTGCCTAATCCAACCGGGTTCCCCTTAGATACTATAGCAGTGGCCGGTTCACCGGTCTTAAGTAGCTCTCAGGCTGAAACCAGATGACAAAAGCCGTTGAAATTGGGAGCCTCAACAAAACTAAGAGGAACAGGTCAAACCTCTCACTCTACAGCAACAGGCTGTCTTAATAAGCTGCTATATGATATTGCCAGGTTGTTGGGCCTTATTGTTCATTTAAAAAAAAGGAACATCCAGAACTAAAGCAGACGTTTATAGGAAGTTTGTAGACACCTGCTCCTCCAGTGTTTCTTCTGAAATCAGAGGTATTAAGAGGGAGGTTGCGGCAGCCAATCTTCTCGGACTGTTGGAACATTGCTGTGAGGTCAGGTACTGATGTTGGATAATTAGGTGTAGCTCACTCCAGCTCATCCCAAAGGTACTGCATGGAGCTCTGTCTTTCAAGAAACGCAGTTCCACTGCTCCATAGTCTAATGCCGGGGGGCTTTATACCCTTGTAGCCCACGCTTGCCATTGGGCATGGTGACCTTAAGCTCATTAGCTGCTGGTTTACAGTGTTCCATTCTATTGATCAGTGCTTTCCTACGGATTTCCTACTGAACTGAGGTCATACAAGCAGAATTTAGCACCTGTTTACCTTCATTAGCTCATTAGAGGGATGTTCTGGAATCTTTTGGAAATTCGGTTTACCGTATGAGATGCTGTAAGAAATGAAGGTGAGGTCAGTGAAATGTAAAACAGAACAGAAGATGTCAGCAGCTGGCATAATGCAAAAATCTCTATGTGATGTGATTGTTGTTGTTCTGGTACAGATTGGCAGATTGCCACGTTGGCACTGTTGCACGGTGGAGCGTTCCTCATCCTCATCTCCTTCCTGGTGGCTCTGATCTCCGTCTGCACCGGCAGCAGGAGACGCTTCTACAAACCTGTATCTGTCATGCTGTTTGCTGCAGGTAACTAGACACACACACACACACACACACACACAAACATACTGACAGAACGTATGGAATGACAAGAAGCAGTAAAGCCTTCTACTCAAGGCTGTCCCGTTTTGTCGAATCCTTCGAATTCGACTGAGAAATGGGGCTGTTTTCAGGACCCTGAGTACATGCTTTGCCAACTAAACACTAAACCCCAAAGTTCAGACTAGCCCACACATTCAAGGATCACCACTGAACATAAAAAATGAACACAGTTCTCCACAGATAACTATACACACATCCATGCACTCATTTTGCATATAACTTGTGTTGTTTGAGTTATCCTCACTATTTAAAATAATGGAAAGCCTCCTAACACCAAAGCATGTGTGGTAATACAGCTGCAGAGGAGAATAGGCCAACATACTAGATGGTCAGACTAATGCAATCACAGTGTAAATGAAAACTGCCAATGCAAAGTGGTGGCACCAATTACTGTACAAGTATGCATTCCTGTGGGGAAAGTAGAAAAATAGTCTACATATGATGATAATAATCACACAATAATTAGCCTGCATGATTCACATAAAGGGTGTACAGCTACATAATCAATAAGAACGTAATAAACTCATTCTAAATATCTGCAAAGCAGTCTGCAAACAGTCATTTTTTTACTTATGATTATTTCAGGAGAAAATCATTTATTTGTAAATAGAGTATGGGAATTATTGGATGTCATTTACCCTCATACAGGGCTATGGTTGGGAATGGGCTGAAACCTCTATGCTGAGGGTGGGAGCGGGACAAAAGTCATCAGTTTTTGGCAGGACTGAGAGCTAACGCAGTCCCATGCTGACCTCTTGCTCCAAAGACACTTGTGCCCAAAGATTTCGCAGGGCCATGGCATGTCCCCGGCTCTGATAAAGTGCTGATTTGAACTGCGCTCTGAATGAGCTTGCAGGTTAACAGTACGTCCAATAACAAAAGAAGTCTTGTGCATCTTTTACACAGTGATAGTCTCTGCACACATCTACATTCTTTTCTGTCACGACGGGAACCTAAATCTGTGTGTCTTTCTTACGCTAACTATGTTCTTACAAGAAAACGTTAAACGTGTACTAGGTAGACTCTTTGAATAACATTCCAGTGAGGCTAAGAGTGTTGGACAAAGAACTGTCAATCAAGTTGCTCATTTAGCCACACCCACACACTCTGACAGGTCTGATGTTTAGCGTATAGCGTAGATATTTCATTTGCGCTTTGCTGAACGTTTAATATAACACTTATAATATTATACCCCATGTTCTAACATAGTTAACCTAACCAGGTTAAAAATGCGATTGCAAGGTTAAAATTGCAATTTTGATAGCAGTTGCACAGATATTTCTTCAGGTTCATTCTGAGAAGTGGGATTGACATTAAAGTTACAAAGTTTAATATTTTAATCTCTCTCTTGGTAGCTGTAATATCACAGCTTTTCACAGTCAATGTTGCTGTACAGGCTCCACTCATGAGGGATTAGTTTAACATGCTGGGTACAGGGTAAAGACATACGTACCTATGTGCTATGGATGTTACTGGTTTCCACTAGAGGGCAGACCACTCAGTTTGTCGAGCATTTTCCAATGTGCGTGAGCGTAACAGATTTGTTTCCATTTGGACTTGTACAATAATACTGAAGTTTGGCCAGCTGTTCTGACTGGAACATTTGTCAGTGTGCAGCGGCAAGGGTGCATTTTTGTGGTCACACGGCCTTTTCTGCTGTTTTGATGCTGCTGAGTGCCTGCACTGCCCCTAGCATTTCTGTGTGTACTGCATGTTTAGTACGCATAGCGTTACTTTCTGAGGACATGCTCAACCAATGCACCAAAGAGACAGAGGATACGTGAGGGAGCCACGTGAATGGGCCGTTAACGACAACTATATCTCTACCCTAAGACTCCCAAAGCAGATCTTTGATTCACCCATGACCAGACAATCCTGGAGAATATATGAATTTATAGTTCTAGTGAAGGAGCAAGCTTTTCTCTATTATTCTCACTGTAATTTCACTGTTCCTACATTAAACATGTAACCTGTCAGGATGCTGTAGGCCTTATCCAGTTTCTGTACTGAAATGCTCGGCCATACCCCAAAGTAAACAAGAGAACTCTGTATCCCAACATATGGGTTTTAAAAAAAGTATTTTTTTTCACAGAGGAATTAAAGGAATTTAAATTTTACTGAATATAATTTTGTCATAAATGCAATTTTATCATGGTAATATTTTTGAGTGAACAATTTATGTAAATTTCCCCACTGTGGGACTAATAAAGGATTATCTTATCTCTTATCTTATCTAACTTTATGTTTTTGTCTCTTTTTACCAATCAGATTTATTTTTTAGCCGCCATTCAGTCAACAGAGCATTTTCCAGTGCATCCCAAAGAAGTTCAGTGGTCAGGTCCCTGTGCAGGTCCCTCCACACCAAACTCGTTCTACCATGTCTTTATGGAATGGGCTTTGTTCACGGGGCAAAGTCGTGCTGGAACAGGAAAGGGTGTCTCCCAAACTGCTGCTACAAAGTTGCAAGCATATAATTGTGTAAAATGTCTTTGTGTGCTGTAGCAATAACATCTCCCTACACTGGAACTAAAAGCCTAAACCCTGGAAAACAGCCCCAGACCATTATTCCTCCTTCACCAATCTTTGCTGTTGAAGCTATGCTTTCGGTAGAGTTCTCTTGACATATGACAAACCTAGATTCATTTGTCAGATTCAAGATAGTGAAGCATTACTCTTTAATCCAGAGAGTCTAGTGTGTCGATGTTGCGTCCAGACTTTGATTTTATAGACCTTAACATCTTAACATTGATTTTATAGACCTTAACATCTTAACATTGATTTTATAGACCTTAAGTTAACAGTGTTTGAATCGATTTAGACTTTAAAACTAGCCCCTCGGTCTGGTACAGTTATTCCAACTAATTATATTAATGTTTCCTTTTGTCAAAATTGTCCATAATATGGTAGGTTCTGAACAAAGTTTTCGTTTTTTTTGTCGCAGAGATGTGTAGGTGGGTTTTTGTGGAGTTTGTGCTCTCATTAACTGAGAAAACACCAGATTAGGAGTTGGTGATAGTTTACTTGTTAGATGTAGCTTTTTACAGTACACAGACACGAAGCGTTTTCATCACGTCCCTAGCATTGCTGTTCTCTCATTCTACACCTGCGCACCTCTCTCCAGTATCCTCATGTGGTATGTTTACTAACAGTCCATCCAATGGTGCGTTCAATATTCCTATTCAATGTGTTTTAAACATTACTGCAGACATTACAGTTTTGGCTACATTAAAATATTGATCTTGCTGAAACAGCACATTTAAAATTTGGTAGCAAAAAAAACAAAAAACAAATGTATAATTTTGGATTTTGGATCCAACCATTATATAAAACTATTATTATTATGAAGCTAAAAAGATAAACAGATGACAGTCGGACTCTGTTTCAGCATGTGTACAGTGGATAACATAACAGATCATTAGTCTGGAGAAATGAGAAATGACTTCTCTGGTAAATGGATGTAAATGGAAACAGGAAACGCATCACTGTTTCCACCTCTAGCAAAGCATCACAACACCCGAACATCACCACCACACAGCTGTTTCAGTAATTACTCAGTCTTATTTTAAACAAATCGCACAGTGAAAAAAAGGCAAAACAACAGATTAAAAAGACCTTTTTCTATCTTTTAAGTGGATTTCTTTGAAGTCTGTGGAGGAGCTCATCAAGGGATGGATCCCTCTGAGGAGCGAGCATTCTCTTGATTTATATTCACTTGATTTTTATTCTTAACCTACTTTTGCTTCTCTTTGATGGCTGGATTTTTTGGTTTTCATCATGACTCTTCTCTTTTTGTTTTTTCCTTTCTTCTTCCCACAGTTGTTCTGCAGGCCTGCAGTTTGGTTCTGTACCCCATCAAGTTCATCGAAACCATCAGTTTGAGAATATACCACGAGTTCAACTGGGGCTACGGCCTGGCCTGGGGGGCCACCATCTTCTCCTTCGGGGGAGCCATCCTCTACTGCCTGAACCCCAAGAACTACGAAGACTACTACTAAACCTTCTCGACCACTACATTACACACGTTGCACTCCGCTACGCTGTTTCTGACGGCAGCATAAGTCAATGCACCAAACTTCTTTTGTTGCCTTGCAAGACTGATCATATCCTTCCAAACAAAAGCAGAGCAAAGCCAGGCCTGTTGGACTGGAACTGAAAAATCTGTTTATCTGGCGGCTTTTGCAAGCATCTTTTAATCTCTGTTTTTCGCACTGACAAGCGTCTGCATCCATTATCATCCCTTTAAATTCTCCCACCGCTCCCTCTTTCATTAAAGTGTCACTCACCACCTTTTTCCATCTGCCTGTCTCGTCTGTGCTCACCTTCTTCTCACTTTTCTGACACCTGCGATCCATTTCTGATCCTAGCGCACTCTTTTTAGCCGTCAGGCTCCAGAACTTTCTGGAATTTCTGGAACTACCCTGTGATGTGCCGTCCCTGTGGAGTGCTCCATCTGGAGCGAGATATGTAGCCAAGCAGGTGACGGGGGTTGTCTGACCAGCCATACAGACGTGGATCAAAGCAAATGCTGCGATAATTAGAATATCAGTCAGTTTCAGTAAAGAGAAACCACAGATACACTCAAACAGTGAGAGTGGAAAGAGAAATATGGAGGGCTGGTTACAGAGCATGCAAAATGTCATCACCATATAATGACTACACTTTGAGGTTTGTGATATACAAGGACCCATTTTGATATTTGAGTGTCCGTAGGAGATAATGAATGGATATCCGGATAAGTAGTTTGCTGCACCTCTGCCTTCTCCATCTCGGCTGAATGCTCACAGTAAGGTACTATTATTGTATACTACCATAAATATGACTTTCACTTTTTACAGCCCTGTTAAGACAAAACAGGTTTCACTGAGATGTTAGTCAGTGAGCTAATGCTAACACTAGAGCTAACCGGTGCAGTAGTGACTTGCCGTCTTCCACGCAAAGCTTTTTCTCCGCAGTGGATGATGTGCGCTAGCTTATATAGACTGAGAACAGGGAATTCCAGTGTATATATAGATGCTAAGGCCACTAGCCTAGCCACAGCTGGACCTCTACCTTCTCAATCACCTTCTAAACAACTCTTCTCACATTAAAGCAATTTTATCATATCAAAGTGTAATAAACTTGCATAAATGTGAGTAGGACTTGCTCACTTTACAGCCCTTTTGAAATGTGACAGGTTTCACTAAGTTGTTAGTCAGTGAGCTAATGCTAACACTAGAGCTAAGCAGTGCAGCGGTGACTTGTTGTCTTCTACACAAAGCTTCTTCTCAGTGGATGATGTGCGCTAGTTTGTAGAGTGTGAGAACAGAGAATTCCAGTGTATGTGTGTTCTAGCGGCAGTTAGGGGAGTTAGCCTAGTCACATCTGCACCCCGACCTTCTCAGTCACATCCTAAACAACACTTTCCTTGTAGCAAAGTATAATAAATTTGCATACAGCAAAACTGCTTAGGAACAGAATTTAAACCATCTCTGACACAAAATGTCAGTTTAGATAAAAAAGTTGATAAACTGATTTTGACTGATACTGAGGAGACTCTTCTGCTAGCATTAAGAGCTTTTCGAAATGGCATTAATTCTGCTGCTGGTAAATTCTTTAAATAAATTAGCTGTAATTTTAGAGGAGGGCCATTTTGCAAACCTGCCAACTCAGCAGCTATGAATACGAAGGTAAAGAGTAGAACAGAATATCAGTTCTGCTGCCACTTCTTAGGGTTTGTGTTACAGTCATCATCTGCACAACAGATTTTGTAGTCCGTTTTGAATCTAGGTTGACACAGCAACCTGTAATGTGCAACCTTAGTTAATTCTTAACACAGGAGGTGATCTGTTTTCCTGTCCAGACAGCATGTGGATATGGATCACATCTGGCAAAGTTATGGCACTGATGGCCCGATGTCGGCACTGGTAATCTGCGTTGAGCCAAATGTGGCCCACATAAATGAAAAACTCATGTGGCCCACATGTTCCAAAACAGATCTGGTCCACGTCTAGCAGAGATATAGCAGAGTTGCCTACCTTTGGCTGATGCATGGCTCTGATCTGGTGCGTATGTGGCCTCCATCTTGCAACAGTGAGAGGTCTGCCCAAGTGCATCAATCCATGTGGTAAGCGGGCCAGTTGAAAATGGGGGATGTGGGCCAGATTTGGGGCAGAGCAATTTTGCTATCTGTGTTCCCTGTAACGTATCATGTATAAAAAATACCCACAGCCTTTTGCAGCTTTTACCTACAGCTTCTATTGTATTTGCTATTATATGATTTTATTATTTTGTTGAGTTATATTTATTTTTTTTATAAAAGCACAAATTAAATAGTAGCATTTTAAATTTCATAATTCAGCTAACCACCGTATCACATAAGCTCTCAACATCACCATTGTGTATATCAGTGATATACGATTACATCACCTTATCCCCCAGGCCTACCGCACTTGCTAATTCAGATAAGCCACTGAGGTAATGCCAGCACTAGAGCTAACTGGTGCAGTAGTGGATGTATACAGAGCTTTTTCTCTTGGATGGATGAAGTGCCAACATGTTAGGTTGTCTAAGTAACAGTGATAACAGAAAAATATCTTTCCAGTGTTTTTGGTTCTAGCTGTTGTGAGCTGGAGTAGCTGCGCCTCGTGGTAGGACAGTATTATATGCGTAATCTTAAATATGAGCAGAAGTTTGGTGTGCTTTATAGACCTGATAAAGTAAATTTCACAGGATATTTAGCCTGTAAACCTTCTTAATGGCTTTCTGTGATACAGCATATCAAACCCAAATATAGATTTCACCACTGAAAAAACTCACCCGGTACGTTTAAAAGGGCAATTCCATGTCGTTTGCACAATTTCTGCGTAGATAAATTGTACAGGTGTTACAGAGTCATTCAGAGCTACTGGTCTGGTGTGAAATGCTTGACTGTGGAGACTTAGATTTCATTACAGTGGTGGGGATTGGAACCAGGAGTCTCTATGTCTACAAAACAACTATAGCCATTGTATTTACTGCCCAAAATCACCAGTGAACCTACATGTTGTTGAAGGTTTCTTTGGGTGCTACTTTTCCTTATACCCTGTACCTCTCTACAGTGCATATATGTATACATTAATAAAGAACACATTTACAAGCACTTGAGAAATCAGAAACTCCGGGTCTACCTAAGTAAGGCTGTATTTTCTGGATCTACATGATTCAGTACTTACATAATGACCTGAAGTAAATGTAGCGTAATGCTCAAACATCATGCCGAAAATATATACAAGTGTTCCTTCTTTGTTGCCATCTTGCAGTATATTTATAATAATTTCAGGTAGTAACTTTCTTTGAGGGAGATTTTAGAGGTGGACGTCTGGTTCCTATCACCATCACTATAAACAGTTCAAACCAAACCACTCTGAATGACTTTCTTTACATCTCAGTTTCTACAGACACTTGTGTAGAAGTTCTGGAGTATCAATGGAGTTGGCCTTTAAGGGACTAAGTACTTCCCCCTGTATGGTATATTAAAGCACACTGGTGAACCACTGATGTTGTGGACAGGCCTGTGCTCAATCATTCATGTTTGATCACGTGAATGCCTTGATTCTTTAACAGACTAACATAAAGCTGAATCAAGTGAAGCCTGTGATTGGTCAGGACGGTCAGGATGCTTACAGAGCACACAGAAAATTTTGATTGTTAAATTGTTATAATAAATAACAAACTATTTGTGCAGCTGAAGTTGTCTCCTCATCAGTTGTTCGAACATCTAAGGAAATGTTTTTTGTGTTTATGAGGAAACGAGAACATGGAGGACAACCATGCTCGACATATAGATACGATTTGTTCCTAAACCGTTGAGTGTTTTATATATATATATATATAAAACCCTACATGTATGTTTGCTGTCCTGGTAATCGGTATATCACCCTTGGTGGAAATAACAGTGAGGTACTGTAATACACAAATGAAGTGTATTCACATATTGTGTAATGAACCTAATAGGGCTCACTGTGATTGTTTTCACGTTTCAGCCCAGAATCTGAGTGAGGATTAAAACAGGGTTAATGTTCCTAATCGCAGGCAGTGAAGTGAATGATAAAGGGGAAGTCCACCAATTTCTCAAAAGATCTCCACAATGAAATGGTTGTGGCATAAACAATGTGACTCAAGAGTGGTTTGGTGCGAAACACTCTGTTCTAGAGAAACTTACCATGTCAGAACTGTTCACAGTGGTGGGGATAGGAACCAGACGGCCATCTCCAAAAGCTCCCTCACAGAAGGTTATTACTTATTAAATGGATATGATTATGCTGCTTGATGCTTGAGACACTTTTTTTTACAATAACTTTGAGATCTTTTTTGGCATATGAGATGTTTTAACCTCACCAAAGATTACAATGGTGTCATGCCAGACTGTCATGGATTGACTCAGAAAGGCAGCGGGTCATCTTCAGAATCCCTCAGTGTCTCGGTGGAGACGACCAACAATTTTGATGCACTGTGGTCAGAACCCGAGATGAACGGTTTGTTTTCACGTGTCACACATCCAGAAGGTTTGGCTTAACTCCACCTCTAACCCTACCGCAAACTCTGCAGGAACTGTGTGAGAATAGTCAAGCTGGATGAGATGGATTATCACAGGAGACCATTAGGAACCTCTACAACTCCATGCCGAGATGTCTGGCATGTTGGGTTAACAAACATGGAGGCCCACGCCATACTGAGAGACACTACTTCTGTATGTGTAGCTTAATAAATATGGATAATATCAGTCTAAATTTATCACCAGTTATTGTTACTGGTAACCATTATCTTCCTTCCCAATAGCATTGTGGTCTTCCTTCTGGGTGCAGTATAATGTAATATGTGGTTCCTATCTCAGCTGTTCAGTAATCTGGCTCTACAATTAACTATTTCACATCAGACCACTGCGAATGAATATTCATATCTCAACCGCTGAATTATGCAATTTGGGAAAAGGGTGGAATTCCCATTTTAATAGTTTGCTGTAGATCCTGCATCTGGTTCAGATTCTGGGTCTGTTCACCTGCCACACTTTCAGCACTGTGCCTGCCGCAAGACAGTCAACTTTTGTCCACTTTTATGCTTGTTCCCTCCCTTTCCTCCTGACACACAAGAACTGAATACCAAAACTCCATCCATGTCACTTCTGAAGGAGTTTAAGAGGTTTTAAAGACAGTGTTTAGAGTGATCCAGAAATCGATTTAAATAGATGGTTACACAATTGGTAAACAAAAAAATCGACTTTGAATTAAAACGTTTGCATCGTAGGAAAACTAGAGGTGTTGTGGTTTAGCCGAGCCTTGGTAATAGACTAGTTTCTGATCAATATTCCACGAGTGATCTTATTAGTCTTAAGTATCAATACAGGTAGCTTACGGTGGACTATAGGACTGTATTTCTTAGCACTGTATCTAAAGTGTGCATGTGTGTGTTTGAAAGAGAGGCATGAAACACTGTGTATGTGTGTGTGTGTGCGCATGTGTGGGTGTGATTGAGCAAATGTGTTGGGGGGGGCTTTTACACCCCCTGAAATGCAGTTGTGACATGAAACTTTATATATACTAACTAAATAAAGAAATTAAGAAAACAAAAGATGTTGCTGTCTATCAGTGGTGTCCCTGTCCTAGATGCTATGTGGGTGGGGTTGTGGACGGGTGTGACTGGTGTTGTCTTTGGTGATTTGACCAACAAGTTGCATTTTAAAGCTTGGGCTCATCAACTGCGTATGATTAAAGGTGTGTACAGTCCACACCCTTGTCCACCTGGTCTCATCATTTCCATAGCTTACTAAAGGCTACATGGCTTAGACAAACTTAAAGAAAAATACTACTAAATGGTTTTACTGGTCGTTTATAGCCAGTCAAAGCAATAACGACACATTATGCACGTTGGCTAGGGGTGGACCATATGGGTAAAATATCACATTACTTTCTTTTCAATACACAATATGCAGCACCACATTTAGTTTTTTGATAGTTTATTCTTTTTTTTTGAAAGACCGTTTCTACCACTTAAAAAGGGGAAAAAAAAAAAAAACAAAAAAAACTAAAAGCATCTCATAGTCATGACTTACAATATAGCCATTTTCCCCTTTAAGTGGCAGAAATGGGCTTCTGTACTTATCTATTAAAAAAAAAAAAATCCAACAGCTATAAATAAAATTAGAATTTTCATGAGACATAAATTAATTTGAGACGTTATTAATAAGAAGACTGGTCAATAGTCTAAATAATGGATAGGTGTAAGTACCAGAATAGGTTTGTCAGTTTGAATCATCACTGATTCCAAATCTGTTTCTGAAACAGTAATTTGACCCTCAGTTTTAAGTATTTAGTCTCTCCCCATTCAAAAGGTATACTAGTCTAGCTCTGTCTGGCTGGAAATAACAGCAAAGACGGCCACCAAGTGAACGAACCTTCCTGTAAGGCCTCTTTATTCAGCGCTTGCTAATAAGACAGGACTATTTATGCTTTGTAACTATACAGTGTTGAAGTGCTAAAGCTATCCACCAAAGGCCTATAAAAGCACTGTAACTTCATGTGACTATTTTTTCTACACGATTCACTTACCTCAGAGGTGTCTAATCTTCTCCAGAAAGGGCCGGTATGGCAGCAGGTTTCCATTTGAGATGAGCAGGAGTTCATCTGAGTCTACTTGATTAATCAATTCCTCAGCCTTCAAACAACTGATCATGCCACCTCCTGCTGTGTTGGGAGTAAAAGCCTGAATCAACACCGGCTTTTTGCAGTCAAGATTGGACCCCTTGCTCCACCTTTACTTTTTTCTAGAAGGTTTTTAAACTTAAGAGCACAACTGCAAGAGTATCATCACATAGAATCAACTCCTTTATTAAGTACAGCAACTTGAGGCATTTACACAGGAAAATCAACACCTTAAACACAGAATACAGTGTGGCATAATATGCATAAAAGTACCAGGTAGGATATAATTCATATGCATGTCTCTTAGTGTTCTTCATTCGAAAAAGGAGCTCTTGGAGAGCACATACAGTGTGAAGTCTACATTAAGATCGCTAATCGGACCCCGGCTTCAAATCGCTACATCGTCCATGATCCGGCGGAGCGCAGGCTTGCGCGTGCGATCGGCTTGGGCTTGTTTTTTTCTCTTCGTGTAAACATGGCCGTCTCTTTTTGCTTGGAATGGTAGCTTGGTGCGGCACGCCTACCTGACATCCCAGTGGCTCCTCCCACTTCAAAAATCACAAAACACACCCTTTCTCGGTCTGTGCCACAGCTTTCACTCCCTTTAGTTCGCTTCCTTGGAGATAAAGCTCCCACTCCATCCCCCTTATAAAGCAGATTTTTTCAGTAGGTAATAAAAACATTAAAACAAGTGCATGGAGCTTCTTTAAGGGGCAGGAGGATGGCGGGACCTGATTGGACACAGATTTAAGGTTTCATTTAGGGGAGGTGGCTCTTCCTCAGCAGGGCAAGGTTGGGCTCAGTTATTGCTGGGTTATTAGGGACTGGCAGGTAGGGAACGCAGGCAGAGCCCAGAAGTGAGAAGATGGAACAGAGATCAGAAGACAGGGTCACAGGGATGACGCTGAGCAAGGCCGTGCTGCTTGCCAGGGTGACTGGTTCAGGTGTAACGGGGCATTTCGCACTGTTCACAGCGGTTCAGTGCAGGATGGTTAAGGAAAGTGCAGCTGTCACAGTTCCACTGAGCACCCTCAAAGTCCTCATCTCGCTGCGCTTCGACCGAAGGCTTCACACGCTGACCTCCTGCGTCTAGAACACAGACAGACTTTCTTTTTAATCTGATGGCGAGAAACATCATGGGTAGTATTTCTATTATTAAATTACATAATCATCTTAACAATCTTAATACAGTGGGGAAAATAAGTATTTAGTCAGTCACCAATTGTGCAAGTTGTCCCACTTAAAAAGATGAGAGAGGCCTGTAATTGACATCATAGGTAGACCTCAACTATGAGAGACAAAATGTGGAAAAAAATTGAGAAAGTCATTTTGTCTGATTTTTAAAGAATTTATTTGCAAATAATGGTGGAAAATAAGTATTTGGTCAATAACAAAAGTTCATCTCAATACTTTGTTGTATATCCTTTGTTGGCAATGACAGAGGTCAAACGTTTTCTGTAAGTCTTCACAAGGTTGGCACACACTGTTGCTGGTATGTTGGCCCATTCCTCCATGCAGATCTCCTCTAGAGCAGTGATGTTTTGGGGCTGTCGGCGGGCAACACGGACTTTCAACTCCCTCCAAAGGTTTTCGATGGGGTTGAGATCGGGAGACTGGCTAGGCCACTCCAGGACTTTGAAATGTTTCTTACGAAGCCACTCCTTTGTTGCCCTGGCAGTGTGCTTGGGATCATTGTCATGCTGAAAGACCCAGCCACGTTTCATCTTCATTGCCCTTGCTGATGGAAGGAGGTTTGCACCCCAAAATCTCACAATACATGGCCCCATTCATTCTTTCATGTACACAACGGACCAGTCGTCCTTCGTCCCTTTGCAGAGAAACAGCCCCCAAAGCATGATGTTGCCCACACCCCAATGCTTCACAGTTGGTATGGTGTTCTTTGGATGCAAACTCCGCATTCACTTTCCTCCAAACACGACGACGTTGTGTTTTTACCAAATAGTTCTACTATGGTTTCATCTGACCAGATGACATTCTCCCAATACTCTTCTGGAAACATCCCAATGCTCTCTAGCAAACTTTCAGACGTGCCTGGATATGGACTGGCTTAAGCAGGGGGACACTGTCTGGCCACTGCAAGATCTGAGTCCCTGGCGTCGTAGCGTCGTAGTTGTTGCTGATGGTAGCCTTTGTAAACGTTGGTCCCAGCTTCCTGCCAGGTCATTCACTAGAATCCCCCCTTGTGGTTCTGGGATTTTTCCTTACCGTTCTTGTGATCATTTTGACCCCACGGGCTGAGATCTTGCATGGAGCCACCAGATCGAGGGAGATTAGTAGTGGTCTTGTGTAGGTCTTCCATTTTCTGATTATTGCTCCCACAGTAGATTTCTTTTCAACATCAAGCTGCTTGCCTATTGCAGATTCAGTCTTCCCAGCCTGGTGCAGGTCTACAATTCGGTTTCTGGTGTCCTCCGACAGCTCTTTCGTCTTCACCATAGTGGAGTTTGGAGTGTGAGTGTTTGAGGTTGTAGGCAGGTGTCTTTTATACTGTTAACGACTTCAAACAGGTGCCATTAATACAGGTAATGAGTGGGGGAAAAGAGGAGGCCTCTTAAAAAAAAAATGAAGTTACAGGTCTTGTGACAGCCAGAAATCTTGCTTGTTTGTTATTGACCAAATACTTATTTTCCACCATTATTTGCAAATAAATTCTTTAAAAATCAGACAAAATGACTTTCTCAATTTTTTTCCACATTTTGTCTCTCATAGTTGAGGTCTACCTATGATGTCAATTACAGGCCTCTCTCATCTTTTTAAGTGGGACAACTTGCACAATTGGTGACTGACTAAATACTTATTTTCCCCACTGTAGCTGTTCAGTGCACAGACCCACGTGCGGATGTCTTTAGATCTGACGCAAGGGTGGAGCATGACTTTCTAAACCAACTGTTGTTTTAGCGGATTCTTTTCTGACATTCCCATTACACATTCAGTGGGATTATCTTACATTTAACTTCCTAAAACATAACTCCTGAAAAAACAACCACCGAAAATGGAATGAAGAGCGGTCTCACATATGATAATGGAGAACCATAATTTCTACCCATTAAATCTTCTGCATAAATAACTGCAGAATAAATAAATTCAGTGAATAAAAAGTGAATAAAATCAAAACCACAACATTGCATATTAGTATTTTAGGGAAAAGGAACGCCAAGATCGGACACATGTTTACTTCATTGTTGATCTGTCCACCCCAAGAGAAATTTTTTACATGCCGGACTCATTCTCATCGGCACATTGTTCAGTGGTGATGGTCATGAGCTGAAATTAGCTGTGCACACAAATGGACTAAGCTACTCTTCCACACCGCAGTGTTGCCCAGTTCAGATGACCGATTCAGGCCAGCAACAACGTGGTGACAAGAACACAGCAGGACAGTAACACAATATCACACCATCCTGCCACTTCAGAGAGCAAGCAGAGGTCAAAGAGAATTAATCTGACGGGGGAAGAGCTTGAGTATAAGCTAAATTTAGCATTTATGAGGGAAGAGAGAGAAAAAAAAAAAAAATCAATTGAGTCATTAGATATTTCAGGAGTAGACCGGATAGAGGATGTCTTTTAGTGTACTGCAGTGCAATGGTAAATCTTTCCATGTGACCCCAAAAACAGAGTGTACCACTACAACAAGAAAGTGGGGTGCTAACTGTAACATTAGGCTGTGAATAACTTTGAAAAAGAGGTCACTCAGAAAAGCAAATAACTTCAACCACAAACTGAGGAGTACAACTATATATCTGTAAAATTCTACAGCAAACAAGAATTTACCAAAAAAGTTATTATGTAGTTGAGAGAAAAAGTTAATATCTTTAAACTGTAACATTTTAAAAGAATAAAAATCTTCCGAACATTTTATGAAAGTTAATGTAACAAATAAACGTGACCTTGGATAGCCAGGTATTTCATGATTTGATCCAAGGAGCCTGTTTTGAGGAATCTCCCTGAACCATATTCGCACATGCTTCCTGTGTGGCATGAGGGACCAGGCAGCACAACTGCTAAAGGGTACAAGCTCTGGCCTTTCAAGCACACAGCATTTCCACTTTAGAGCAAAGCAGCAGGTGAGAAACACTGTCATACTTTATCCAAAAGGATAAATAGACAAATTACGTGATTTGATGACTAACAGTATAAATTCTTAGTCAAGGACAACCCTAGTAAGAAGACCTCTGTCCAAAATGTTTTGGACGATTTCTATTGTTTTGTCCAACAGTGGCTACATACATACTATATAAAGGGTTCTTACCTTTTTTCCCTGGTTTTGGTGGCACCACCGGACCAGGCTGAATGTTGTCATAAAAGTTGTTCATGGCCTTCGGGTCGAACTTGCCTAGGAAAAGAAAAAAAAACCCAAAAACAACAACAGATGCATTAAAAATGTTAGAGTATAGTACTATCAAGTCTTCAGTGACCAACAGAACTGATAAATACAAATCACTACACAAATACGGTAGTCTTATTTTCAGTACAGTTAAGACACATGTAGGTTTAGTGGTAGAATAAAAAGGTTATATTTCTGCAGTAGACATGGTGGGCCCTGGTTCCTATCCCCAACCACTGTAAAGAAATATAAACCATTTCGCAACACACTCTGAATGACCCTGTTTACATCTCAACCACTAAATTATACAGACGCTTTAGCACTGCATGAGTAATGCTCAAAGAAAAAAAGAAAGAAAGAAAGAAAGAAAGAAAGAAAGAAAGAAAGAAAAGCGACCAGAGATTACTTTGCTCTACATCAACAAACCTTGTTTGATCAATGATGGGGAATCAGTAGAGAGGGTCTATTCAGCATGTAAAAAAAACCCCCAAAAAACAGAACACCTGAATCTTAGCAAAATAAAACCAAAATCTGAGACAACTGAGATCATAATGATTTCCTAAAGTATCCTACGCAAGTATCCTAGATCAAATATTTACACCCCAAATACTATCTACTGATTATCCACTGAATTAGGTGTGCTGGGCAGAAAAACACTGAACTGTGCAGCACTGGAGTCTGACGCCATTAAGGAATAAAGCATAGGATTAGACCTACACTACATGAGATTTGTGGATTTGGAGGCCTCTATGGTGTACCAATGTTTTGCACTCTGGGTTGGCACTCTGGGATACAGCATAGTATCACTATCTTGTGTGTGCCAATATTGTATCGACACAAAGATGCCAGGTAACAATATTTTATTATATAAATGTTCTATAAGGTTTTTATGACAGTGTTAGTCTGTCTATCTATTCGACAATCCCATTTTGCTTCAATTTAAAAAAATACTAATAATACTTAAGTAAGACAAATGCACCAAAAACTTTACCTTATTAGATAAAACAAATGATAAAGTTTTTGCTTCAGTACAAAATTTGCAGTTGAAAAAAGTAATACATGCAAAACAATATGTAATAACACAATACTGAACATATCACAATATTTTTACATTACAGTAACATTGCATTGTGATGTATCATGGGGCCTTTGGTAATTCCCAATACTAACAATTATTACTTATTGTTATTAATAATGGCAGAAAAGGGCAGATTTATAGTCTATTAAAAGCATAAATATGTGACGAGCTGTATGAAGTTGGGCCAGTAGTTTGGAAGAATGCAAGTTATACATGTAGCAGAAACAACATTTTCCGTTCTTCTCCGTCTGGATATTTTGTCCTAATGCAGCAGGTACATTATTAATCTAACCTAAATGTGCTGCAGTTATGTCTGCTTAAAACTGGGACTCAAATAATAGGAATAGCTGTAAGGACCCTGTACCAAAATCAATGCACAGTGTAAACAGGGCCTGCGAATGCACTTACCTCTCGATTGCAGCAGGTCCGTCTCCTTCAAGGTGCAATCAATGTCAATCTGGAGCTGTCTGTTTTGTGATCGCAGTCTGGTCATTTCTTCAGGCTACAAGACACACAACCAGGCAAACACATTGGCTGCATTAGAAAAGGAAGTGCAGGCACACAACCTAAATGGACAGTACATGACCAGACACCCGCCTGTCTAATATTTCTATTGAAATGAGGGGTATTTACCAGTGAGTACAACCCCTTTGCTGGACCTTCATTTAATGTGAATAGCTTTGTGAACTGATACCCTAGTGAGAGGATTCTTTGCCTCTAGGTACCAAGACTGCACAATAGCACATTAAATCATTATTGCAATATTGGCCTATGCAATTATGTGACACAGATAAATGCAATTATATAACAAAAGAGAATACTGCAATCCATGGAGCAGCATGGCTGATGTAATAACAGGACAAAAACACTGACTTACTGCAGGTATTTTATATAATGACATTTCTAACATTATATAATGTAAATGAATGAAAAGTCCTGCTTTGCACAATAAGCCCCTAACTCAGTGAATTTGTGCCTGCATGTGTACCCGTGGGATGAAGCTTGTGCTGTTCACACGTCTGAAGCGTCTCTGCAGGGCGTCATACTCCATATCGTTGACCTCACCCTTCAGCTGCTCTAGCTTTTGCCTCTCCGCCAATAGCTCCTTCATCAGCCGCTCCATCCGGGCCCGCTGGTGCAGCAGCAAGGCTGCAAGATAGATAACAAAAATGCACTGAACTGATAGTGGTTTCCAGCGTATCAATTTTGGAGATGTAGCGGTTCAGTGTGTGCGTGTGTGTACAAATTTGAGTGTGTGAATTTAGTAAGTCATTGCAATGGCTGTGGGGTTTAAGGGACTTCTCAAACTAGTTTACAACACAAATATTAATAAAAATAACAATGTCTAAAATTTCTAATAGAATTGTCTGAATTTCTGTCTACAACAGTGAGTATTAGCTGCATTTTTAATATCTTCTCCAAGCATCCAGCTGCCTCAATAACATCAACAATCCTGTCAGGAAAGTACTGCACCAATCTCAAAAGTTCCTATCCATTTCATTTTAATCTTGCAACGAATTTTGTGCTTAACATCCAAGCGGAACACAACAACACTCCCACATCCTGCGCGATTAATAGAACTTTATTTTAAAGTATTTTGAGCTGCATACCGGTTTGCAATTATGCTCTTGTTTGTATCGTCTTAGGAAACCAGTGCACCCTTACTAAACAGATATCCCTTCCTTCATTACTGTTGCTACACAGACATTTAAATAGCATTATTTAGTCAGATTTTATTCCGCACAAACCAGTAGGGTGCATTTCAGGCTCAGGTCAGATATACACATGTTGAGCTGTACATTATGACTAAACATCAAAATTAAAACTCAGGTTTTGCAACATGCATACACCATTACACCTTTATAAGTTTGACGGACATTCATCAAATTTCTCAAATGTTGGACTCCTGAATGAATTCATAAATTCACAAAAAAAAAAAAAAACAGCTCGTTCTAAAATCAAACCATTGGTTTGTAAATGTCTGTGTAAAACCACACCTGGGCATTTTTCATCTCAACCAAAGTCAAAAACACCCCAACCAAAGTCAAAAGAATAAATACATTCTATGGCATCTTTAACATTACCTCATGAACAGGACTGAGCTCAAACCGTGAAAAACAGCCCCAGACCATTATTCCTCCTACACCAAACTTTCTTGGCACTATGCATTCCAGTAGGTAGAGTTCTCCTGGCATCAGCCAAATCCAGATTCATACATCAGACTTCTAGTAAGTGAAGCCTGATTAATCACTCCATAGAACACTTTTCCACTGCTCCAGTGGTAGCCTGTTTTACATCACTCCAGCCAATGCTTGAGACTGTGCATTCTGATCTTAGGCTTGTGTACAGCTGCGCACAATGTATAGATATTGTGTACACAGCTTTCAGAGAGGTTTTTTTTCCCCCTTTTTTTGTTACACGCTATATACTTGAGCATACAGCGGCCCTTCTCTGCAAGTGTGTATGGTTTACCACTCTGTGGTTGAGCTGTTGTTATGCCTAGATGCTTCTATTTCACAATAACAGCACTTACAGCTGACTGGAGCAAATCTAACCGAGTGCAAATTTCACAAACTGACTTGTGGCAGAGGTGGAATCCTTTGATCGTGCAATGTCTAAATTCGCTGAGCTCTTCAGTATGACCCGTTCTACTGCCAGGGTTCTGTCTATGGAGGCTGCATGGCTAGGTGCTTGAACCTGTTAGTTATGGTCAAGGAGGAAATGCCTGCACTCAATTTGGAGGAGTGTCCATACACTTTTATATGTACCCCATATACCATACAGCATATATAAACATGTGCACCATTTATACCATCATATGCATGAAAGAACAACATGCAAGACTTCTAAGACAGCAAGACACACCCACTGTCCCCAAAGCACCATCTCTCTCTTTTTCTCACACACACACAGCTGAAAAGATACAAACCACAACAAGCACACACATCTATAAGCATGCACTCTCTGCCAAGAAGGACTAAACCACAGCATCAAATACACAGACTAAAACCAAGATACTGAGCACAAACCATGACATCACATGCATTTGCACAAAAACTGTGCCAAAAATAAAATGTAGCATTGTGAAATGCTCAGGTGTGAATTATTCCAAAATAGAATTAATATTTAAAAAAAAAAAAAAAAAAACATATATCGCAATGTCAAAGTGGATAAAAAGTAGAAGTAACCTCAACAGTAACAGAGCTATTTTCATATTTTACATATTACAATATTAAGGCAACACGACACTGAAAAAAAAACCAACAGTAGTCACAGTCATTGTGAACTTTAAATGTATCTGTACTTTTCATTATGTTTATAGACAACACTGCCAGACAGTGCCAGGAGGCACATAATCAAGTTTAATGTTATTTAATGTGTGTTTATGTAGGTATACATGCATGTAGCTCTTGCAACATGACAATGCAATGACAACCATGTCAAATCCAGAATGAGGGAAGTGCTGGGATTCAAGAAGAATCTGAACCGCAATTTGACAGAATGATTGTTTGGAAGGGGAAATAATGCACCTCCGTCCTTTCTGACTCTGGATATGGAAGCCAGTGTGGCTATTTAGTCACCGACACCTACATGTTACCACTGCAATCTATGCAGATAGACTGGTGATGCCTGGAAACATCGCACAAATCTGACTTGCAAAAAAAATTTTACTTTCCTGCAGTCTGAACACAGTCTACTATTAAAAGCTTGTTTAATAGTGGTTCTTTATAGCACCAAAACGGGTTCTGCGATGCACAGAAACCTTTTGGTAACCTATAATATGCTTTTTGACAAAAGTGTCTCTTTCATTGCTTTTTAACTACATTAGCCTCACAGCTCAAATAAAGAAGTGAACTTCGGATATCAAATATGTCTTGAGTAATCAACTACATTAAGGTACGGGGAAAAACTAAACCTTAAGTGCAACCAATATGGCAGAAGAGTCTAAAGACGTTACCTTGGGTGTAAGCGTAGTCATCCGACCCCGAACTGGAACGTCTGGGCATGTGATTGATCTGGCTGGCGACATTGCCAGGGAGCACAGAGATAGGCAGGATGGGTGCTGGGGTGCCATGGTTCTCTCCCTGGTCCACAATGTTGAGGAGAGACTCCGTCTCCACGGGTGGTGATTCGAGCGACCGTTGGGCCTGACCAGGAGACACTTTGATCTTGATGTAGGCGGAGCTTGCCGGCTGGGGTGAGGAAGCAGGCCGAGGTCGTGCTGTCCCCTGATGGAGGTACACTCCGTGGTGGAAGGCTGGCCCTGGGGGGCCAGTCATGCTTACAGCTCTTGACGGTGAGCTCGGGGACGTGCTTGTGGCCATGTAGAGTGCTCCCTGTGAAGCGTGTACGGGGGAGTTACTCCGAGGCCTCCCCTCCAGTGTGATCTCAATCTGATTCTTCATGGAGCCCTTGGAGGTCATGTAGGGTCTATAGGAGACAGGTGGCGGCTGCTGGTAGGGCATGTTGGGTAGAGTTGGTGGGCTAATGGGCAAAAAGACATGTGGAGGCTGCTGAACCTGGTGCTGAGGTGAACTGTAGGGTGACTGGTATGTGGGTGTTGTGTAGGGTGACTGCTGGTACACTGGAGTAGCAGAGGTGCCCCATGGAGTTGGCTGAGGACTCTGTGAGGGTGAAGGACGCATATAGAGGGCATTTCCACTGTTACCGTAAGCACCAGGCGGAATCTGCAGCGCCTGAGGGACGTTTGGGATATTCTGAGAAAGGGTAACTGTGATTGGGGTCATGTAGCGCTGGGGAACAGGGTTGTAAGTGGGGGACATGCCTTGTATGGTGGGAGGAGGGGTAGGGGTACTAGCAGAGCGTCCTTGATCTCCCATGAAAAACGGGTTGTAACCAGGCGACGGTGCCATGGTAGCAGGGGCTGAGTGAGGTTCAGCGAAAGCACCTCGCTGGGGCTCAATGTGGCCATCGCTGGAGCTGTGCACCAGTTGCCGCCCGCCTGCAGTGTTGGCCTTGGCACCCTCCGGTGGAGGGTAACCTACGCTGATGTGCAGCATGTGGTTCCGGCTTAAGTGCACCTCCTCCGGGCTGTGGTACTCCTCATACAGGTATCTGTTACTCTCCTGAGCCAGCAGGTGGCAGCACAGGTCCAGGTTATTGTTGTTCTAAAGGAGGAAATGGCAGACATTGAAGTAAACAAAAGCAGCACCTGACGCAGCTCCGACACTCTCATATGACCCAGTCATCAAAGTAGGTGAACTATAGTAGTCATTCTATATGATGCTTTCTTTCCTTCCTCTAATCTTTTCATCATGAACTAGTGTATAACTCAAAAGTCCTTGTAAACTTGATCAAGGGAAAAAACAATAAATAAATAAATAAAAAATAAACAGAAGTGGCCAAATCACTCGTCACATTTGTACCACATTGCATGCAAATACAGCTACTTTTTGTTCTTTGTCAAAACACAAACCTGGAAATGAGTTATGCTTTGAAATGCCCCAGAGTTTGGCCTACTACGTCCTCACCTGCAGAAGGTACTGAGACACTACGTTCTCAGGGATTTCAGGGAAGCGCTGTTTAAGGTCTTGGAGGATGTGGTAGTCCAACTGTGGCCCTGCCTGCGCCATCCTGAGCTCACCGCCTCACTGCGCCAGCAGCCAGGAGGGCAGCACCTGCTCTCCTCTCATCCCCTGAACGAACAGACAGGCACAAAACAATGCACGTCAGCATTGTCAGCAATCAAGCTTTTCCCCAAAACCTACACAGCCTCTACATGCACATCCGTATGCAGTGCATGTGGAGGCAACAAAAAAAAGTGTTAAGCCCAGGAAGTGTTAAGAGAGAGGGCATTTGGCCTCTAAACGTGCCAATGCAGCATCACTGCAGCACAGTCGCAGTGATAACATATGGTGCACTGCAAGAAGGAAAGCAGCTACTGCTGGAAAGCTGCCACCCAGCACCAAAAGAGAAAACAAGCCCAGCAACAGACAAACCTTTTAGAAAGCGCAGTTCTCCTCTGCGGTGTGTTTTCCTGGTGTCTCTGGACTCCAGGCAACGAGACGCTTAGATGCTTAGCAGGCAGATTCAATTACAACCACCTTCACCTGCTAACATCCTCACTGAGATCAGACTGAAATCAGTCGCTTGTCAACGAGCTGGAGACGAACTTTAACCATATGACTACACTCCCTATATCATGTGCACTTACTACATGAAGCGCAATGCTGTTACAAGCACGGGCCTACATAAGAAACAACACTAGCTCCACCTAACTAGCCAGTTATTCCAGACAGGGGGGCATGTCCAAGAGTGGCAAAAAGAATTAAGAATTTATATTTTAAGCCCCAACCAACTAAAACAACGATGAATGAGTAAGAATAAAAACATCGAGAAGCTAAGCTAAATGACACCAAAGCGGCACAATGGTTTACTGACCGATAAAATCGCCCGAACTAACGTTAGCGTAACGTTAGCTAACAGGCTAATGGTCAGTTCGTTTACCTTTGACTCCCGTATCCGCTTTAAAGGCATCTCGTCAAACGACTGTAAACCTAG
Organism: Prochilodus magdalenae; assembly: GCA_024036415.1. Lineage (NCBI taxonomy): Eukaryota > Metazoa > Chordata > Actinopteri > Characiformes > Prochilodontidae > Prochilodus > Prochilodus magdalenae. Next base: position 2,721,367 of record JAMWET010007653.1, on the reverse strand, counting down.
TTGATCCGATAAATAGCTAGAAAGCTATTTTTGTCCTGCAAGCAAGATAAGAAGCTGTAACGTAACTGCGTTATAGGGAGCCGGTTTAGCTTAACTTAGCTCAGCTAGCGCAACGGTACCTACTGACAGACAAGCTAAGCTAACTTCTCCTTGGTAAAAACAACTCTGCATTTAAGGTTTTTTTTATTTTACTGACGCTTTACTTTTTCAAGTAAAAAGACTCAGAAATTGCAACCCAAATGTGGATCGGAAGTTTGTAACGAGGTTATTGGAACCGTCCGTTCCACCTTAAACGGCGCCAGAACTGCTGCACCACTTAAAGTGGAACGGGCGATTCTAATGAGTAGTAAGCTTTAGGTTGGCAAATTCGCAAGTGTTGGGGCTACTGGGATATTTGGTTTGTTGTAATTAGTGTAAATGATCCGACATGTGTAAATATGAAACAAAACACATAACCGTTCACTAAAGCAACCGGAGCTGCTTTCTCATGGTTAAGGGGGCAGCGCTCAATTTGAACAATAAAATGTTATTACCTAAAACTGTTAACATGCGAAATTAGGAAGTTAGCAGTGCATTTTAAACCACAATTGTTCCTCTCATTTTAGCCCGGCGGGAGACTTAATTCGTATTGTTTTGCGGCTGAATGTTTCGAAAATGTCAATATAAACAAAAACAATAACAACTAACCGGACAGTAAGCTAGCTACGTGTGCTACGTGTGTGGCGTAGCTTGTTAGATTTTGTCCGTAACATTTGTTTATCGGCCCCCTTTTTGTTCATATAGGCAGCAGGTTAAACAGGAAAATGACAAAATTCACCTGCCTGTCAGCAGCTAGAACACTTAACAGGCTGCTAGGTAGAGCTAGCCAAGGCTTTTTGACAGACCTAATAAAGGGCTTAGCTGGTTAGCTAGCATTTTCGATAGCTAACGTTTATCAGCACACATTTGACTTTATGTATTTCACCCAGCGGGGCTTTCCGTAAATGTAAATTTCTTTTAGCATAGAACAGAAAATTAAAAAGAAAATTCAACTTCAAAATTAAATATAAGAATTAACTGGAGTGGAGATGTGTTATGCTAGCATGTGACAGCTAGCGCTAGCCTAGCATTAGCCAGCCTTTCTCTAATAAAACTAGCGCGTTTTCCAGTTTTCTGTTCGTTATAAACTCTAATAAGAAGGTAGTTTGTCTAATCAGACACGACAGTGCTATCAAAGTCTAAAAAGCATTTAAAAACAACATTGCTATTTGCTTTCGACACACATCACAGATCACTCCGTTATATACTTTGTGCATTAAAGCACTGTAATGTAAATTTAGAAATGCATTAACATAAGATATGCTATACAGCTGCACCACCGGGATGGGCCGAACCAATACTCAGTAAATATTTTCCTATGTCAATGTTACTAGCGTTATTCGTGGTGCTGGTATCACACCATTACCACCATTTGTTTGGAAGCAGCCCTGTACAGAAAGCTGCAGGAAATGTTTGATGGCTTTCCACACAGCAAATAAAACGCCTCTCCCTTGTTTCTTGGAACCGGACTTCGAAGAAGAACAAGAAGAAAGAAGCGATATCACTGACAAAATCGCCACACTATTGAACACACAATGAAAGACAACGAAAGCAGCTGTCTGTAAACTGAACGCAGCGAAAGCAAAAGGATTCTGAAGCTGAACTGTCAACGCTGAAATCCCAAACAGACAGAGAGACGGACGGACAGACAGACGACACCTGGCTGAGCACATTCATGAGACAAGAGAAAACACCAACACCCACAGTACCGTGAGCTGACGCCTGGTTGCCATTAGGAGTCCCACGCAGGGTCTCGCTTTCAGTGTGGGCTGTGTTGATCCAGCAGGGTTTGTCAGTAGTGAGTGCACAGGGCCAAAATCCTGCACCGCGTCCAGTTCCAGGATCCTTTAGCCAGCCTGCTAGCCTGCCGTCTCGTCTTTTTCGTCTTAGTTTTGTTTCCTTTTGAAACAGTGTATTTCTGCCATCTGCTGGAGTGGGGAACTAACAACGCCCCCCCCCCCCCCCCCAACCGAAACTCCATCGAGATGATCGACCCAATACTTATGACCTCATTAAAATATCATATCTGTGCAATATATGTGCTTTTAAAATATATTTGAGAAAAGTGCGATCTTATAAAACATAGTTCTTCAAGGGTTCCTAAGTCAAGACATTGGTTCTATATAGAACTACAAACACTCAAAAAACAGAAGCATGCTTTATTGCATGGTGATGCGGTTCTTTAGGTTGTGTTTGGTTCTCTACAGAACTCAAAGGGTTCTTCTACTGTGACATGCCTGACTTTTTAAGAGCTGTCAACACATCCATCTGAGCAACCATTTAAGTGTCAAATAGTCATCTGAGTGTTTAGAACCAATTTAGAACCTTACTAGAGAACCTTTAAACAATCACATTTTTAAAAAAATAGACAGACATACCGCACATTCTCCATTAATCTGAAGACATGCAACTAGTTCTTTAAGTGTTCATGGTTCTATGTAGAAACATTGTCCTTACTAAATACGCCTTGACAAACCTTCTTTTCTATTAGTCTAGAAGGTTGGCACCATAGAAATCACAGCACCTTCTGCTGCTATCTAGAACCCTTTTTAAATAAATAAAAAAACTCTTTGCAAATGGTAAAGATGGAAATGTGTCTGTGAGTGTTCATGGTTCATTATATAGAGTCATTACTTTTAAAACAGACAAACATCACTAACAGCTAGAAAGCAGGATATGGACCCTTGGAACTACAACAGGACATCATTTTTAGCATGCAGGTTGTGATCCACTTAATGTCCTAAATATCTAGGCCCATATGATCTGCTGTGTCTGCACGGTGTCTGGACCACTCCCACCACCACCACTGCATCACTGCAGTGCTGAGAATGATCCATCACCCAAATAATACCTGCTCTGTGGGGGTCCTGACCATTGAAAAACCGAGTAACAAGTGACACAGAGCAACAGATGAACTATAGTCTGTAATTGCAGAGCTGTGATTAAAGTGCTTCTATATGGTAGGTGGAGCTGATAAGATAGACTATGAGCGTAGATACTAGGAGGTGTTTCCAGCAAAGTGCCCAGTGATTGCATAATCTCACATAGAAAAGCAGTGACTAATAAAATGGAGCCCAAGGTCATCATGCTCAATACCAGGGATGGGCTACAGACTTAAAAACAAGAAAAGAAAATGGTGCTACATGGACCAATAAATACTCAGAGTCCATTTCATGATTAAAGGGTTCTTTGCATTGGATAACATGTGCTATAGATGGTCCAGAACAACCTGACTTCACTAATAATGCTCAATCAAAAATTGTCCCAGTTTATTGATTCTGTGTTTGATTTTGTAAATTTGTACCTTTAGCTAATATGTTCAAGAATGGCTCAAGAAAGAATACAAGAAAGACTGTAACATACAGCTAGCCTGTCATAAATTACAAAACAAAGACAATGTTTATGCATATAAACATATATAATTTTACTGATTTACTCAGTAATGCTGCAATATAACGTAATACATCACATTTAGGAATAGATGTGATAATATCAGCTGTGCTGTTACAAGACTGCAATGAACCAACAGGTGGCAGCACAAACATTTCACAAATTCAAAAGTGTCAAAATGTGCTAAAGCATATACCTTACAATTAATTTTAGAAGCTGTTTTGTAATTGCACCAGCATTGTAAGGTACAGTGAAGTACAGGACCTCACAAAGTACGTTTGTAATATCCCAATTTTCCATAAAGCTGCATGAGCTGAGCATTAATCAAATCTGAAGATGTTTCTGAATCACAATCACAGCATATACATTTTACCCTATGGTACTTCACTGGGTCAGGGGGGCTGGCTTCATGAAGAATCTTAAGACAAACACTGAGAAGTTCATTACAGTGCCCTTAAATACAACATACATATTTTGCCAACTTTGCAAAGAAGGAGACGGGGGAAGTATTGTGTTTTTAAATGAACATACTTTATTAAACATGTGAGAGGCTGAGACCTGCCGCTTAGTGCTACTGAACAGTCAGAAGAGCATTTAAGGCATTTAGCAGATGCACACACTTCAAAAGGACCGTAGATATCAACACTGCACCAATACTTCTCCAAACCACCCCACAGCCCAACACAACATAGCCCCATAGCCCCATAAACACATATATACAGCTTTGAGCTATTAGTCCCAACTATTTACTGATATGAAAGTTATAAGAAAGAGACTTACAAAGAGTCTATGTAAGTGTCTATGCATCCCATTGCATGTCCATAGCTTTGTGCTATCCAGTAGAAGTACACTGCACAGCACCACGTCTTTAAAAAAGCCATCCCAGCGCCCCCTAAAGTCTGGCCAGAGTTGGAGTAGAATCTACATGTGACACACCAGTCCTTCCTCAGGATTGCATTCTCCCCTCTAGAGCAGAAATAAAGAAAGAAACAGAAAGACTGGGGACTGCGTTAGCTGCCTCAGCACAGCAGATCTTCTCACAGCTTATGGCATCACTCCTTGCATTACTTATTGTGGTGACAGCATCAGCTGTGTCTCCTCGACCGAATGGCATGCCACTGAGAATTTCCTGTAGATTGGGATTTTGGGCACTGCTGGTAGACCTGTATGATTGCATGCTTACATACACCATGGAATACACAATTCAACTACTTCTTCACACTTTGGTATTTGGCATGCCCAAATGCGATCGCTCCTGTTATCTAGTCATTAACATCTGCTTTGGACCCATTTTCCACACATGAAACGAGAATTTCACTGCACTGCATTCCCCTTTTCAATCTTTGAAGCTCATCACACACGCGCAGGTATTTATCATCCTCATCCTCGTGCAACACCATCTGTAGGAGCCTAAAATTACTACCACCTTAAACACACAAGGCGACGAATGTTTGGTCTGGTGTGCTTATCTCTTAATATCTTTTTAATATCTTTGAGTAGGTCTTATTTCCAGTGTGTAAATATGATTTCATGACACTAAATAGAAGTTATGCTACTTGATTTTCAAACGTTCCCTGTTTTGTATTAATATGCACTGGTTATTCGACAGGAGCGCATCTCAGAATGTATCTCTTGGACATTTGACACACCTTTCAAACGCTGAAGGGATCTTTTCATGACCAATGTAAGGGGTTTTATGACCAATGCTCTATAAAGGGGAGCCATTTCAGGGCAAGCCCTTGATAAGTCTTTTAGTCCATGGCATGTTTATTATAATTCAGAAAACGTTTAGGAATATTTAGGAGTTCATTTGTCCAAAGCTTATTAATCTCTAACTATGATCGGTGCTTTGAATCACGGGAAAGCTATTCAGCATTGATAAGTCACGCTAGGCAGACAGCCAGTGCTCGCCTCTTGCAGGCCTTAATTTAGCCTGCCTCTGGTAACTGATAATGCTACTATTAGCTCTCTGTAAGCAGATACAGAGAAACTGAGGCCTCTGGCTGCTTATTTGAGAGAGTTGACTATACTTCTACCTGGAATATGATGGCTGTGGATGTTCCTTAAAATTTTGGAATATATAATGTTACAAAAAAACGTTTAAACATGGCAGACTGTTAGATATTTGACATCTATACACTCTGCTCATCAGATTAGATGGCTCTGTTTCTGAACTGACTTCGTTCCAAACAGATGAAGGTAAAATGTAATGTTGAAGGCCGCTGAAGTTCTGTGAAGCATGAAAACAGTATAAAAACAAAAGTTGCGCTTTAATGGAAATGTGGGATTACAATTCTACTCCGAGGAAGATTAAGGTTAGAAGAAACAATAAATTATTATAAATTTAAACTGATATGATAAATATTCATTTAGCTACACATACAAAAGTAGTATGTCTCAGCATGGTTTCGGGTCACTATGTTTGCTAATGCAACATGCAAGACATCTCGCATTGGGGTTGTAGAGTTTCCTAATAGTGTCCTGTGATAATCCATCTCATGCAATTTGAATATTCTCCCACAGTTCCTGCAGATGTTGCAGTAGTGGTGGAGATGGAGTGACATTAGGCCGTCTGGTCATGTGACACATGACAACAAACCACTCACCTTGGTGCTGACCATGGTGCCTCTACATACAGATTCGTTGGCCACCAAGACAAAACTGGGACACGTCACTACATGACAATCAGGTACGGCACCACTGAAGACTTTGGCGACGCTGATGAGATGTTACAGGCAGTTGTCTTAAGGGTCTGTGTGTATGTAGTTCTGCATCATGCAGTTGTCTGCCAATGGTGCTGGAACTAACAGGATAACTCATGGAGGGCATCACTGCTTGCTGAATGTCCACAATCGTGGCTGTTGCGTCAGTCAGGTACACTAATAAGGTCCATCCATGCTTAGGTCAAATGCATGACCGAGCGTGAAACTTGAATCACGGGCATGCCTCACAATGTCAAACCCACCCACCAAGTTTCATTCCTGTCAGTTGATTCCTTCTGGGTGCAACTATTTGTGCAGTTATTCTTTTAACGACTCGTGTTATTGTGTGTGTGTCATAATGTACAATAGATTAACGTGCCTGTATATGCCAAATGCCAAAGCAATCATAACAGTGCCCAGCAGCCCAAAATAGAGTGAAGGAGTGTGAGTAGAAACAAACCAAGTTCAGTTCCTGTTTCTGACCCATGCAAACCTTCTCCTGTGTGATCATACTGCACCTGTTCATGTGAAGTGTTTACGCGGAGAGAGAGAGAGAGAGAGAGAGAGAGAGAGAGAGAGAGAGAGAGTGTAAATTTACTCAAATCACAGATGGACCTGTATTGAATTGCACTGTCACCTAGTGGGAGCAGTGAGATACCTCCCATTAGATGTTAGGATACATGGAGAACCATCAATGCATGTTTGCTGGCTCCTCTGCCTTAATGGGCTTGTATCTTTCTTCTCACTCCTGTCTCAACTATCCTGACCACAAGAGAGCTTCTCAGATGACCATCACCATGACCATTCTGTCTTGTGAAATAGTCACCTGGCCACCAGTCACTAAAGGATCCCTTCAGTAGTGTGGGAGTGTTAGCTTATCTTGCACTGGTTCCATATTGTTCAGTTTCACACTTTTTTAGAGCATGAGGAAGATGCACTATAAGGAACCAAGACACATTAGTAAACATTAGTAAGCAACCTGGACCTAAATGTGAATACTTCTTAAATTATGAAGAAGAACAAAAGAGACACTAAAGGAAGGGAAATACTCCTGAAGAACAGAAATTAGGACAACTATAAAGGAACCAAGACTCAAAGGATCATGAAGAAGAAATACCAAGAATGTGGAACCAAGACTGAAAAAGAAAAACTCTAAAAATACCAAACACAATAGTGAAAATTCTGTAAGAAAATGAGGAAGAAACACAGAGAAGAACCAAGGCTAAAAAAGAGAAGACTCCATAAGAGCGTGAAGAAGCACCAAGACTACCAGAGAAAAAAACTTCATAAGAGCCTGAGGAAGAACCACTGAGTAGAACCAAGACTAATAGAGAGAAGACTCCATAAAAGCCTGAGGAAGAACCACTGAGTAGAACCAAGACTAACAGAGAGAAGACTCCATAAGGGTGTGGGAAAGAACCTCTGAGAGAACCAGAGATATAAAAGAGGAGACTACTAGAGAAGCATGAGGAAGAAACACTGAAAAGACTCTGGACCTAATAGTAAACATACTCTCTAAGAACGTGATGAAGAACCACTGAGAGAATCCAGAACGCAAAAGGAAAAACTTCCTGAGACCATAAGAAGGAAGTACTGAGAGGAACTAAGACTGAAAAGGAAGGGAGTGCACAAGGAAGGGATTCTTAAAGCAGGAATGCAGCAGGAAGATCCAGGAGATCAGAAAGGTCTGTAAAGATGGAGGAGCTGCTGAATGTGTGGGCCACACACAGGATGTTAGAGCGAACACAGCAGAGAGAGATGTGATGGTAGCCTACTCATTAAACGGAGTGTTGCAGATTTGCTACTGTTTCACCAATTTCCGTAAGCATACTCATCCCAGAGTGTTCCGTAAAACATTAAAATCAAGCTCCAGAGCTGTCGCTGTAGGTCAGGGAGCCTTGCTCATTGGGGTTTCCACAAAGCTGCTTTACGGCTTTACTTTATGACTATGACAATGGCTGCTGTCAAAAAAGCTGAACGCCAGTAAAACAAAATAGATTTTAATAACCCTCAGAAGACAGGCTGGCAGGAGGACAGGGCATTGTGAGGGTGGGCCGCAGGAGGTAGCAGCTGTGTGTGTGTGGTGCTGGACTTCTGCAGGCTAGCTGTCTCCATTGCGCTGATCTCTTCCCACAGGTGGGAGGTTATTTCAAGCAGCCCGCTGCTCTGGCCTGCGCATTTCCCTTCGGCCTTAGGAATGAAAGAACTGAACCTGCTACACTGTCCCCTGAGAGGGAACTCTCTAGAAGTGTGTCACTAGGAACAAGCTACAGGTTTCTTCAGAGTTGTCTATGTGGTTTCCTTTCTAAATGGGCTTATGGGTTAGCTTATATTGTAATCGCTGGAAAACAGGTCCTATCTACACCGCATTACCGAATAGCAGATATTACTGAAGATCTTTAGTCGTTAGTTTTAAACGAGATAAACAGAATTGTACTTTGTATTGGTGTCCCTGGTCAGTGCCTGTGCGTAGTGTCCACGTTCACGTATAAAACCATGAGGTGCATGCTGGGTCACTCCTCAGGTTACAGAAACTCTTCACAGGCCCTGGGGGAGTTTCCGCATGACTCTTAAAGACACTTGGTTCTATACCTCACTTTTACTGAGCACTGACATTTATCAAGGACACAGAACTGCACTGAGAAAAATACATAGCAAGCAGCCTAACCTCTGCTCTGACTATTCAGTTATTAATCTGAAGACTTATTATTCTGTGAGCTACATTATTTACTCTGTAAGATTCTACACATACAATGAACTACTCAGTAACTATTATGAATGATTTACAATCTACTGTGAATACTGGTACAAAGAATTGGTTAAATATTTATCACTTCTTTAGTATCTGCCATTAATTATTGAGTAACAGCTGTAAGTTATTTACTATCAAATATGACTTATTAAATTTAATAGTAAATAATATTGTTGTGTGAGGATGGACAGACAGACTGTGACGCGCTAAAAGCAAAGCTAGGTTTATTAAACAGGCTCGTAGCACAACACAGCAGCAACAAGGTCAGAGTCAGAGTAGCGAGACGAGCAGAAGTCAGAACCAGGCAAAACAATCAGACCAGCAACAGTATCCAAAGGGGAAAGACAAAGAGTAAACCAGAAAGTCAAAAGGGAGTCAAACCAGGTAAGCAAACGAGAACAACAACAGAGGAAACAGCTCGGTACACACAATGAGGAAACACTTCGCAACGGGTCAGTGGGAGAGAGGAGTATTTGTACCAGAGGATAATCAGCTACAGGTGACATCAATATTCTGGAGACTTAGACCTGAGAGACGGAGCGGGACTGGGAGATGGTGGACATGTGACTGTGATGTCTTCGAGTGGTGGATTATGGGAAACGGAGTCCAGGAGATTGGGGATGAGAAGAGAGCCAGCAGGCGTGACATGTTGTTATTAAATGTCTACAAATAATTATTTTATTACAATGAAATATTCATTAACTACTATAAAGTGTTCTTTAAAATTCAATCTGACCAATTAATTATCCAGTAAATGATATGAATCATTTAAGATAATTTTATATAACAATTTTTTAAATATAATATAGTAATATAATTTTATATAAATAGCTGCAACTGGTTATTTTATAGCTATTATGAATTCAGCATCTTCTATGAATTATTCAATATTTGCTAAGAATTATTCAGTATGTACTATGAGTTATTAAGTATTTACTATGAATTATTCTGTATCTTCTATAAATTATACAGTATCTACTGTAAGTGCTACACAGTCTACTGTAAAGAATCTTGTAAGTACAAAGAACTGTTAAGTATTTACTATCACATATTTAATATATTAACTGTGAATTTTTTAGTAACAGCTATGACCTATTTAATATGATTTATTTATGAAATATCTACAATTATTTAATTTAACTAAAGTTATTTTAACTTGATGTGCACTGAGAAAACATTAGTCACGATGCAGCTTGCTGTGTAAAATGTTTCTAACATTGGTAGTGTCCACTCATATGTCCTCCTTTGATCTGTTACTCCAAAAACGGTTTTGCTGATGATCTCACACAACCATAACGGAGTGCTGGGGGGTCTGTTCTAATGCGTCATTGGATCAGTGAGTCAGCAGCTGTGAGGGAGCCATTACTTGTAGCCTGAGCAGACAAATGGCCAACAATCATGCAGTAGCTCCATCCAAAATGGCTCCCTGCTCCTCGCCTGGTGCACTACAATAGCGCATGTGCTAATGGGTTTTTATACCCTACAATCCGCTATACACGGAACAGGGAGTCATTTTAGATTCTGACATAAGCCGGACCGGAGAGGAGCATCAAGGCTGGAGAGATGTTGCAGAGAGAATCATTATTGTAATGGATTAAATGACCAAGACCACTTGCATATGTGAAGAGCTGAAATAGGTTCTTATGCAAATAGACAATATAGAATTTAGCACAAGGGAAGATGTGACAAAGGACACATGTGACAAAAGTAAACAAATAGACATAAACCATAGTATTGCAAATGTTGATAGAAAATGTAAACAAAACCCCAAAAACAGTTGTCTGTACAGACAATTATGACATTTTAACACAGGAAATGAGAATTCGAATTCAGAAGCAGTTGTGACTAATTGTGTTTGCACACAGAGAAATGTGACTTCTGCATTTAACCTGCACACACACACCTACACAATAAGGGGTAGTGAGTGCACTGGCCCAGAGAGGGTAGGCAGCCCTAACCACCACGCTCAGGGAACAGTGGAGGATTAGGTGTGTTGCTCAAGAGCACTTCGAACCGGTAACTGTCACAAAGCCGGTTCCCTAACCTCTCATGACTGCCCCAAAATTTGGAAACCTGCAAAATAAATTTTATTCGAATCTTCAGCTCAGTGTCTGATTTGTTAAAAACACATTCTAGAAACATTTGTTCATTTGATGTTTGTTAAAGACGCCTTTAGAGGGCCACAGTGATTGATGTTTGTTTATTTGAATGCTAGGTCAGCAAGCTAATCAGCTAATTTTTGGCTTCTACCTTAATACCTGCATGTGAGTTCATAAAAAAAAGGCAATAAATTGTTTATCTTTTTTTATATGGCAGTTAAGCATTAGATAAATTGTCACGGTTGTGACAGGCCTTATAAATTTAGAGAATATTTATAAATCGATTAGTCAATGGTAATAATGCTAAAGCTTTAGTAAATCAGTAAACATCTCGATCAGTAAATATCTATCAGTCTAGCATTGTAACAAGTAGGTCCATCTACACTTATTGCAGCCTATACATCTCATTTAGTTGCTGTAGTCAGACGTTAAGCTGTTAAACAAGGCCTTTATAGCCGACACCATAACAGTGTGAGAATTCCGTTATTGTCAGCTGAGGTATTTGGGTTATCACCCCGCTCAGGAGTGGCAGAAATAGCACCGGGAAGATAAGGCCCAACAACAGCTCATACAAACATCCACCATGTTTATGGAAAGGTCCAGGCCAGGCTTAATGCTCAATAAATCCCATCAGTGCTTCTGTAGTACACTGGCACAAAGACTCAATTTCTGCCCAGAAACATACAGCAAGGTTCAAAGGGGTTTAATGAGCCATAGCTGACCATTCTTTAACTGACATCAACCATTGGGAACATATAACAAAAGAAAAAGAAACTAAATTTACTTAACATTTAAAGACTCAGGGCTGCACTAAAAGGGATTCATTTAACTCTTCAGCTCTTCTGCGTTGTGATTAGGGTTAATGGTAGACAAACCTGAGACTAAAGCTGTTAATGAAGTTGTATATTGATATTTATCTAAAGAAACCTGTATATCACCTACAGTACCAAATATTCCACTTGGCACCATAGATGATATACAGGTTTCCTGCCATGGATGAATGTGAATAATATTATTAAGTAAATTATTACTCAAATAGACGATCAGATATTGCATTTTGCCATTACCAAAACAATCTTAACACTACAGAAGTTTTACCAGTTGTAGTCACTGTTTCTGTCAATTTTTTCTCATTTTGAGCAAACCTTTAACCAGTACATGACTAGTAAACACAGTTTTGAACAATTATAAACACATAAAATCTAAAACATTTTCTTTATAACACCCAAAAACTCACTTAGCCATAGAACATAGCTGTTTCGGTAGTGAATTATACCTAACTTTAAGCAGAACCCAATAACTCTAGCCAGGTCACGACTAGCAAACACTGGTTTAAACCAATCAATAAAGTGATAAATAAAGAGAATGTATGTTTGAATAATGTCAACGGTTATTGTATATTACTTTCAGACTTTGGGAGATGCATCCTCTATAGAGAAAGAGGGAGAAAAAATGGTGACCCACGGCAGCACATACAAACCCCCCCTGTGTTTATAGCAAGGTCCAGGCTTAATGATTCTGTGTTTGTCTTATTTCCAATCAGTGAGTAGACTTTCCATTGGTGTTGTAATGCAGGGCTTCAGGACAGGCCCGGAGGAAACTGGCAGGATAAAAGGGGGCGCCATGCGCGAGGCGTGACAGCTGCTGTCCGGAATCCAGTAACTGGCCACCACAGTAACACAGGACTTTTATAGAGAGCGCTGGTGGACGCAGGAGCTCGTCCATTTGCCTTTCCGTTGTGGGACAGGGAGCGGAGTTTAGCCCTGCTGCAGTGGCCTGGGACTAGGATCACAGTGCTGACCCACAGACAGCGTGCTTTGGGTTCTTATGAGAGTCAAGAGGAGAAGGGACTGTTAAAGAGGTAGGAGGAACGTTAACACTGTTAATGATTTCTTAAAACAGTTTGAATTTGATATAGTTATGTATTTAAATGATTTGGGAAGGATTGTAACAGGAAACTCTCATTTACTGTATATTATTTATTGGCCCTTTTTAAAGAACAAAAAAACACAAAGTCACAAAACACTACAGGTGTAAACCTTAAACTCACTGATAGTTTGAATATTGATTAATTAGTTTTAACTGCTTTTATATTTCAGTGTAAAATATGAAAGCACATGTCTTGGGAAGAAAGTATCAATAGTATTTCTGTTCGGCTAACGGTCCTGATTGCGAGAGATAAATATTAGACAGATAATGTCCATAAATAGTCACCACGGCCTGTATGACGGGTCAGGCTAATCCCAGCCAAGCATATTTTCCAAGGCTTAGATGGCAAAGGGCAACTTACATCACATTAGAGCAAACCGAAAATTTTATATCACATTGTATATTAAATAGAGGAGAGTGTGAGGAAGCTTCCGATAGCTGTCGTTTCTGTACAGGGGTTTTATATTGTGGAGGTGATGCAGAAATGTTTTGTCATCAGTCTCCACATAATCCCTCTAAACCTCAAATGGCAAATCAAATGGACTTTGCCCTCAGAGACTTGTCCCTCAATTGTCTCTTGGCCATTCAATGTCCATTCAAGAGAGCAAGAGAATTTCATGGATCATTTCTGGGCCTCCACTTTAAAAGCTGTATAGCCATCTACACATTGACAAACATTGAGAAAATGTGATACGGCCTAAATCCTACCTAATAAAACTCTAGCTGCAATTTTAGTCTGCTTTAGCAAGTTCCCACTGAGAAAAGAAATCAGCTTCAGAAACATGAAAGTCTATAACACTCACACCGCACACTCGGCTAATTGACAGACCTACCCTCTAATAGGACAGACATTTCTAATTGGTTTGCTGTTATACTCATAGACAGACAAAGCCAACTGATAGAAGGTCCCAGAATTCTCTTGTTCGTAGTTGTGCTTTATGCGGTGTGTGTATGTGTGCTGACTCTCTCTTAGTCTCGCCGCATAGCTCTCCTCAAAAATAGCCAGGGGTCACATGGCTCCACAGACAGGGGTTAAAATTAGGCCCTGCATATTGTGCTGGGATCCATCTGGTCAGGGTTGGGGCCTCCCCCCCTCCACCCAACTGCACCTTAGTTTAGATCACTGACTCAACCAGGATTCAGTGTGAATCAAACTGAGCTGCATACAGTGACGACTATGTCAGGGTTATTATTTAGGGTCTTCTATTACGTATGCTAGTTATGGTCGGCGCTACGCTTATACAGTTGCCTGGTGGGACATAACGCACTGTTATCTATGGCGAACTACCTTAGCATGGCATAAAGTGGCAGCAGTCATCTTGAAGCTTGAATTTTGTGGAATAAATGATTTTCCACTCAACCCAGATGTAGTTGATCACCACAGGCATGTCTGGTGTCCAAATTGTAGGGCTTTACTATAGCACTTAAGCTAAGAGAAGAGTTAGCATTGAGTCCAAATCGTCATCCAGACAGCAAGCCCATATCAGTCCACTGGCTTGATATGGTTGGCACTCCACTGACTGTTTGCCACTGCTTGTCCACCTTCTGGCAAAACAGCAGTGGACAGCCATCTTTGTTGCTATTGGGCCAACAGTGGTCTACTGTCCTCTTGTTATCAGGGGATGCATAACTGAGTTGTTAAGTAATTCCAAAAAAACATACTTATGACTCTGATAGAGTATACACACTGTTATCTATGGCTAAGTACATTAGCATAGCACGATGTTACAGCTTAAATTTAGTCTGCAGTGTTTTGGTTACAGTCGTGTAGATGAATTGTTCACCATAGAGGAATAAGTTTCCACTTAGCCGAAATGTTATTGATCACTACAGACATACAAGTTTAGTGTCCTAATTGTGCTTCTTTATTTTTGCACTAAAGCTACAGATCTAACATTGCATCCAAGCACCACACAAGGTTATTCCAGACAACAGCAGGGTTATTTGGTTTCTGGCTCCTCTGCACTCCTTTCTGCAAGCTCTCTTGTTTATTTTAATAATTAAGGGTTAATCTTAAACTAAACATACATGTATAATCTTACATTTCTACATAGAAACACCAGAAGTTGCAAATACAATCTCGTGTCCATATGTTCGCATGATGGGTGTGAATGAAGAGCAGTTGGATTGTGTGGGGGAGGCAGAATTCAGTAGAACACCTGTTGTCTAAAATGGCTGTCCTAGTGTCCTAGCTGGAAGCAGTTAAAGCCAGTGTGTATACATATTTTTGGGTCTGGTCACATGGTGTCAATAAAACATTAGTCTCATTCACATGTTTTCTTAAAACTGTGAGAAAGCTGCACATTCACACTACCTTTGCACATTTACCCTGCTTACTCCTGTTCATGCTGGGTCTTTTCCCCACTTCAGGCTTCATCTGAAGGGATCCAGCGACAGGCCCCGTCACCCCGTCTACCAGACGACACAATGGCCGACGTGATGAGCATGCCTGGTGTGTCGACCCAGAACAATACAGAAAACATCAGCGACACAGAGATCCACAGTGATGAAGTTAAAGACACAGCAGAGATAGAAGACGAGGGGGGCGAGACCCAGGAGGCTGAAATGAATGGTGTAGCGAATTTACCTGAGGAGACCAAATCAACAGCATCTACAGAGCAGACAAAAACAACAGGCAAAGCAAGAAAACGCGAAAGGCCTCAGAAGAGTTCAGATGCCAGCATCACTGTGGTGGACAACATGAACGACGTGGGAGGCTTGGCTGATGACACAGAAGAAATAGATGTGGCCAACATGACAGATGTGGCACTGAAACAAGAGGTATTGGGATCCCCATTAAAATGGTTATTTAGAAAAGGCAGTTGTGATGTAGTTTTCTAATCTATTATGGGAACCCTATATGCTTAAAAAGAGGGTTCCTCAAGGGTTCTTCAGTAAAGGCAAGTAAAGGTTAGTTTCATGGTAAAATGGTTCTTCAGATTGATGGCGAATGTGCTGTATATTGTTGTATGTTGTATATCGCCGCTGTCCAAAGAAAAACAGGTATCTCCAAAATGGCAACTTTACAGGAGAGGCCAAAAACTACATTTAAATTGAATGGAAGTCAATGGAACCTTGGTCTATTCATCAGAATCTCACTCAGTGTAAACAGCAGCTGATAGGTTCAAATGATGCATAAAAGTAAAAATGGACAAAAGTGGAGATACATGTTTTTCATTGGACAGCGACGATATATGACTCCATATAGCACCAAAAAGTGTTCTTCTATTTTACAAACTAGATATTGTTACAATAGCAGAACTTTTCTTGGTGAAATGTAGAACCATATAGAACACATTCCCTTTACTAAAGAACACAAAGAACCTTCTTTTGTAAAGTGTACATGTATGGTTCTCCAAGGGTTCCTTTTAGTTCTGTGTTCACCCAAATAACTATTTACATGCTTAAATCGTTTTTAAGATTGATGGAGAATGGTTTTTATGTAGTTTTGTGTAGGCCCTTTTGAAAATGGCTTTAAAATGAAACGGTTGACATAATAACAATAGCAGAAGCCTTTTGGTAAATCCTGCAACAGTATTTTGTAAAGGTGTACAAGGATGGTTTTTCAAGGGTTCTTTTGAGATAAAACAATAGCAGAACCTGTTTTGGTGCTATTTTGAACCATACACAACATATTCTCTGGCAATCTGAAGAACATGTTTACCATGCAACAAATCATTAAGCATGAACAGAGTCATTTTTTAAATAATTGGTTCTCTATAGCAAGTTAAAGAACAATTTTCGGTACTGTATAGAACCATTTTTGCTTAAAGTTGACCTTTGCCTATGGAGGACAAATTCACATTACATCACCATAACAAGAAACTTACTTCTGGATGAATAACACAGGTAACATTGTGCGGATACGACAGGATTAGGTGTTCACCCTGGAGATTATTTTCACAGGTTATTGGATAACTGCAGGGTTTCGTAAAGATTATTGTTCATGTAAAGTGAATGTACAGTCAAAATCAAGAACACAAAGAAAAATCAGCTTTTCTGACGCTTCTGACATGCATTTTTGAGCTGCTCGAGATTCACTAATCACCGTGATTCGATACATTTTTCCTGTTGAGTGTTTATATAAGCAAATATTAATTCTGTGGTTGGTAGTGTTAGTGTTAGCTTCTCGTAGCTGGTCGGTCTTCTGCTGTAGTAACTCTCTCTACATTGTAATAATTTGAAGGGATTCATTGAATGGTGTTTAGCTCCGGCTGCTAGTGTTAGCAAACAGACGATCATCAGTGGGATTAATACAGCAGCTCCTCTGTAGTCTGTCATATTATTCTGCTATGGTTGAATTTA
Organism: Prochilodus magdalenae; assembly: GCA_024036415.1. Classification (NCBI taxonomy): domain Eukaryota; kingdom Metazoa; phylum Chordata; class Actinopteri; order Characiformes; family Prochilodontidae; genus Prochilodus; species Prochilodus magdalenae. Next base: position 2,704,112 of record JAMWET010007653.1, on the reverse strand, counting down.
TTGTAAATTGGGGCATACATCCAGCTAGTCCAATTCTAACAGGGTGTGAGTTATTCACTCAAAAGTGTCTCAAAGCCCTTTGCTTACGAACATGTGAATTAGTTCTACACAGTTCATCCTAAACATTTATTTACAGTATGTTGGGAGGCTGTATATAGGACATGGAATTTTACCATCAGGTCATGTATGACATGCCTTCTGTAAGTCTTCTTAGGCTTTTTAGATAAAACGCAATTCATTAAAACACACTGACAAGCTTTTGATTCCTCTTATTTGTTGTATTCCCAAAGAAACTTCTGAAATCCACTAAGCCAGTACAGAGGAGCTATGTTCCGAAAATGGGCAAAGGGGACGTGAAAAGCAAGTTTGAGGCCATGCAGAAGGTCAGAGAGGAGAGGAACCAGATGAGAAGCAATGAAGAGCAGAAGAAGCGCAAGGATCAATACATCAAAGAGAGAGAGAGGATCCGCAAGAAGCAAATAGTCAGTACCTGCTCTCACTGTGACCCTGCATGGAAATGGCCAATCAAGCTACTACAAGTCTCAATATAATTGAGTTAATTACAGACGACACATAAAGTGGCACTCTGGCCAAAGTGAAAAATGTAACCAGTACTACTTCTGCCTGCATGGCTCCTACAGTGATGCTACATTAGACCCAGGATGGACATTTTCCTATTAGAAAACAACAAATCCCCCTATGGTGACGTATCTTGAAGGTGGGAGGAACTTAGAAAAGTCAGCCCTATAGGGTGAAGGTTATATCAGGACCCCTCCAGCTAACTAAGGCAGAAGAAAGACATGTAGTGGCCGGTATTATTACCAATTGTAGAATCAGAGCTTTCAGTAAGCTATTGTGTTTCTATCACTATATGTTCTTTAGAGTTGTATGCATTGTGGTTTTGTCAGAGCAAGCTCGGGTCATAGTGGTAAGTGCATATTAAATTTTTTTAAAATCAAAGTCATTTAGTAACAGTAGATATAAATCATGTATGACTTAAATTCGTATTTATTTTTTTTTTTTCAAGATATTAGTTTGTTACACAAACAATAAAAGTATTGACCATTAGGTTTTGTTTTTTATACACTGCAAAAAAAATTTGTACTACATATTGTACATTTTTTAATTTTGAGATGGTGTAGGAATATTCTAAGATTATTTTTGCTTATGTCTAGACTAGTTTTTACTTGTTTCAGGCATATCTTTAGATATACCACTATAAGAAAATCAAACTTTATAAAATGACAAGTAAACTATGTCCAGATATAAGAAAGATAATCTTATAACAAGTTTACAACACATATAAACATGAGTGTATATAACGTTTATATAAAGTGGTAAATATATTTAATACATTTTCACTTGACAAGAAAACAGCGTTAGCAGTTTAATCATACAAACCCAACAACAGCATAAAGACTGTTACCGGTGTAAAAAGGTGGGCACTATGGCAGAGTTAGCCACTGTTTGAGTTTAAAGTTAACATATTCCTTTCATTTAGGAATATGGTTTGTTTTATGTTTTGCTGTATCAAAAACATAATCCAACACTTTGTTAGCCTTACGAAACAAAAATAGACCCTTCTCTTGCAACTGCATCTAACCGTGTGGGCATCAACAATAAAGGCAGCATGTAGCTTATTTTCTACAGTGATAGAAAATATCAAATCACACAGAAAGCTCAAATTCCACATGCCAATCCATTTTACTATGAAAAGCATGGGCGCGCATGCTCACCAGCTACTCTGGGGCAGATTTTGTTATGTTAAAGTAGACAAAGACTTTGAATGGATCACCAGCGACACATTAGGTAGAATCGGGGTGAACAAGCCAAATGCCCTACAGGCAGAGTACCTTTTATGCTGGCCAGCAACGGCATGGCCTACTGATCCCTGGCCATGTTGCAGTGGGATGGTCCAATCAGTATCCCTGCTGTAGGTCATCTGCGCCTGCTCTTACTGGGATTAAAAGCTGATGGGCTGGCTGGGAGCAGCGTGGTTTCAGTGGTGGTGCTCGTGCAAAGCAGATGATCCCAGATAAAACCTTTCTAACCTCTCAACAACTTGGTGTCTGATCCTCCACAGATAAAAGAACTCCTCGCCTCAAGCGATGAGGAGGACGTGAGGCCGGCCAAGTCTGAGAAATCGTACGTCCCCAAAATTACAGGTGGGTCGGAGAGAGGAGTCAGGCAAGACTTTGATACTTAGGGAGCAGCAGGCTTTGGCAGCACCTAATCTAAAGCAACACCATCGCTGCCTCCTTAATCTTGTTACCTCCGCCAACTGTCCCATTTCTGTGTCGGCCACAGGCAGTGTAAAGGGGAAGTTTGCCGAGATGGAGAAGCAAAGGCAGGAGGAGCAAAGGAAAAGGACGGAGGAAGAGAGGAAAAAGCGTGTCACACAGGAAGCCCTGGAGAAGGCCAAGATTCAAAAAGAGCTGGCCAAGAAGGCTGAGGAGGTGAGTTTTTTATGTATGGTTCTGATTCAGGATGAGCAGGAAGCCTGCAGAGGAATGTGGATTACTGTTTGTAATGTTTAATCCTTTAGGTAATCCTCAGATACTACAGAGGGAAGTACCATTTCTTATCTTCGCCATATGTGCAGGCTAAATCAAAACCCTGTAGTGGAATGGAATGGCATTGTCAATGGTCAGAGTCAGGGTTATACCTACTTGGACAGTTTCTGTTATCCTTCAGAAACATCCCTATAATGCAGGGTTGGTGAGAAATCTTCAGTAATTACAAGCTTATTAATAAATTGGTAGATTACTCCAGTATTGAATGCCCTAAAGACCTAGTTGTATGAACCCTTGCTTGTTATCCTGTTAATGGCTGAGAGTTACCCCCTGCAGATTAAATAGATTAACCTCTTCAGCACTGGCATGTGCTTGGAGTGTTACATAAGTCTGAGATCATAGATATCAACAGCAATGTCAAAATGTGCCCATTCTAGATAGCAATAGAACAATATGAGACAGAACAACTGAGATACTTTAGTAAGAAAGTAATCACTTTTTTAGTCATTCCTCCCACCTGCATGGCACCACTCATCAACATCAGTCCAGCACTGGGCAGTTCTATAATGGTTGTGGTGGCTAAGTATGTAACTTGCTAGAAATAAGCACCAACGGATTCTTTTAATTCTTGCTAATTGTCCAAGAATGAAAGGCTAGTTGTTGCATCGCAATTTAGGAAGACCATTTCCATTAAGGACACATATGATGCTGACCAAGAATGGATATCCACCCTACTATGCTGACAACATCTCTTTTCAAGAATCCTTAAATGTCTACAATTAGCCCAGCTGGGGCTTCAGCATTCTGGAATCCTGTGCAGTGCTTGAAATGGTGCCACACATGCTGGTCATCCAGAGGTCTCCAATGGGGGTCTAGGCTTACAGCATTGTTAGCCAAAGCCATGCTTGGTCGTCAGCCAAAGTTAACACATTAGTTTAGAATGTGGAAATGTCATTATTAAACAGTAAGAATGAGCTGTGATAGATTTAAAGGGCAGACAGGTGGTTGATTTGGGCTTAGATTGCTTAAGCAGTGGTTAATAAGGGTAGCTGGTTTTAATAAGTGGGCATGAAGTCAGGAATCGAAGTGCAAATGTGTGCAAATGGCATATTGAAAGAGAATGTTGGTAATAATGCCCGGAATGTTGTTTTGTAGGAACAGCCATTCCCACAAACTTGTTGTCTGTCAAATCTGTCAAAAAGTTAACCGCAAGGCAGTGACAGTTTGTAGAGCCCTGAATTTAGAGGCAGTAAAACTGACAAGTGCAGACAACATGTGACTGGCAACTGTTTCCCCACACAGACTAAAATGGGCTGAGGCCCCTGAGCCACTTTTCCGACTGAATTAGTCGCTGCTATCTCGCACTAGCCCAGCGCAAAATGAGGCAGCCGAGCCAACGGAATGGGCTTTTCCTGTCAGGCCTTATCTGGAGCCTGTCTGGGCCTGTCTTTGTGTGTCAGAGCAAGAGTGGGTCAAAGCAGTGTAGGCAAAAGAAAGGTATTTTAGTCTGTGGAGGAAAAGTGCATGGATTTGAAATTTCTTTCTTCCCAGTCAGAGCCTTTGTGCCTCTCTGAAACATAAAGAATTAGATTCAGACTAAACATGATTTGCATATAAAATAAATTAACTATATCTGAAGTATGTAAAATAAAATGACACACTATGATTTTATTATTTGACTCAAATGTATTCAATGTTTCATTCTAATAACAATACTCAATAATTAAAAGTAGATATTGAATAATTTGTGGTACATAGTGAATAACTAATAGTCAGTACTGAATAATTTATAGTAGATAGTGATCATCTTATGCTTCTAAGATTTCGGAAATGGTTCTATTTAGAATCACTTTCGTGTTTAATGGTTCTTTGTTTATATGGCTTTGTATAGCACTATAAGAGTTCTTCATTATCATAATAAGCATCAAAAAAATACCAGGTGCTATAGAGAATCATATATAACACATTGTTCATTAATCTAAAGAACCATTTCACCATGTAAAGAACAATGTAATCTCACTTATGCTTTTTGAGGGTTTATGGTTCTACATAGAACCAATGTCTTTACTAAAGAACCTTTAATCTCACCATATTTTTTTGAGGGTTTATGGTTCTACATAGAACCAATGTCTTTACTAAAGAACCTTTAAGAACCATATTTTTAAGAGTGTAGTAGTGATGGAAGTATATACTGAATTAGTTATATCAGATACTGAATAATTATTAGTATATACTGAATAACTTATAGTCGATACTGAATAATTAAAAGTATATACTAAATTAGTTATATCCGATACTGAATAATTATTAGTATATACTGAACAACTTATAGTTGATACTGAATAATTAAAAGTATATACTGAATTAGTTTTATCAGATACTAAATAATTAATAGTATTAACTGAATAACTTATAGTCGATACTGAATAATTATTAGTATATACTGAATTAGTTATATATGATACTAAATAATTAATAGTATATACTGAATATTTTATAGCAGTTACAGAATAATTAATATTAGAAACTAAATAACTCATAGTATAGGCTGAATGCCTTATAGTAGGTACTATATGATTTGTAGTAGATCCTGTATGATGTATAGTAGATATTAAATGATTTGTAGCAGATACCGTATGATTTATATTAGATACTGTATGATTTATATTAGATACTGTATGATTTATAGTAGATCCTGAATTAATTATAGTAGACACTGAATTATTTATAGTAGACACTGTATGATTTGTACTAGATCCTGTATTATTTATATTAGATACTGTATGATTTATAGTAGATACTATATGATTTGTACTAGATCCTGTATGATTTATAGTAAGTACTGAATGATTTGTAGTAGATTCTATACTGTATGATTTGTAGTAGATACTGTATAATTTGTAGTGGATACTGAATGATTTATAGTAGATACTGAATGATTTATAATAGATACTGAAAAATTAATAGTACTCACTGAATGTAAGATAAGATAATAAGCATTATGTATAATTTCCATGAATGTCATTCTCATCGTATTTGTACAGTACACATTATTTGTTATTGATATGACCTCAGGAAGGGGACGACAGCCTCCTGGTCCGAGTTGTGCCAGCCAAGCCACAGAAGCAGCCTGGCAAGATCAAGATGAACTTTGAGGATATAGAGAAGAGTCGAGAGGAGGAGCTGAAGAAGAGGAGTGAGGAGGAGAAGAAGAAGAGATACGACGAGAACCGCCGCTCGTTCCGAGAGGCCAAGCGCCGCTCTGTCACCATTAACCAGGTCATCTTAAAACTCAAAATACAACAAATATAGACTAATTGACTGTTATTTCTTACTGGAAACGCAGCCTAGCCTTCCTGTTTCACATCCTAGAGTCAGATAAAGATTCATTTATATCAAGCTAACATATATGACCAAGGTGACGTTAACACTTAAACGTATTATCAGAATAGATTCAGTGGTTTATGTCAAAGCACTTGATACACAGATGTGAATATAAGGGCCTGCATAAGAATCATTTTATTTTGGTGGCACAGGATGAGGACACTCCAAGCAAGGAGAAGGAACAGGTGACCCCAGGAAAGCTGCGGCTGACGTTTGAGGAGCAGGAGAAGGAGAGGCAGGAGCAGCAGAGGAAGCAGGCTGAAGAGGAGGCCAGGCAGAGGCTTCTGGAGGAGAAAAAAGCTTTTAAGGAGGCCAAGCTGGGGATGGTGCTTGTGATTCCTTTCCTTTACTTCACTGTGAACTATGTTGTTTTGACTGATAATGGAAGGTGATGGGCTCACTGTTGTGGTTGTTCAGGCTCAGGACGATGAGGATGTGGATGCATCAGACGATGAAAAGGAGGAGGTCCGCCCTGGGAAACTAAAGCTCAGCTTTGAGGAGCTTGAGCGACAGAGACTGGAGGAGGAGCACAAACGAGTGGAAGAGGAGAGGAAGAGACGCATCCTGGAGGAAAGGAAAGCCTTTGCCGAGGCTAGAAAGAGCATGGTCAGTTAAGTCTGTTCAGTTTTTTGCCTTTTGTGTTTGCACACAGGGGAATTTATTTTCTGCATTTAACCCATCCGTGAAGTGAAACACACACACACACACATACACACGCACACCGGGGCACAGTGGGCACACTTTGCCGGAGCAGCGGGCAGCCTTATCCATGGCACCCAGGGAGCAGTTGGGGGTTAGGTCAGTTATGTCTTGTTATACCACTTTGCACCTTCTGTGATAGTGAGTCATTGTAGCGTCCAGTTGAATTAGTCCAACATAAGGGGATTCCTCATGCTGGGGAACTCAATAGTGAATTCTAACTTCCTGGCATGTTGAAGGTCCTGCTCCCAGTTAGATGATTTAAGGAAACGTAGTCAATGAAAAGATCAGTGAATTAAAATCAAATTAAGAAATTAGGAATTAAGAAAGAATTAAGTTCTTGCCAGTCGACTGCCCCGCCCACGCTCAGCAATACTTTCAAGACAGCAAGAAATATAATCTCTTGAATTACTTAGTGGTGATGGGTCATTCTGTTACTGGATGCGAAACATCTTAAAAAGCTGGCTTGTACCTCATTCATTCACTTCCTCACATTTACATAAACTGTCTACTTGGGAAGCCACTGGCCACTGGAACCGTATGTGAGCTGAAATAGCAATGAGTCTTTTAAGCATTGTGCATGCTTTCCAGGACTTTTGGAGTACTATGGGCTGGCGATTTACATCAATCTTGTGTCTTGATAATTTAGTAGAGAGGTTTGTAAGATTACACAACCTTTCAAATTACTACTCTAAACGATAAGGGGCAGCATACTGTATCACCAGAATGTTGGTGTCTGCCCCTATCATAAAACCAAGGAAATGCCCAGTCGTTCCTCCTCCATCTCACCTCCTTACCAGTCTAGAAGAAATGTTGTGAGTTCAGCATTAAACTTCATCCCTTTGCTTACCAAGAGTAAGAAACACGTGCCAATGTTAACTCCTGTTCTGCTTCTATTTACACCACTTCTTTTGTTTGCTGCTGATCGTGGTTTCTTGCTGAGAACGGCTGGTGCCGGCCACTCGCCAAGAGCTTCGCCAAGAGGTCATCATTCCATTTACCGTTTCTTTAATTGGCTACATGTCCTCATAATATATAACCAGAAGCAGGACCTTCAACATTATTAATAAGAGCTCTACAAGGATTCTACGCAGCAGCCTCTGTTGGAAGATGACCTGTTCATATGTAAATATGAAGGACTTATTTTAAACCAAAACGCAATGGTTTGCAGTTACATGTGATTATATGTTTGGGGCAACAGGTATTCAAAAGGCTTTATGTGTGAGCCAAACAAGACAGAGTAGAATAGAATTAGAGCTCTTTAAAATCAAGACATTTTAACATATGTAGATTATGTAATTCTGGGCCTCTGGAGTTGAAAATTGTATTAAAGCTGCAAATATGTGCATCATAACGCAGTTCTACATTACTCTGGATAAAAGCCTCAGTCAAAACCCACATCTTTTCCTGCCTGCTCTCAGGTTTTAGATGAGGATGACGATGCCTTGCTGGCTGTGATGAGCGCAGAAGCTGGTGATACGCCAGGGAAGCTGACCATCAGCTTTGAGGAGCTGGAAAGGCAGAGACGCGAGGAAGAGCAGAAGAAAAAAGAAGAAGAGGCCAAGCGTCGTTTGGAGGAGGAAAAAAGGCTCTTCGCAGAGGCTCGCAAGAACATGGTACAGCTCAAAGAGGATGTAGCCCCTACGTGCTTGTTTGCATGCATCAGCCTGCCTTGTGCTGCTCTCAACTGGTTAGCAGTGCGAGTTAATGCAAAGCGGTTAAATCTTAAACAGTAAATTATTAAAGTGTGAAATAATGGCTTTCAGCTTATACCTGTGTATTGCATTATATACTGATTTACCAGTTTATTAGGTACAAGTAGTTACAGTTGCATAGTGCAACCCAGTGGGTGCCCACTAGGTGGAGCTGTTAGCATTTAAATCACTCTGTAAAAGGGAGGAAACTGACAAAACCCACATCAACAGAATCACAAATGTATTTTATTCGCTCTTATATGTAAATTTTAATTTTAGTACCCATCTGTTACCCCTAATTACACTGTTCACTGTTGTTTGATATGAAGTTTATAATCTATAAGGAAGGTGTTTCTGAATGGCCGGTGGGTGTAGGTATACGTATCTAATGAACTGGCATCCTGGCATATATATCGACATGTATAAATATATCAGGCCATTTTGTTGAGTCGGCATAACTTGTCTTATGTCAGCATTGTCGACCCCGGGTTCCTGGAGATCTGCTTGCAGACTCAGACGATCTGAAAAGATTGATTATGTAGATTATTGTATTTGAACTAGGCTTATAGTTAAGGTCACCTTTATTGAGTCCAAGAGTAGGTTGCATATAGACTGAGGGACAGAAACCAAGTTGACTCTTCTTCAAGCCCAAACCTAGACTAGTCTTTAAAGAGCCCATTTCATTCATTCATCTGGTATTTTCTTTCTTTCCTTAAGATCCACTTACAACATTAATGTGGTTTATGTACCATAAACAGTCATAACCTATCAGCCCTCTTTATCTGTGTCTTTAGGACTCATACATAACTGACCTCTGCACGTCATTCAAAACGGCTAAAATAATTTTTAAAAATTATGTATGGATGGGGCTAAACTGCTGTGGGTAAAATATGCAGATTTATGCAAAATACAATACATTTACAAAGATATGCATATCTCACCTACATCAGTTCATGCCTAAATCACTTGTTATAACTTCAGACTGAGGTGTTTACATACTAGTATTTAAGTTTGTTGTTTTTTGTTTGTTGGTTTTTACTTTTACATGATGTGGGCTCTTCAGCTGGCACATTAAAATGAAACTCAAAGAGACTCACTGCTATTTTTTGAGCTGCTTGGGCATGAGTCAGTAGTTGGACTTGATCAAAACCAAAGTGCATCTGGTAAGACTGATGACTGAAACCGAGACAAGTCAGGGGACAGTAATTATTGAATGAATGGAAGAGACAGTAAAACACTACTACAGCCCTGGTTTCTACTGAAAGCTAGACCTCCAGGAGAACGGGATGGCAGTTCTGTCTACTGATAATAAAAGCTATCTGTACTTTTTAAGAATAACATGTTTAAACATTCTATGACACTTGGTATGATCAGAACCTTTTAAGAGTGTTGTTGCATGATGAACGTATGCGCTGCTTTTTAACTTGCATCATCTGAGCACACATTAGCCATTTCCAGTTAACACTATATTACCTAATTCCTTTATTAACACTAGAAGATAATTCCTGATTCAACAGATCAGTAACTCATATTAACACATGATTACCAAAGTGTGCTCAAATGGCATTCCTGCAATGCTTCTCTGTTCTGCTTTTTTGGATTGTGTCTTCAAAGAGCCCATCCCAGGATCAGGAAAATATGACTGCATTTGGAGAAGGAGAAGTAAGGCACTTTTTTAAATGAACACTGTTACACTGTGACATTCAGACATAACCAACAAACCAGGGAATTCATTCTACAAAAAGGTCCTCAAGTTTAGGCACATCAGTATAACATAAGCATGAATGGCGTTGAATAAAACAAGATGTTGTTGTTATGTATTATATTAATCATAATCAATTATTAACCATATTCATGTTTGCATGCTGTTCATTTTGCTTTGCAAAGATTCACATTTTCAGTTCCAAGGCTGATAGATGTGCAAATTCATCTGCTTTATTATATGGTTAAGATAAAAAAAAAAAGGAATTCAGAGTGTTTTGATGTGAAATGGTTGATTGTACACACACTCAGATTTCTTTACAGTGGTGGTGATGGTAACCAAGGGTCTCCATGCCTACAACACAAATATAGCCCAATTAAATGCGTTGTAATAAAGAATGTTGAAGATAGCAAAATGGAAACCGAGAGTCTGAGAAATCATATGTCTTCTTTGGGGACTATTTATCCTCATAAGACCCCGTAGGTGTCCTTTCACCATGAATGGATTTTCTGTGGGGTAGCTTTTGGAAGTGGATGTCTGGTTCCTATTACCACCACTATGAACAATACTGAATGAGTTTCTTCTGAGTTTCTCCAGAACAGAGCATTTCACACTCTGAATGACTTTGTTTACGTCTTAACTACTAAATTATGTTTCTGAACAATCAGTGGAGCCCCCTGTACATTACAGGATATTGCATGACCTTTTCCCTGAATACAATAGTGACATTCTTTTGTGTCCTGCAGGTCCTGGATGAGGATGACGAAGGCATGGTGAGGAGTGAGTCGCAGGAAGCAATGCATCCTGGCAAACTGGAAATCAACTTTGAGGAGATGATGAAGATGAAGGAGGAAGAGGAGCGCAAGAGGAAGCAGGAGGCACGGCGTAAAAAAATGGAAATGGAGAAAAAAGAGTTTGAGCAGCTGCGGCAAGAGATGGGAGAGGTGAGCACTGGGCACCATTACAACACATGTACACTGATTAAAATGTAAAAGCTTGCATACTCTCAGGTCTGTCTGTCTGCTGTGACACAGGGATGGCAGATTATATGAGCTATTTTTATACATAGCTTTATTTATTACATTGTATGGCCAAAAGTTTATGGACACCTCTTATTAACTGTTTCCACCATCTAACAGAAATATAAAATCAAGCACACACAGTCGAAGGGGTTGCCGCAAGCCAGTTTGTGTTATTTATGCCATTTTAGATCTGCCCTAGTCTACTGTAAGTGCTATTATTGTGATTTGGAGCAACAAGTGCTCAACCAGAAAGTGGTAGACAAACTCATAGTCCTCTGTTGGATTACTTAGTACAGACATCAACATAAGAACTGTGTGTCGTAAGCCTTATGAAATGGGTTTCCATTGCCAAGCATCCTAAGAATGGTACATACCATGGTCACTGTGCAGCAGTGAATATGCGTTTCCCGGAGTAAAGAATCATACTTAACTATCTGGGTTTGGTGGATGCCAGCAGAGCGCATCCAGTTTCAGAATGCTTGTACGGCTTGGCGGTGGAGGGATAATGTTCTGGGGCTATGTTTCAGGATTTGGGCTCAGACCCTTAGTTCCAGTGAAGGGTAATGCTAAAGCTACACCATACAAAGACATTTTGAACAACCATATATGTGTAACTTTGTGGTAGCAGTTTGGGTAAGTTCGTTTCCTGTTTCAGTATGATTGTGCCCCTGTGCACAAAGTGAACTCTATTATTTGGCATGGAGGAACTACTGTGGCCTACACAGGGCTTCAACACCTTTGCCGGTATATTGTTGCACTGATTCGTGGCACCACAAAAGGGCCAACTCCATATTAATGATAATGGTTTTGTAATAGAATGTCCCATAAGCTTATATACAAGGAGTGATGGTCAGGTGTCATGCCATATAGAGTCCACAAGTAATATAAAGGATGTGCAGTGCGAGTTAAGCACAGTTACATCCAGGTACCACAGTACATACAGTTTACCTGAAGCAGTGAGTTAGAATTGAAATGCTGTATACTGCATGAATAATTTTTACTTTGATATTAAACCGGTATAGCTGTACAGCTAGATGCTTGACCTACTCTGCCAGTGTGACCTTTCACGGACGAATAACCATTCCAGAGCAATACAGTGTTAATGAATGACCTTTTAAAGTTAGTTGTTCAGGAGTATTGATATCTTACAGCATACATTGTCTGTGTAGCGCTTCAGAGCATGTATTCATTGGTGCTGTCCAACTGTTCTGTTGTGTGTTCTGCTTCAGGAGGAGATTAACGAGAGCTCGGAGGTGGTGAGCAAAGAGTACGAGGAGCTGACCAAGCTGAAGAGAACTGGCTCTATCCAGGCCAAGAACCTGAAAGTCAAGTTTGAGAAGATCAAACAGCTTACTGAGGAGGAGATTCAGAAGAAGATCGAGGAGGAGCGAGCGAAGAGGAAAGCAATAGATGATGAGATCAAAGAGAGAGAGTCTGAGCGCTGTGTGGAGGTAGGAGTCAGCAGGATTTCTCACTTAATGCTGAAATAAGAGCCACGTCTGAAACAAAGTCAAAAAAAAGTCTGGTTTTAGTTGTGTCGTGGAGGGCACACAATAGACAGTCTGTGGTTTTATGCCCTATAGGATGAGGATGAGGATAAAAGGAGTTCTGTCAAAGTGGAGGACGCTCCGTTTAGACAGAAAGTGGACATGCGGGCACGGTTCCAGCAGATGGCCAAAGCGCGGGAGGAAGAGGAGAAGAGGAGGATTGAGGAGCAGAAGCTGCAAAGAATGCAGTTTGAGCAGCAGGAGATCGATGCTGCTCTCCAAAAAGTAAACCTCTCGTGGGCCGCTTTGTTTAAGAGCTAATCGGTGGACTTCTCTGGACGCTGCTGTTTGTGCATGAGGCAGTAAAGTGCATGACAGAGTTGCATGCGGTGTGCCACTTTTGCTTGCCCTTTTGTTGTTCCTGAGTCGATCACAAAAACATGAAACGCTGTGTCGTGTGTCTTGTCAGAAAAGGGAGGACGAAGAGGAGGAAGAAGGGAGCATCATTAATGGCTCTGCGGCTTACGAGGATGAAGAAGACCAGGGCAGATCGGGTGCCCCATGGTTTAAGAAGCCTCTGAAAAACCAGTCCGTGGTGGACTCTGAGCCAGTCCGTTTCACGGTGAAGATCACGGGAGAACCCAAGCCAGAGGTCACCTGGTGGTTCGAGGGGGAGATGCTGCAAGATTGTGAGGACTATCAGTACATAGAGAGAGGGGAGACGTACTGCCTCTACCTGCCCGAGACCTTCCCAGAGGACGAGGGAGAGTACATGTGCAAGGCTGTGAACAGCAGGGGCACGGCAGCCAGCACCTGCATCCTCACCATCGAAAGTAAGCCTCCGCTGTGCCCAACTAACCCACCGTATACAAGGCCTGGCATCGGGGGGTCATTCTGGGAGCATGTGCCCCACAGACTTCCTCTTAATTCCATACTAACAACAGTCGTTACTGATTTAAAGGGGAATTCCACTGGATTTTCAACATTTCTGCTTAATTCAGTCATTGAGAAGTAAGCCAAGTCATTCAGAATGGTTTGGTGTGAAATGATGCTTACAGGGTCAGAATTGTTTTCAGTGGTGGTGACAGGAACCAGACGTCTACCTCTAAAAGCTCCCTCACAGGAAGTTACAAAATGAAAACATGCGTACTAGTAATTTCTAATTTGGAGCTTGTAATTTGTCCAAGGGTGTCCAAACCTTTACACACTACTGTACATACAGGGTATTGTAAAGACAGTCCAGACGACAAGTGACCTGTTTTTAAAAACATGTGCAAGTCACAAAATGCCAGGATAGAACATCTGTAGTTTTTATGGCAAAATGATACATTATATATACATTATATGTATTTGATGTACAGCTGTTTGATCCTCGACCACATTCTGACTCATAAATGAGCAATGTTGCTTTCAACATGACAGACCAACCAGACAACCTGCCTATTTTCAGTTTTCCATTGATCATTACAGTTTAAGTCACTGTGTTTTGCTGCTCTGTTCTCTAAAGACAGTGCTGCTTCTGTGCCGCAACTGGGTTGCTGGGCAAAAAGAAAAAAGCTCTGGTAACACAAGCTCCATAATGCACAAGCTCTTTTTTTGATGTTTTAAAATAAGATGTTTATTAAATAACGACGCTGTAATTTAATAATATAAGTCGATCACCATTTTCCCATGTATGGCCTGCTCATACTATAACAACAAGACAGCAGTGCTGAGAGATTACAGCATTTGCCAGTGTGCAGGTTGGCACCCACGAATGTATATACCCATGCGCACACATAGAACTACCCAAGCAAAGGGGACCTTTTTGTCGTTTTAGCATTATGTACTGTAATCAGTGCTGCAGCTATAAACTCAGAATACACATGAACATTCACGAGTGGTTTTGGTTAGTAAATAAAACGGCTATATTTGTGAACCCTGGTTCCCATCACCACCACTGTAAAGAAATCTGAGCCATTTCAGACCAAACCACTCTGAATCACTCTGTTTACATCTCAAACACTGAATTCACCAGAAATTACAGCGAAGGAAATTCAAGCGAATTCCTGTTTAATCCATTCTATCCTTGACTTTACCCTATTAATCGTGAATACCATCTCTAAAATGGCATTTGTTATGGCAGTTCTTTTGACGCTTGCTCTGATTTAGTCAGGTTCTCCATGATACACACTCTAAAAAGATGGTTCTTCTGAGGTTCCTATGATGCTATATGCAGTAGAACCATATCCAATACTTTTTCCATTGATCTAAAGAACCATTTCACGGTCCATAGAACCATTTAAGCATGAAATGTTTTTTATGTGGAACTCACTTTTACTAAACCCCTTAAGAACCATGTTTTTCAAGAATGTAAGGTTCCTCAGTTCTGGAAACCGCCTGTTTTAAGCACACCCTGCTACGACTCAGTTACACCCAACTAATCTTCAATTCCTTACTGAGCTGGACGTGTGTGATGAAGCAGAGAACAGTTAAACCTGTACAGGGCAGGACTAGAGTTGAGAACCTGTTCTAGATGTCAGCAGCTATGAGGGATAATTAGCTACAAGTACTCATTCTGGCTATTTGACAGCATCACTGTCATAGATATCATACAAAGTGAATTTTCAGCTTCCAAACAATCCATTAAATTAGCAACATCTGTAAACATTACAGTCCTACAGATGTACACCACATGTCCAAAAACATGCAGGCATACGTAACCAGTGAATTCAGCTACATTAAGAAGCACATGGTGGCTAGAGGGGTTTAAACCCCCCCAAAGGGCACTGGAACTGTGTCCTCTGGAGTAACAGAGCTCCATCCAATACCCTCAGAACGGATCATCCAACACCAGTACCTGAAAACTAATTCTCAATCAAATCCTCACAGCAATGTTCCAACATTTAGCGCAAAGCCTCCCCAAAAGAGTAGCAGCAGAAGAGGGACAAACGCATTATTAACAACCCTTTATTTCAGAAGATATTATGGATAATTATGGTGCCTACAGACTTTTGGACATACAGTGTACCATCAGCTCTTTTACTTGAGCACCTATCCACCCCCCCGGAGCCTCTTTCTGTGGATTTAATGTCCGCTACTCATGATTTAGGATAGTTCTGGTGCTGGGCCTGCAGCATGCTCGTTTCTCCTCACCTGCTACTAACAGCAAGCGGACTGCATGCCCTTTCATCTTCACCTGCCTGGATCCTCTGCCTCAGGCTCATGACTCTACAACTCTCTCTCTGTCTCTCTTTTTCCAGTGGAGGACTACTGACGTGCTCCTTTCCCCCTTCCGGAACTTTCCCCTGTCTTCTTTTTCTGGTTTTCCGTTTTGTAATAAGTTCATATTTTACGGTAGGGCCAAAAAAGAGAAAATACTGAGGAGGAAGTGAGCTGTATATTTTTCACCATTCCTCCCAAGGATATACACTCGATGATGAAGTGCAAAACATTGTTTACAGGCTGCACTCACTGTCAGTAACTCTATATTTTAAGTGTTTGGGATGAATTTGTGCCAAAACTGACATATTGTTCCCATGAGCTGTTACACACACACACTTATTCAAATTTAATTTGCATAGAAAATAATAATCACTTTGTTTTTTAACATTGGGTCAGCTCAGCTGGACATTTCTTATACGTATGATAACAGGAAGGGTCCTCTCAGAAAATCAATCCAGTAAACAAATTAATCAAGGCCAACAGCTTGCATCTTCTTACAATAAGGCCGTATGCTTGGATCAGCTTGGGACATGATGTAACATCAGTGTTGATCCCTGTTCGTCAGAAATAAGTAGATAATTAATGTCTGACTGAACTGTTCTTTATGTTAAAGAAGGTGCAAAACCAGCATCATTTACATTATCATCAAGACTCTGATTCACACTCAAACTAATTTTTTTCCACTTCATGATTTTCTGATTTCATTGTTCACATTTTCCCCATGTGTTTTTATGTTCTGTGGAGAAAAGATTATTGTGAGTAGTTTCTGAACACTCTGCTGAGGTTTGCAAAAAAGTGACTTTAGGGTAGGAGAAATATTTGTGATATGTAAACTTATAATAAAACAAATGAAAATCCATCTGTCTTGTGTCATTTTACTAGCACACTACATCCATGGTTTCAGCAAAGTACCTACCACGCGTACACCTTCAGAGTATACAGTACTGAGCATAATCGAGATCACACGTCTCATTGTTACATACTATCTCACAATAATGAGATTATGACATACAAGTGAAAAATTATGAGAAGGCAATAGCCTTTATTATTAGATGCTATGTAATATTTATATATTAAAGGGGACTTCAACGGATTCCTTCAAAAAAAGACTAATTCAGAGTCTTTTGACTTGATGGTTTTTTGTAGACTGTGTTAGGAACCAGAGGTCCCATTTTATTTAGTATCCAAAACCACCTGTAAACCTACTTCGACGGAATCCGTTCTGGACCCCTGTAGCTGGGACCCATCTAATCTACAAGGATCGCCAGAGATTCAGCCACTAGGGGGCGCCGCTGTTGCATCAAAACACGTCGCCACCCGGGATGTACCACCAGCAAGCGGGCATCACAGAAATCGTACATGTGAGGAGAATACGCTGTCTGTATTCTGTGAGGAAACCTGGAAACGATCTCCTGCAAGTTTGTAATTGTAGTAATAAGTTAACAGAGACCGCTCTAAAAAAAACTAAGCTAAGACCTGTTCAACTGCCTGTTCTCAAGCGGTCTGCATCTGTTTTCTATGGTTGCTATAGTGATCTTGAATAACATCTCAATTGTCCAATCGGCGGACTCCTTGTGAGCATGACTAGCCAATCACAGCACAGGAGGCGGGATACTAGCCAATCGCAGCAGCTTGAGGCGGGATAACCAGTTATATTATTGCTACCTAAAATGCTGGGATTTTAGCTCGTCCGGACAGCGTTGAAATAGTATCAGAAATGCTGCAAGGCTGAATGTGTATGGCATTAAGCCGAGCCGCAGTGCTTGCACATAGACATGTGTTAGGTCGCTTGTGCCTTGCGGTAGTTATCTGCCCGGTTGAGCTGCGTTAGCTAGCTAGCTAAGCTAGACAGGCTAATTCCCCTAGCTGTCTGTCGGTGTTCATTACTTGGTCAAATCAAGTCAAGTCAGCCAGTCACCATGGGGAAAGATGTGGAAGAGGTCGCAGCTTCTCTTGTACGAGAATATCTCAGTCGAAAGGTGGGTGACTTAGCTCTACATAGTACCCTGTCCCAGCAGGGCCAAAGCTGAACTTAGCTTCGTATCCTCCAGCGGCTTATTCGAATTTTCACGTTCCACCTTAAATGGTGCAGCAGTTACATTTCGATGCGCCAGAATGTAACTGCTGCACCACTTAAGGTGGAACGTGAAAATTCAATCAAGAAGCTGGCGAGACATCAGCTCTGCAAGCTAACAGCTCTGGCTAACTTCCCCGCCACCTCTAACATCTTTATTTCTGGGGTTTGGTCACTGTAGGTCACACACTCATGTTTCTCATGTGTAGTAAAGACATTCCCCTTAGTATGTGCCAGAGTCAGTAGTGCCACAACAATGATCCTTCACATCTCATTTCTTGTAGCACCTTGATGATGTTTTTGTCTCCTCATTATTCTACATTTTATGATCATATTTTCATTGTATATATTGGTGAAGGAAGGGAAGGCAATACGGTGACATACAGTGTTAGGTGAAAACAAAGATATGACAAAGTACGAAACAAACTTCCAGACAATGGATATGACAGAGTACAGTTTGTATTCCAGTCTAAAGCAGGACAAGTAGTGGAAAGCTCTTGCTTCCAGAGTCGTTTAGCTGCCAACTGCTTAACACGATAGTCTACCAGGTACTACATATCCACTCATCATCAAAGAATAGTTGCAGGTTGCATTCAGAGGGAATCAGCCGACAGGATTGAAACTTGGTACTTAATTGTGAGATGTGCGAAAGATTTCATGCTCAAAGTTTCATGCTCAAGCAGTATTTAATGATTTTTTTAATGAAGTTTTTCATTTAGGTCAGTATTTTGCATTTGTCTTCTCTTTGATTACAGCTTGAAGTCTTCTAGGCGTTTAGTGCATGAGTTTGCGCAACTACCACACAGCTAGGCTAGTTGGATTTTCCTTTTTTGGATGGCCAGATCATGGCAGCTCTTTTTCCACGTGCATTTTTTACTTTTGAGTTTGGAATATTCAGTGTATTCTCAGACATTTTGTTACCAAGAGACAATATTTACTTTTTGTTGTATTTTTTACAATCTTTTCTTGATATGTTGTTGAAGTTAAATAGAGGATTAGGTGGACGTTTTTTCTAACTTGCTATTGGTCATTTGTACTCAAAGTATTGACTAATCCCTAATGTAGCTAAAAAATTTTTTTTTTTTGTTCATTATAAAAAAAACCATAGAGATTTGATTATAAATTTCCCCAATCAGTTAACAAATAAAGTAATTCTGAAAAAGACAACAAATAATGACAGGAATGTCCCAAACTGCTGCTGTTATTTTATAACAGCAACTCATCACCACGTAAATGTTCTCCTCCTCTAGAGAAGAAGAAATATCTTGTTAAACATCAGCCATATCTAAGCATCTGCCAAATGCTTGTCATCTACTGATAGCATTATGATTCTGACATGGTCATACATTCTAGTTGTTTCCTTTTGATTCGATCTTCACCAAGCACTTTACATGCAAGACAGAAATTTCTTGTCCTTTGTTATTATTATGTAACACATATTACCAGCAAATGTTAACAAAGGTACTTTTGTAGGGTCTGAAGAAAACGATTGCTTGTATGGATGAGGAGTTCCCACGAACAAATATAAGCATCAACAACAGGTCAGATCTGCGCAGGATTCTGCACTTGGAAAGTCTTTACAAGAAGAATAAGGTAAGGGCTTTATAGCAAGAAGCTTGGTTATATTTAAAATAATAAGAGTGTTTAGGTTCATGTTGTCTGTGCTTTCTTTAGTCTGCAGAACGTCCACTGAAATCAATGCTGGAGATCATGGTAAAGGAACAGATGAAAAAGAGTGGAGACGCAAAGAGATCCCACCTTGCAGACAACCGGTCTTTGTCAGCTGAGGAAAATTTTCCGGGTTCAGCCTCCACCTTGAATGATGCTTCATACACATGGAAAGATACAGATCTCACAGATCAACACGGGTATAGTTTGAGATATCTAAGCTATTTGGGAAAAACAACAGAAATAACATACATTTACACCACTACCTACAAGATGCAGTATCACCACCATGGTCAAACATTTGTATTAAAGTTGAAATGGCAGCTTCTGTACAGTATCAAAAAAGATTCTGCTGTTTTTACAAGTCTGAAAAAGTAACATTAGCAAATATAGCATTATATAGAACATTATTTTAAGATTCTACAGGATCATTTCACTATACAAAAACAACACTGAGTAGGTGGTCCGGTTTAAAGACACTTTTAAATTCCCTGAAATAGTCTTTATATCCTGATAGCAGACAACAAATGAAATTGACAATAAAAAGGGCCCACAGGACTGTAAAAAGGCCTTCCATTCATTTCATTTGGACCTGGATGTCCTATCAGCCTGCCAAGCTACCTACAGTTCTTTTCAGATTATTATTTTTTAAATTTATTTTTTAACTAGCTTACACATCCTGGTTTCTACAGAATTACCCAAGCATGCAGTTGGTTCTTTGATTGTTCATGTTTTCATTATATAAATGTTGTCTTTACCAAACAATCCTTATAGAATCATATTTTGTTAAAAGTTTACCATTTAAAGATTTTCACCGGTCATATCAATAATAATGGTTTAATGACTGTTAAAAAATAATTAACACAGACTAGATTGAAATGCTATATGCATGAAAACGTGTTTTTTTGAAAATAGGACGTTTTATCATACCCCAAATATAGTTACTATATATTTAGAGCAATAGCTTAATGAGTCTTAATGAGATAAAATGTAAGCACGCCTTTCAAATACAAGGCATTCTTCATTCATGTTATGCAGCTTTCTCAGCCTTTTGAGATATAGTCATTCACTGCTCTGTTTATAATTCTGGACATATCGTTCCATAACATCAGGTTTGTTTGACCATTGTGGTTGCGGGTCTCGTGCAGGGCTGCAGAAATACATAACTTGCAATTATGACTCATGTTTTACGTCGCTGATCAGCTGTCAGCATCAGCTAAGATCATTAACTCACAACTCACAACATTTCTCACCCCATATACAACACTCAGAGCAGAAAAGGTGGGACTTCTGCTCAATATGAAGTTTATTACAACAAGAGAGAATGCTAACGTCACCAAAGATGGAGAACACAGCTTTTACCGACTTGGATAAGTTATTAAACAGCAAAGGATCCAGCTGTCAAGAAATACGACACAGACTGACACTTGCCAAGACAAGGGTTAAAGAGCTTGAAAATTTCTTTAAACGTAATAATTTATCCTGCATACAAAAAGCCAGAATTGTCCCGCCTGCGGTTCTTTATGGAGGCAAAAGCCGGACATTAAAAAAAAAGTAGGACAAGAAAAATATTGATGTCTGTGAATTTCAGAGTTGGCGAAGAATACCTTGGACAGTGAACAAATGGATCATTGACCAAATCATGTCTCACATCTTACTTAAACCCCAGCTCACCAAACCACTCTTATTTTTAAAGTTATCATGAGAAGAACCAGTTCATTGGGAAAGACAGTTGAAAGAGTTTAAGGTAAAAAAAAAAAAGAATTGAAAAGCACATGATAAGCCATTGAGAAGCCTGATGACCCGAAAGGAGACAGGACATTTGAGAAAAACAGCATCCATGAAGTTACCATAAGTGGGATAGTAATCGATTATTATTTATTACATATTAATAATAATAATAATAATAATTATACACTGAAAAGGACAGATTAATATATGATTAATATACAACCATCTGAATCATCTAAATCATTAATTATTCAATGCATTACCACTAAATGTCAAAACCTGACTTACCTGACCCTAAAGGTTTACCTTTCATCTGGCCTTAATAGTTCACCTGGTTGCATCAGTCAGGTCCTGCTGTAACCCTCGTTATATAAACACAAATGTTTCTTTCACTTCTTTTCAGTTTTGCTGAGGGAAGCAGTTCTGTGGCCCAGCTTGTAGCATCTCCAGCGAGAGAAATTCCTTCACCAAAAAGCTCCAGAAGCACTTCTCTCTATGAGAGAAACATGTTTCCTCCATCCTCCAGCCAGGACACTTTCTTTACCTCAACCAAAGTAGGATTAGGTTCTGAGAAGAAGATCAGCGATGTGGATGGCCAAGGGAACAGGGCCAGTAGAATGAGAAGAGGCATCATGACAGGCCCCATTACTACCTCCTCCCAGGTGTGCTCATTTCCATACCTTACTTTTATGTCTCATTTTATTGGTAGACATGGCTCTGAATCATTCATTATCCATATGTTGTGCACCCCCTGGTCGAGTGATGTGTAAATAAAGGACAGTAAAGAACTGTCAGCTATACAGGAGAAATGTGGTCGGAAAGAAAATCTTGAACTGTGATGGGAGATCAAGTGCTTGGCTAAGTGGAATGATAAAAATGGGCAGTAGAACATACTGCTGTGTTTAATAGTGAAAGTAAGGGGATTGGGACTAACAACTGCGTGACCGTGAAAAAACATCTTGTTAGTAAAGCTATCAGGAAGCATAAAGATTGGACTCAGAATCAAAAGCTAAAAGCAGTCCAAGGAAATGCTGGATTGTGTGACGTTTTTTGGCTGGACACTGTATTTTCTGTTTTAAATATTCATATATTTTCACGTTCAGTTTTACAAAGAAATTTGTGATATTTTTTCACAATTTTAAAGTTTAGTCTAAGAAGTTGGTTTTGTACATTCGGCCTCTCACCATCCAAGTATTCCAGTAATTTGTATAACTTGTATATTAGATCACTTTATCTCTGTTTAGCTGTTTGAGAAGTTCTGGTAAAACCGTTATTGCTGTTGACTTGTTTTATGGACTGCGATGGTAAATATGTTCTTTTAAATTTTTTTTGCAGGAAAACAGGGGGAGACGTCCGCCCAGAAAAACAGCTGGCTCTTTGTGCCTGGATAAGCTTGAAGATGATTCAGACAGAGTTAACTGGTTGAGCCAGAGCAGCAGTGTGGATGCTGGACTTACAGAGTCTGAAGACACTAGGCCTTCTGAGAGAGATGGCAGCCTGTCTGTCAATTCACATAGACAAAATATGGACAGCAGTGAGTTTGATGAATTGCAGAGAATCAAACTTCACAAGTAAGTCTCTCTATGGAGCTTTTTTTTTTTTTTTGGACCTAGACATTGACAGTTTACATAAGTAACACTTTAGGCCAGATGTACATATGAGTGCAGGCACACAGAAAAATGTGATGCAATAAAACAGCTTTTAAGAATTTTGTTTAATGTGGTATGTTTTTTAAGCCATGGTCAAGGGAGAGAGGAAAGATGAAGAGGCATGGAAAACGAAACAAAGCCTGGTCTTATAACAGTTTACAGCACTTAGCGGCCACTTTAATAGGTACACCCCTTTGTGCACTCATTGTCCATTTAGTTTTAGATGCACTTTGTAGTTGTACGCTTTAGTCCATTGGATACACTTTGTTGGCCCCTTTTTACCCTATTTTTCCATGGTCAGGATCCCTACAGAACCACTACTGAACAGGTATTGTATCGGTGGTGGATCGTTCTCAGTGACCCTAACGTGGTGGCTGGGTGTTAGTGTGGGTTGCACTGGTATATGTGGATCAGACACAGCAGCGCTTCTGGAGTTTTTAAACAATGAGTCCACTCAGGTGCCACTATATTAACCCGTCCTATTTTGCTCGTCCACCTTATGGATGTAAAGTCAGAGACAAAAGCTCATCTGCTTCTGCACAGGTTGTATTGGTCATTCTCTAGTTCTTCATCGGTGCCCACAGGACGCTGCCCACAGGCCTCTGCCCACAGGATTCTGTTGGTTAGATAGATTTAGTTGGTGGACTCTCAGCCCAGCAGTGACACTAAGGTGTTTAAACACTCCGGCAGCACGGCTGTCTCTGATCCACTCATACCAGCACAACACTCACTAACACACCACACTGAGAATGATCCACCACCACCAAATAATACCTGATTTGTGGTCCTGGCCATTGAAGAACAGGGTACCAAAGTGTGCAGAGAAACAGATGGACTACAGTAAAAGTACAACATGCATCTGTATGGTAAGTAGAGCTAATAAAATGGACAGTAAGTCAAAAACAGGGAGGTGGACCTTATGTAGTGGCTGGTGGTTGTGTATTCCCTATTAATAACTTTGTAAAAAAAAAAACTCATTGGCCTGTTGTCAGTGCCGAAAACCCATGCCCACCAGTTGTTCACATTTTAGACAGTTAAGTGGAATATGTTGTCATCCCAATAACTTTGTGTGATTCTCATACATTTTGCATTATATGCCCTCATAAGCATAAACATAAAAATACTTGAACATTTCTGTTTGTGGGCTAATTTTGTACATAACACATTGGCAGAATCCATCAGATATGCACCTACAACTAAGCCATACCTTTTAAGGACCTGTGGATCTTCTGAGGTGTGTTAATGCAGTTTCTGGATTATAAAGTTTTGTTGCTTTCTCCACAGAAACAAATCAGCATGGAGTCCAAGAGTGGATGGTCTCCACATGGCGGGAATGGTTCTGGGTAGTGCTTCTATAATGTTCCTCAGAGTGCAGTTCATACCATGGTCCACAGCCAAACAAACTGCAGAATAACATCTGTAATGTTGCCTTTGATTATGTGCTTTTTTAGTGGCCTGAACTTACGATATCAAAAGTAGACATATTCGTCCTCTTTTTGGAGTTCAAGCTAAATGCTTATTTAGACTTTGGAACCAGATGCATCTATACATGGAATGTACAATGCTTGAGATTTGTATTTTTAATTAGCAGGTCTGATTATTTTGTTGGTTTGTTTTGCTTTGCAGATGACATAGATGATATGGAGGACTTGTGTGGTCTTTCTGCAGTGCCGGTCAATAAGTCTTTACCTCAACATAATTTGAACAAACGCCCTATGGACCAGCAAATGGCTACTGTAAGTAGCAACTGTCTTCCTTTCCTAACAACTAAGCAGAACCTGCTCGAACTACAGCTTGTACTTACAGTCAGTGATGGAACTTGTAGTAGAAATACAATGTCATTGATTAGTTCCTCTGTCACTTCTTAATTGTGTTGGAGATTACTCTGACACTTTAAACCATCAGTTCAGCTCCCGAAGTCCTAACCACTAGGAGAACTTGTTTGAATGCCTTATGGATTTGATTTTCCATTAGATTTTTCCATTTCCTCTGGTTTGCTACCTGTAGTTTTATAAAGGCAACTGCCTATAAATATGTGCTGCGGTAGGTCGACAAGGCAGCACAGTTTATCTCAACACAAGGGTGCGCTGAGGATGTATGTTCAGTGGCCGCTTTGCTTAAGCAAACACACTGCATAGAATGTCATGAACTGGTTTAGTACTGTTTTCCATATCCAAGCCTGCTCATAAGCTATATCATAGTGCTGTTCCAGAATCATATTATTAATTACCTAATGATTTATTTCAGGCCCTGAAGGAGATCATATTCGGCTCTCCCGTGATGTATTTTAGCGAAGAGTGGAAACGCCAAAGCTTCACTTTTTCAAATACACCTGCTCTGAGATACGGGATTGTGCAGAAAAAGGTATTAACTGCATCAGAAAGCCCTGACTTGTGCAATGAAATACAAATCCGGTTCAGTTTCTAGGCCGTAAAAAGCAAGGCTATGGGTTCCAACTGCTCCTCTTATTGGCTCATTATAAAGAATTTTAAAATTACAAAAAATAGCTGGCCATGTTCACTTCAGTCAAAACAGCCGTCATGTACAATTTATTCATTTTGGAGATATTTTAAAGAGTTTATATATAAAATAATCTGCACAATGAAGGGGAAGGTCAGAGGAAAATAAAGTTCAAACAGTGTAAAAGACGTGCGACAGACAAATTGCTGATACTGTGCTTTAAAAAGACCAAAGGGAAAGAACATTAGCAAATCAAATAAAGAAGCTTCTGTTGTTCTCAGAACAATGGGCTGATCTCTAGGGGTGTTAAAGGGGATCTATTATACTCATTTTAGAAGTTAATAGTTTCATTTTTAGGTCTACTAAAACAGATGTCCATGCCTTAATGATATTTTATCATATTGTACATTTGTATTTAGTCTCTGTCTGTTAGAGGTCCTGAGTCTTTTAGCCCTACCTCCCCAGGGTGCTGATGAGGGTGCTGATTATTTAGCTCATCTGTTCTGTTGTGATTTATGCAGAGCAGTTAAATGTTGTAGTGTGTGTGTGTGTTGTGTAGAATAATTTTCTTGATAATCACAAGATCATACTATATACAAGATATGCTCTGTGAAACACTGAATACAGTTAGATGTCTTGATATTCATAACGCAATAATGGGAATATTTTCTATAGTTTTATTTAACACAATCAGTAATTCCTAATACTAATAACATAAACATGAAACCTAAATAATTAGCATGTGTCCCAATGTCAAACTCACCCACCAAGTTTCATTCTTTTTGGTTGCTTTCTACTGGGTGCACCTATTTGTGCAGCTATTTTTTTTGATGAATGAATTTATTATTAGTAATATATATTTCCAATTTGTTTGTTTTTTTCTCTGTTCTGGCTGATCAGATGTCTGACGATATAAATGTCATGGCATACTGTTAAAGTACCATGATAGTATATTTTTGTCATATCACCCACCTCTGCTGCAGACTTCTTGAAAAAAACATCCAACTGACTTTTGCACAGCAGAGAGTGATCTGAGCCGAGCTAATTAACTAAAGTTAATGATCAGTTAGTTTTTATTGGAATTCATGATGGACTTGGATCCCTGATTTGTTTTAGCACATTAAAAACAGTATCCAAAGTTACATGCTGAAAGACTTTATTAACTGTCAAGTGTTAGCAGTGCAGGGAGAGAGGGGAAGAGAGGGTGAGAGAGCATGCCAAGATGAATGTGTAAGTGATTCTGCTGTTTGACCAGGGAGGGCCTTGTGGCATGCTTGCTGCTGTCCAGGCCACTGTTCTCCAGAAACTTCTATTTGAAAGAACCAGCGGTGACTCATTGTCTGAGTAAGTGCTGTCAAGCATCAATCATCTTCCTTCTTCATGTCATTTAGACCAACTTGCGTCATTTAGATGAAATTTTCTGCATCTGCAATATTGAGTTATTTTACTGCTGTTTGGATTTGATTGGATTGGTATTCATATACGAGCTAGTGTTTATGACGGTGGTATATTTTGAGTGAGTGAAATCATATTTCACCGATTGATAAGCGTCACAGAAGGATATGTGTTTAAGTTACGCTTTATTAAATTTGACCAGGCGGCTGCGGGTTTCAGATGCCGTAAGGACAAAGTGCCTGGCTGAAGCTGTGGCTGAAATCCTGTGGAGAGCCGGAGACAGGAAGAAAGCCACCGTTGCCATGTAAACAATTGAATTATTTACTAAGAGACTGACTGCTGTTTGTTTTTGGGAGCAGCTCCTCACCTGCGTATGGTCTCTCTGCAGAAACTCAGGCAGAAGTTTGTTCACACCAGTGGGCCACTACAGATCCGAGGGGGTTCTTGAGATGGTAAATTTAGCCACTACCTTCATCATTGAGTGTTTGATCTTTATTATAGTTGCCCAACAGAGTGTTTGCTCATAAACGGAGGACGGACACTGTAGAGCATAAAAAAATTCCATAAAAATTGTGTGTTCATGTGTTAGACATCAGCGCGACATGCTTTTCCAGAAAATGATCTTTGACTCTGACATCAGTGTCCAGAGAGCCATTGACTTGAGTATGGCAATATCAGATTCGCTGTTGGCAGAATGAAACCAATAAAAACTGAACAAAGGCGAAGTGTGAGCCAGAAGAGTTCATGTAAAATAGGACCGTGTGTTAGGTAGTACAGGTCACACAGGTCTTGAACGATAGACATAATTTTACTTAAATTAATTTGCAGGTGCTTTATTTGCATTGGCTAAAATTCTAATAAACAGGAATGTCACTTTTTTTCACAGTGGTCAGACACTGCCGTTTCTAGTTCCTTGCATTGAGTTGTGCGTATTTTTTCATCAATGACACAAATAAGATCCAAAAAGCAAACCTATAAAATAGTTTTATAAACGTATAAAAGTGTTTTTTATTGTGCTGTGCTTTTAAAATCTTAGTAGCGCTGTCATTTTTCTCTCAGCACAGCTGTCCTTTTAGAGAGGTGTGATTTGTTTAGCAGCGAGGAATCTTCAGCCCTCTCTTTAACCCCTTATGCTTATGCTTTATCTTGCCAAACTGAGAGAAACTGTGAAATAGGGCAAAGTATTTTATTTGGGTTTTCATACCTGAGCAGCCGCACACAAGCCTACGGTCGCAATTTACAATGACAAACGGCAGCTAGAGTGGTGTAAAGCATGTCGCCACTAGACTCTGGGGCAGTAGACTTATTCTCTGAAGGCAAAATCACATTGATGGTCAAATGCTAGAAGAATTCGACTTACGGGAAAGCCTCCTGGCAACAGTAAAGTTTGGTGGAGGTGGGGATAATGACCTAGGGCTGTTTTTTAGGGTTTAGGTTCAGACCCTTAGTTCCAGTTAAGGGTAATGTTAATGCTACAGTATGCAGAGACATTGTACACCAGTTTGGTAGCAGCGGTTTGGAAAATATTCTTTCCTGTTGCAGCTTTACTATGTCCCTGTGCACAAAGCAAGCTCCATAAAGGCGGGGTTTGACGAGTGGAAGGAAGGTTTCCACCTGTGGAAGGAATCTCAGCCTTTCTTCCTACATCAGTGTCTAACCTTACAAACACTCTGAAGGAATAGGTCCATATTCTCACTGACACATTCTAAGTATCTTGTGGATAGCCCTTATCAAAAGGGTTGGGGATGTTATAGATACAAAGAGGGCAACTCTATACTAATGCCCATGGTTTTGAAACGGGAAGTCCATATGGATGTAACAGTCAGGCGTTCACGTTATTTTGGACATAGAGCGCATTTCTACCCTTTCAGCTAGGCTGCCTCCCAAAACCGTATCATGTAGGGCTGCTTAGTAAATTATTTGTTAATCTTTATTGCATCTTTTTTTGCAGTAGCAACACTGCAGAGGACAGTATGCAGTATACCAATAAATCCTTAAACACATGCCTGTTTTTGTGCTCGAACTCTGACCATTCACATTCTAAAGCAACAAACATACATAATATCTATATAATCAAAAGGTTGAAGTCATTCAGAGTAGTTTGATGTGGAATGCTCTTTTCTGGAGGTACCTACAGGGAGCTGTGAAGCAAAGTAGTCTCCAGATCTTTTTTTATTTTACCCTTTTTTAATTTTACCCTCATCAGTACCACTGCTGTCTCTACAGTGAACCAGTTTCTGTCAGACCACTTTGAATGACTGCTTCATTTTCAGTTGCTGAATTATGCAGAAATTCTGAAAAATTGGTGGAATTATCCAATATCTGCTGAACAAATGCTTTTGGTCTGGTTCTCACTTTCCCTGCTTGACTATATTTCTTTCTTGCCTTTGTAGATCACCTGCGTTGATGTAGAGAGTCTGGATGATCTAAAACTTCTGTCAGAACAGAACATTCAGCAGGTAAAGCCACGGTGGAACGTTGTCTGGCGGGTTTCTTTGACCTGTAAATCAATCATCTTTTACAGTAGACTGTACCTTTGCATAAAGTGTCGAGTTCATTTGGAGACAATTGAGTATGCGGTGTGCTGACTCTTGTTCTCTGTTTCCTGAGCTGACTGTTAAAACCAGGCCATTGTTTGTTTGGTGCTTCCTTTTTTTTCAGTTTGAATCGGGTCCATTTGGCTGCATCCTGCTCATCGTCAGCGCCATCCTCTCCAGAACGATTCCGATGTAACGCCTCATTAGATTCTAATAGACTTTAGCACTTAAAATAGAACCATTTATGGTCGTGAGAGTTGAGTAATTAAATTCTCCTTTTGTGTTACAGAGTAAGGAGGGACATGGATGTGCCCACTACCACTCTTATCGGCGCACATGGCTACTGCACACAGGTCAGCTTATGAATTTTAGGAATCTTTAGTCCTTCTAAGAAAAGCTAAATATGCTGCTGCTAAATATATATCATACACTCATCATTAAAAATAGTTGCACCCAGACAAAATCAACAGACAGGAAGGAAACTCTGTGGCAAGGTTTGACACTGTGGGACATGTGAATGATTAAAGTTTCACGCTCGGCCATGCATGTGACATAGGCAGGCGAGCAGTGATGCCCTCCATGAGTCATCCACGGCTGCACGATGCAGAACTACAAGCACGCTGACCGTTACAACGTTCTGCCCCAGAATGCTGTTGGGTGGATAAATTTGATTTCAGTATCTATTCTTAGTCCAGCAGTGACACTAAGGTCACCTGATCCACTTGTACGAGCACAACACACACTAACACACCACCATCATGTCAGTGTTACTGAAGTGCTAAGAATGATCCACCACCCAAATAGTACCTGCTCTGTGGTGGTTCTCACCATTGAGGAACACAGTAAAAGGGGATCAACAGAGTATGCCAAAAAATAACTGATGGACTACAGTCTGTAATTGTAAAAATCGCTGCTATATGGTAAGCAAAGCTGAGTTAGTGTAGATACAAGGGTGGCAGTGTGTGTTGTTGTAACGTTTGGTGTCAGTTGACGAGAGTTTGGATTCAGAACATGGGTTTATTTCAGAGGGCTTGTCCGGTGCCAGTCTTAACTTCATACTGAGGTACACACTTTAAATACCTAGTTTTACTGCCTTACACATGGCTTAACCATTATTGACTGGAGGAAAAACAGGATCTGCAGCAAAGTGAGCTGTTGTAAAACCATAGGATGTACTAGCTATAAACATCTCCTGAATTCCTGAAAGACTGTTGTAATGCTAACTATTAGTTTGAATCTGTGTCTATTTGTGTCTAACGAACTTGTGTATGTGTGACCCAACTCTTAATCATAAATATTTAAAGAAGTGGTATCATAACCAAAAATGTATAGCTGCGTATAATGTTATGCCTTTGAACGTGGTATTGTTTGGATGTTTAATCTTCTACAAATAACTGTATATACACTGTCATGAGGATATATGTTATACAAAGCTGTTAATGTGCTTCTTCATTTTTTCTGTGTTTTAAAGGAACTTGTAAACCTGTTGCTGTGTGGACAGGCAGTTTCAAATGTCTTTGATGATGAAATGAAGCTGGACTCAGGGAATGGTAACTTCACCCTTCTAAAGGGGATCAAAGAACGCTGTAATGTTGGACTTCTGTCTTTGTTTGAGCATTACAACATATGTAAGGTAAGAATCCCAAAGCACTGTGTTATGTTCAAGAAACTACGACTACAAAAAAAAAAACAGCAATGCATGTTAAAAGTGATTTTTCTTTCAGGTGGGCTCGTACCTGAAGACACCCAGGTTTCCGCTGTGGGTGGTGTGCAGTGAGAGTCATTTCAGCGTGCTTTTCTCACTGCATGAAGATCTGGCGTCCAGCCCGTGGAACCCCAGAGAATTTGACCTGTATTACTATGACGGTCTGGCCAACCAGCAAGAACCAATCCGATTGACAGTCTGTGAGTTTGGGTTGCCAGATTTCAGCACTTTTGTATGTGCTTTTCTAATACTCCTGGTTCAGAATACAAAATGTGTAGTATCTTTCAAACCAGATATGCCACCCCTGATATGTTCACAGCACTTTGTCTTTAAACGTGTATGACTTATTAAATATTTGGATTCAGTACACTGAGGTATGCGGTTACTGCTGATAATCGAATAGTGCAGTTTCTAGCAGTGGGGTCTGTTATAAAAGAATTACCTAGGAGCTCCAAAATTCAGTCGTAGAAATTTTGTTTTTTATTTTTTGCTTTCCACCATCAGAGTGACCGCAAACACATTCAGTGATGTTGAGCTCTGGGGTGTTCAGTTTGTTGTTCTGATAACTCAACACACAGCAGTTCCTGTGTTTGATGTTTCTACTTTTCTCAGTTAGGGCTTCTTGAACAGCAGAGGGAGGTGGTTCTGTCCACATTCTCACAGTAGACAGATTGGCAGAAACACCTGGGGATGTTTTTATATTTGCTGAAACACACACAGCCTTTGTGATTGGTCAGGAATCTAAAATCACACAGTAAAACATTTATTAAAGTTATTGTTAAGAAGGGCATTTGCATATTGCACAAATCTTAGTGTGAGCAGAAGAGAAATCATGCATTTTTCTGTGTTTGTTCAGGTCCAGGCTCTGTTCTAAAGACCTCTGACTCCGTGGATGCAGACCTCATACCTCCGTTAGAGCTCTGCATC
Source organism: Prochilodus magdalenae (assembly GCA_024036415.1). Lineage (NCBI taxonomy): Eukaryota > Metazoa > Chordata > Actinopteri > Characiformes > Prochilodontidae > Prochilodus > Prochilodus magdalenae. The sequence continues at coordinate 2,672,261 of JAMWET010007653.1, read as the reverse complement.
AGGACCAGGTCAGTCTGTCTGTCAGTATACATCACTGGCTCCTAATTATCAACACCACACTCCAGTGATAACTGTTTCTTTCTGGGTGATGAGTGTGTACTTGTGTATTACTTGTTGTGTTTAGTTGTATTGAACACATTATATTTAATATCTCATTTAACAATCAGTGCATGTAATGAAAGTTTTTAGTACTATAACAATGTAATACCAAGCTACCACTAAACTTCTAATAGTTTGAAGACACTCGCTTGTCCAGCATGTCCTCTGAATGAAGGGTATTAATAAGAAATGTGTTCCTCCTTTGCTGCCTTAAAAGCCTCTGTTACTCTGGGAGGGCTTTACGACAGATGTTGGGCTATTCGCAAGAACATTAGTGAGGTCAGGTACTGAAGCGAATGATCAGTTCTGAATCACTCCAACTAATACTAAAGGTACTGGATGGAGTTCCATCACTTTAAGAACACAGTTCCACTACTCCACAGTCCAGTGTTGGGGGGGCTTTAAACCCCTGCCCACCTTTAAAAAAAACCTGAATTCGCTTATTAAGGGTGGTCTGGTGGCACTGGTTTTCAGATGGAAAACAATGGGCTCAATTTTGTGATTCATCAGTTTATTAATAATGTATCTGTATGATCAAACTCAAACTCGTCTGGTAGGAGTGCATGTAAATTTAGCCACCTAAAAAATGACTTACTTACAGTTAACTAAGCACAACTTTTATTAATATCATCTATAATACCTATATGATAATAATGATAATAATAATAATAATAATAATAATAATACAGATTATTTGTACACATGGCAGTCCAGTACAAAATGGATCTGCTTATGCAGATTAGTATAAACAAACAGTCCAAGTTGCATTTAAATACACAGTCCTTTTGTTTACACTACTGACTCCACCCACAAAATAAAATATATAAAACACAGCTAATGCAGAAGTATCGCATACACTGCAGTAATACAGTTTTGAGTTTTAAGTATGATACTTTAGAAAAATAATTACACTACACACTCTCTCATTCTATGGTCTTACAAAAATAAAGACATGAGCACTGCCATTGGTTTACCCACATGACTTTTGATATTCCCTTCCTAAAATTCAGCATTAAATGTGGCATGTTTCCTGTATATGATGTGTAAATAAGGAACTGGTAGGTTGTAGTGAAGTAAATTCTTCATTTGTGCTCAAATCTCGTTTCCTCATTCCCATGTCATAGGAAAGATTCATTTATTAGTAATAAGCCTGTACGTCATTAATCTGCACTCTTAATGTAGTTTTGATGAATAAGTTCCTTTATATAGATAACAGAGCAGCCATCGTCTCACCTGAATTGAGTGGTTCAGTAGGTCATTTGCAGTGATGAAATTTGAGGCTTGACTTCACACTGTAAGTCAAGACATCCAAGCACCAATGTTTTTGGTACGTCAGTAACACCAGTTACAGAGCTCTTGTAATTTCCTAATCAAAAGCTAATATCTGCTAATTTCATGTTTTATTTAAACCCGCTGATGAAATACTGTTTATGGTTCACTAAAATGAGTGTGTGGTTCACATTGCGGGATTAGGCTGCAAAACCAGCCCGTTTTAAACTTACTGTTTGATGACATAAGATCATGAAAGCTAACACATTGGCATATGTATCTGCGAAGTAGCACTACAGTAGTTTACCCCATTTTAGCGGTTTGAAGCAGGCAGTCAAAACAGAGCTCATTTACCATCTCATCTATCAGTCATGTAGTCACAGAAACAAAAATGGGAGTTGAACTTCAGGGAACATAATTTTCAAGAGGACTTGTTATTTTATTATTTGTGTGAATTGTAATCTGATGTACAGAACTAAATAAATATAAGAGATAGCTCGGTGAATACTTCTTCAAATAACTAATTGATTCTTATCAACACCTTAAAAAACATAAGGCATCTCTAAATAAAGACAAACTGAACCTGTTCTTCATACACATGAGGTGCTAACCTCAGAGGCTGTAGAGGCCCTGCATTTAAATGTGGAGTCTACATGAACTGTGCTGATAGAATGATAAGTCTACTTCACACGTTAAAGTCCAATTGTCAAATTGTTGTCTTCAATAAAATGAATTCACTGGAGATTATAAGTAGTGTTAACAGACAGCCAGACAGTAACCAGCTGCTGGCTTGATTACACAGGAATTATTTCAAAAATTAACTCATTTTTGTGCATTTTTTGCAGATGGGCAGATGCAACCATAAGCTGGAACGAGAGTGAGCCGATACTTTGACCGAACCGAAGAATCTTGATCATTAGTCTATGACGATGCTGCTGTTGTGGCTGATGCTGCATGTTAACTGAACTTTTGTTTTCTCTGCTGTCTCTCTTTTCAGAAGTGCTTTTCAATGTGCCTTGTTTTAGCGAATGTATCAGTCCTTCTTTGTACGCTGCTTTTTGTTGCCTTCTTTGTTATTTTTACCACACTCACGTACACAGTATTAATTTTACTGCTTATTTATTAAACACATGCTTTTGTCAGATCAGCTGCATTCACTTACGCTTATATCTGTTCACATTTCAGTGTTTGCAGCCTTTGTTGACATCCATTTTTTGGGTATTTCTGTGAAATGTTAGACGGATGATGAGAAATTGCGGCTGTCCATTAGGAGATAAGGTAGGAGATACTTCTGGACTACACTGGTTTACGCCATCCAGAAAACTGGTAAAAATGCGTTTATAAAGTTCTAGGTATTAACCAGGTTATTGGGAGGTTCTAGATTCTGAAGAATACTGTTTCATCATTTTTGGTTATTGTGACGTCAAGTTCTAAGGCAGTCGAATTAACAGGTGCTAGCTGTTAGTGCTGTGTTGGGTAAAATGATGTACCAGGAGCTTCTAACTAAATAACAATAAATGAAAGGCTATCAGGTTCTAGCTAATAAAGGAAAATTTCACAGATCTTTTGATATTCTGTAGAATTCAGTGGTTGATTTGTGAACAGAGCTGTTCCGACTGGTTTGGAGCGAAACTGACTATGATAAGACTTTGCTTTGTTTACAGTGGTGCTGAAAGGACAACACAAATATAGCAACTTTATGTACTCTACAACCACCAGTGAACCCACACATGCCTGCTGAGCTTTTAACTTACGGAATGTAGCTCACAACACCATGCATGTATCCCAGTACCATAAAGGGGTTTTAAAACATCTCAACTATTAAAACAGTGTCAGACACCAGGTACTTCTAAGTAGTAGGTCACATGATGTATTGATTCAGACAAAACAAAGAACCACAGTAAAAACACTGCTTTTATTTAGAACCCACACTCTGTTTCGGTTTCTAGATAATAAATATATACATGGATATGACTCTGAGTAAACCTTATTACATTATGGAACTGTGCTCTTAGATATTTATGTAGTGTTGACACCGGTTCTATATAGATCCGTCAACTCTGCCTGGAAAACAGTTCTTTAGGCTGATAGGAAAATGTGTTGTATATGATTCTGTATAGCTCCTGAAAGGGTGCTGCTATTGCCACAACATAAGATTAGTCATAACATAAAAAACGTTTTTGGCACTATTTAGAACCAAACAGCTCTTGTGAGATGGTTCGTCAGGTTGATGGAAAATGTGCTGTAAAAAGGTCTATATAACACAAACGTTCTGCTGTAGTTAGGATGTCATCTCAGGCATGTCATGATATAAGAACCCTTTTGATGCTGTATAGAACCAGATGTTTTTTTGCGTGGTGTAATGGTGAAGCATGGTTTGTTGGAGAATGTGTTGTATATGGCTCTATATAGTATATAAAGGTTACACCTTCGTTATGATATTGACATGTTATATTTCTAGTGCTGTATATAACCATAAACATCACATCCTCCATTAACCAGGAGCAGGCATGCATTTACCTCTTATAAACGTTTATGGTTTTATATAGAACCATTAGCAAGCTTTCTTTTTCTAGATGTGTATATCATATAGCTAGGTTTGTTTTTTTCCCAGATATTGCTTAGCACTGTGGAATCTCTACCACACATCTATCTAAAACCTAATAAGGCACTTTAGTGTAATGTAGCTAGACTGCCTTGGAATTTACCATCATGTTACAAAAGAAATGGTCTAGTACTTTCGAGTTAATACCTCACAATAACCTGGTCAATTCCTAGAACCTGAAGGGACTGAGGTGAAGATGCATGTTGATGTTCTCTAGAATACACTATAAGCTTTATAGAGTAAACATGGAGCTGTTCCTAAGCCTACATGAGACCTGACATCGCCCTACATAGATGTTTATAAATGCTTATTTTATTAGGTGTCATTTACTATAAAGGGTAGCTAGCAAGTAAGTAAAGTAGCCTTGGTGACAGATGCTGTCTATTGGAATAAGCATAGATAGACATTCTGTAGGGTTATGTCAGTTGTCATAATGTGTCAGGAATGTGTTACCCCTCATTGTTTTATATATGGGAAGTGAATTGTTACTACAAGCATTGTGAATACAGCGTAGATGTAAATACTGTGAGCTACTGTATTTGATGTTTCCTGGAACATCAGAAATTATTAAAGGATGAATAACACAATAAAAGTCTGTTTATAGTCATTTATTGATGATTGTCTAAAGATGTGATCACCGCCTTTTAAATACAACAGCATTCTGGATATTAAATGTATTTGTTTTCATGCATGCTGAATGGTATGTTGACTATGTTTGCAAACGAACGAGTCTTGTTTATTCCATGCAGGGAATTAAGACAGAAATTCTAAGTTCACTTAAAATAGAACATATACAACACATTCTCCATCAATCTGAAGAACCATTTCACCAGGCAAAAGAGCTGTTTGGTTCTATATAGCACCAACAATGGTCCTTATATTATTACTAATCTGACAGAGTGGCAATAGCAGAACCCTTTAGGGTACTATATAGAATCATATACTACACATTTCCCAGACAAAGAGTGCCCAGGGTTCTGTATAGAAGCAGGGTCATCACTAAAGAAGCATTTTTTTAAGGGCACAGTTACATGAGGTAATAAGATTGTACTCTATAGAGTCTTATCCAGTATATATCTGTATATTATCTAGAAACCCAACAGAGTGTGAGCTCTATTGGGTTCCTCCTAAAGTTTACTTCAGAAAGTAGCTTTGTATTTTCTGCATCATTACCTCATACTACCTCACTACATAGGAATACCCTGATTGGGATGATTTTTGAATGGCATGTTGACTATGTTTACAAATGAATGAGTTTTGTTTATTCCGAGGTGGAAAATATGGCAGAGTTCACTCAACCTCTCACACCTGGCTGGGCGGTGTTTGTTGTCCAGCCTGACTGAGAGAATCATGTTTGGTGAGTTAGAGAAGTGGATGAGTGCATTCTCGGTGTTATCGCAAGTGGATCTCCTGACAGTGACTCCCAATCGATTTACAAAGAGGCCATCTGGCGGTTTATTTTTAGCTTTTCAATAATGGAACGATTTCCACCCACTTGTGATGATGTCACACGCAGAGACCTCACATCCGCCTCTGACCCGTTCCCCGTGTTAATGACCTTACACGCCAAATTCACAATATTTGCATAACTACTCCAAGAGGTGCTGTCACCTCACATTCCACTACACTGAGGACAGTGGTGCATAATTCACATATCTTCTGAATATTTGGGAGGGACATCCTACTTATGAGCCCCACTTCACTCGTTGTATTTGTATGTAAGGATGTAATATATCTACTAAAATGTTCTGTTAAGTTTTAGGGTTCTCTGTGTTGCGATATTTAGCAATTTTGCTAAAAATGCTAAAAAATGCTGAAGGCTACATTAATCTGGTTGATTACTTCTTGCTGCTTTTGTGGTCAGTTGTGTTGGTGGCAAGTTAGAAAAGGTTGAGAGCCTCTGTTCTAGATACACCTTTGAGTTAATACAAGGACTAGCCCAATCAGTGGATTTTATATAAAGGAGACACAGCAGCTGCATCTCAACACCAGAGTTCACTACTGAGAAAGTCACTGTGAAATTGATACAAGGTAAGTTGTATGCTAATGTGTCTGTTACATACTTCAAATGAAACACTGTTTTTAGAGGCTTCTGATGTCTGATGTGTTTTATCTAGAACTGCCACTTAGGGTTAAAAGTTTGGGAAAAGTTTCTTTAAAAGATTTTATAAAAAAGTAATTGGACCTGAATCTGTAATTTGTTCATTTTGATGAATTCTTCTAAAATGAGCCAAGACCAAGGATTCCCATACATTTCTATGCATTGGCTGAAACCGCTAGCCAGTATACCCTCGACCTGGAAGGTTAAAAGATGGATGAGTGACAAACAGTGTAGTTTCTTTAAAGTAGAATATTTAACCTAGTATATGCAGACATCTTCTTCAATGTCTTAGTTAACTTAAAATACATTTTATATTGTTTGTATATTACAGAATAGTATATGATAGTACAGTATAGTTTAGTATAGTATAGTATAGACTCCCATCCATTGTTTTTCCAGGGACAGCCTTGGTTACCTTCCTCTGATAGTGAAGCCTATGGGTCACTGGATGCTTCTGTTTTGCTATATAAGCACATCACTTTACTAGGACTCACTATATCCAGACCTCTATTTCAAATTCTTAACTCTTCCTCTTACTTCCAGAAGGCTGGGTTAGCACCATGCCTGATAGCACCATGTTTTGTAAGGAAATTTAGTCTTTAATACAACACACAAAACGGCTGGGACAAAATCTTTACAGGGTATACACCCATTTGAGCTACTGGATTGGTAACAGGTGAGGGATGATGACTGTGTTTAAGAGGGACCTCTTATACACAGTCATCATCCCTCATCTGTACCGAAGGCTCAGTCTTTTTCGAGTAAAGATGGCACTTTGCTACACAATTTGTGCCTAAATTGTTAAGGGAATCATCAAAAAATTCAATATCAACATTTCTCAGTACAAGACTGCAATTCATGTCTGTTGCATCTACAGTTAATAATACAGTGGAAAGATTCAGGGAATCTGGAGAAATCCCGTCTTGTGCAGAGAAAGGTAAGGAACCTTTGACCTCTCAGATGTCACTGCATGAGAAACTGTTGTGTTGCTGTGTTTAATATAGCCAGATGGAGCGCTTTAGTCTGTTCCGGAGTACTTTAGAAACCGGTCATCACCCATCACAGTCCACCGTTGCATCAGGAAATACAACATTAAGCTCTAGTACCAAGGAGAAAGCTGAATATCAGTTCTAAACAGACACGCCGTCGAGTTCTCTGGGCCTGAGCTCATCTCAGATGGTCTGAAAGACTGGGGTTAGTATGAAATGGAGTTCTATTAGAAGTTAGCATTAGTTCCTCACGGGTGGACAGAGCTGTTTATATCCCAGATGACCGTGCTCTAATACTGTTCCCACCTGTTCTCAGGAAACAGCTCTTGGAGGTGCTGGAGATGCGGAATACTGAGCATTTGTTTGAACGTACCCTTTATTCATGTTGTAGACACAAAAATACCTAAAGCATGCTGATGCTCGAGAGTGATGACATCATCAACCTCACATAGCCTAATTGATAAGGAAGTGGTAAAGGCTTAATTCATGGTTTGTGCGCTGCTGCTGCTCCTTCCAGGCTGAGATGTTTAAGCATTAAAACGTGGAGGTGGAGAGAAAAATTCCCCGCCAGCCTGGCAGTTGAGTTGGGGGGATCAAAGGGAGAGGACCTGGCAACCCTACAACGAGAAACACCACATTTCCTGTGGAGAAAGTAAAAGCGGAGCTTTTTGATGATCTATGAAAGGCCCTGGTGGAACATACACCGCTAAACAAATCATCTGGGGTAACAAAAGATTTGCCCATGACCGCTAGTCCGCCTTTAGGACCTGTTATCTGTTATTACCAGCCGAATTCAATGCCTTAAGACATGATAGAGCATCTCAGTTATTAAATCTGATCAAAGATGAATGATTTACTAAAAGGAGTGAGAAATAAAGAGATACATTGTATCTATTACGGTAAACGCAAGCAGTTTCGATGAAGAGATTGTATGTGGAGTAAACTGTAGGAGCTTGGATAAGCAAACTCCGATCCTCACATGCACAAGACAACATACAGGAATGTATGGAAATTCCCATTGGAAAAGTGAATATGTATTTTATATTCATTTCTAGAAGTTTCTTTCTTATTTTCCTGAATGGAGTCGCAGAGATGCTGAGCGTTAGTCATAAATTGGCTTCTGAAGCCCCCCCGACTGTGATACATAAACCACGGGACCACAGGGTCTTTCAAAAACAGACATATGTGGGTTTTAAAACGACACCTCCATAAATACGGAATTAGCTATAAATAACGCGGGTTTGTTCACCCCAGGCCTGGTGGATCATCAAACAGGATTAAAATGTTTACTTTTGCTGAGATCTATCTCCAGGGCCAAATGATGGTGTATGTCATGTTCAAACATATTTTAAGTCAAAGGCTTTCATCCTTCTTTCTCCCTTCTTTCTCCCTGAAAGAAGAAGAGTTTGGGTTTGTTCTGTTCACGTCTGCTGTAAACCACTCTCCAGCATTTTCGCCCATTTGTCGTGGGGTTCTCTCAAACTAATTACTTGCATGAAAGATAAACATGCCTGCGTCCCTCTGCCATCTGATGAATCTGATGAAAAATAAGCAGCTTTATTACGCAGACCAAGAAATATTCAGCAGAAATCAAAATAAATCATGCCTATTACAAAACACCCCTCATGAGACCGTGTGGTAACTGTGGGAGGTTAAAGAAAATGATGGATGGCCTCTGCTCCTAACACTACATTTCAGTTTTCCCCACCTCTGAAACCTGTCAGGAGCAGGAGAAATGCTCAAACAGGAATCTGACAAGTAATAAACAAGACCATGGCGTCTGCCGTCCTGCAGCATGTTCAGTTTCTTCCCTACAGTACGGTGTAGGGAAGGAACACCGTTCCTGTTTAATGTTAAACCGTCACTTTACAAGGACTTTTATCACTAAAATATCACCATGCATATATAGCACCATTTCAGCTCCGCCCCTTTTCTCCCACACTGGGCCTGAATCTCAAATGCCACCCTGCTTTCTATATAGTGCACTACGTGAGTTGGCTCTTACAGTCCAACAGAGGATAGTATAGCTGAAAATAGACATTTGGGATTCAGACACATCTATACCTGACAAATACTGAATTTCCTAAATTATTTAATGCACTATTTAGGGAGTATGGAGGCGTTTGGAGTTTTTATACTTCTCTTTAATACTTTTATGCTTTTACAGTAAATCATATCATACATACTTTAAGCAGAGTAAAAGATTATTCTATTAACAGCACAGGGGTTTTTCGTGAGTTGTGTTTTGAGGTAGTTACTGTACACATATTGGAAAAGCATCAGCTTTTACAAACTATTTATTTGCACCAACAGTTGAAGAATAATGTTCCCTCATGAACATTTGCGAGGATTGTAGAGATTTCATTCTGTACAGTGCATAATATGAACAAGATATTCAGAGAATCTGGGGAAAATCTCTGTGTGTAAAGGACAACATGCACTGCTGACATCTCTCGCCTGAAATGGGCCGATGCTCGGTGGACACCTGTATTGTGGTGTGATGAGTGAACATTACAGATTGTCTATGGGAGTAATGGATGTTGCGTCTCTGGACGAAAGAAGAAAAGAACTTCCAGTGTTGAAGTTCAAAATCTAGTCTCTGTTAGGGTATGCTGGTGGGTGGTATGTTCTTGAGGGGCGGGTAATGTGTTATTAGTGGCCAACCTGTACATCTCTGAAGATACCCGTAATGCAGTGGGGTACATTTCAGATGAACATAAGCTGTTATCTAGATGACGTCCTGTTTTTAGGGGCGTCCCTCAAAACAATCTCAAAACATCACTCTGCACATGTAACAGGAGCATGGCTTTGTAGTAAAAAAAAAAAAAAAAAAAAGTAGTGCAGGAGATACGGGTCTGTCTCTAATTGAAAACGTGTGGCACATTATAAAGCACTACATATGGCAACCGAGAGTCCAGACAGTCAATCTGTCTTATACTACAACAATCAGTGTCCCCAGTTCCCTCAGTTACTGAATGTTGTTAAGCGGATAGGTGACTTAACACTGTGATAAACACACTGGCATCACAATTATTATAAGTGTAGGAGCTAAGTTCATTTAATTGTTTTATGTATTTTGTTTAAACACTTATTCTGTTATTTTCTGGATGGCTATGGGGGAAAAAAGTTACTTCAATGTCCATTTTATTTACATCTTTTCAGTTCCTAAGCATGGTTTCCTGTGGGATGAGTTTAAGGGGGGAACCGAGAGAGTAGAGCGCGGAGAGGCTCCTCGTGTGTATTGTTGTACTGCATAAGCCGTTTGGCTGAATAAACTCAAACCGACTCATTGTAACCCGACTCCCTTCTTATGCCTCCGAAGACATAACACGAGACACACCAGAAACCAGGGTTACATAAGCATATATACACTACAAACACAATGAAGTTAATTAGCTGAAACACAGTGCTCTTTCAGTTGAATACGGGTCACATGGGATTTGAAGATCATTGCTTTGATTCAGACTTTGCCTACTGTCCCCCGTTTTGTTATAAAATCTGATACTATTTAATAACAGATGACGTGTATAATAAATAAGAATTAATGATTTATTTTATTTATAGATAAGCAGAGTTAATATATGGCCCCACTTGCAGACCCTCATTGTTTATGAGGGTAAAAATAGAAGCATGACTATGTAGAAACCAGCAGAACAGGTGAACCCAGCAGTGTATGTGTTCTGCTCAATGGCTTTGTAAGACAGCCGCGTCCTCTCTGGTGAACCATTGAGAAGTTAATCGAGAAAATCACGACCGCAGTGAGTGTCGGGCAAAAGTCCTCCGATAAATCCATTTCAGCGGCCTCCGCGGGTCAGCCATGAGGAATCCCGAGCCAAGGGGGGCTTTAGCTTCCGGCCGCCTGCCTGAAACTGGAGGATTGTGCGTGTTGTGTGTAATTGTGTTAGTGCCCTCCCCTGTGTGTCTTCTGTCTGTTCCTTTAATCTCCGCCGTTTGTCTGCTTGTTATGTGATACCTCACTCGGAGCAGGATCGAGTGTTCATGGCCAGCAGGAGAGAGGGAGACTCTGTGGGGCCCCCGGCGGACCCTACCTTATTTATAGTGCTGTAATGTGTTTAGGCTGTTTACGGAGGAGCACAGACACCTGCTGTTCAGGCTGCTTAATTATCCTCACTATAGTGATGTGTTGTTGTTTTCACAAGTAGAATGATGGGCATTCGGGGCGTTTGTAGTCAGCCAGGCAGGCCGCTTTTAAAGTCACCCGGGGACCAGTCTGGGCCTGCGGTTAGCCTAAACCGTACTGTAAAGGCAGCACAGCATGTCACACAAGATAAAAATGATGAATGTGGAAGGATACTCTAAGGAGTATAAGGACTCTGTACGGGTCTGTATGTGAGCCTGTTTTCAAGTCTTCACTACTTACTTCAGTTCAGTAGTTACTAAATAATTACAGTTGATTAATAAATGAATTGAAGTAACTCGTAGCAGTTACTCAGTATATAAATTGTGGTTACTGAATTATTAATAGTAGATCATGATATATGCATAGTAAGTAATGATTAAATTCATAGTAGTAATTTACACTGTTTTATATGGGCTACTGACTAATTCATACTGGTTGACCTATAAATTAATAGCAGTAAATAACTTATAGTGGTTACTCAGTGATTAATAGCAGTTGTAGTAGTAATTACTGAATAATTCATGCTGATTACTAAATAATTCCTACTGGTTTCTAAGTAATTTCTACTGGTTTATCAGTTATTTTTCAATAACATATAGCGGCTTCTCAAAAATGTATCCTGGTTACTGAGTAAATAATACTAGTCAATACATGCATAGTAATTAGTGAATGATTTAGATTGTGAGTGGTCACACAATGCATGAATAATAGTTACTGAGGACTGTACAGCAGATCCTGAATAATTCATGCTAGTTATTAAATCGTTAATGCTGGTTTCTGGTTAATAAATATGTCACTTCAAAATGTATGCAGGTTTTTGCATCATTTACATACTAGTTATTCAGCAAATTAACAGTTACTGAATCATTCCTAGAGGTTACTGAATAATTTATAGTAGTTACTGAAACATTGATCATAGATGTTATTAATAATACATAGTGGCTACTCAATAAATGTAAAGCAGTTATTGAATAATTCATACTGGATGTATATTATTCATACTAGTAGCTGAATATTTTATAGTAGTTACTGAATCATTCATTCTAGACAATAAATCATTCTGGTTTTGGAGTAAACTGCACAGGTTAATCAATAAGTTAACAGAAATGAATATCTCAGGGGTTGCTGAGTAATTCATTCTGGTTATTGAATTATTTATATTAGTTATTCATTAAATTAATAGCAGTTTCAGATTACTTCATAGTGGTTACAGTACATTAGTAGTTGCTGTATTGCAAAACAGAAGGCAGTGGGTGTACTTGTTTTGACTGCGGTCATCATGTCTGCATGTCTTTTTTTCCCAAGTGCAGATTTAATGTGTCACTTATTTCAGTGTGAATAATCAGTCTTAAGATTAATAACTAGGGTTAAATTCCCTAATCTCTGGAGCGTCAGGGCGAGAATTCCCTTACAGCTTTAGAGGCCATGATCCTCAAAGGCATGGTTATTAGTTGTGAACGGGTGTTAAAATCCATTTCATTCACAAGCATTCTTCCACAACTGAGTGGTGAGAGAGAGAGGGTGAGAGAGAGAGAGAGAGAGAGAGAGAGGGGGTAGAATAATGTGTGGCTGATAAAGGGGATCTTGTCTGGAACATGTAAAGTGCTTCTCAGATGATCCCAATCATTTTGAGGAGTCTTCAGAGACGTTCTGGCGTGAGAAAACCATCACGCTGTGTTTTCTGGCACAGTTTTCTGCTTGTTTTAGATCCAGTGTTTTAAGCTCCGTGATATTCTTACGGACAGACAGAGATACGAATGTTTACAGCACGTATTAAACAACAATTAAACTGTCCCCGAGGCTGCGGGCCCTCCACGGCCCTCACTGCGACCTTTCACATCAGGCAAACGCAGAGCCCACATCTGCTTAATCACAGCATGAACAATGCCTCTGCATTCACATACTGTATTGTGCTCATTCTGAGGATATACCACTTTGAGATCGGAGAGATTTTATTTTTCCTCCCTAAAAGAGCCACCATAGTCCACCAGAATCTCATTTAATAAGAATAAATAAGCAACCTAAACCAAGAAATCTGTTTATTTCATCTTCAGCTGACACAGTTCAAGTCCTTAATTGTGTTATTCTTTATTTTGAGACGCTCAAGCTCACATAAGGATGTAAAAACAAGCTTTGTCCTGGAGAACTCTCCCAACCGGCTATATCCGGAGAAAACAATCAAGATAAGCATCTGTGCGCACATTCTTCTGCAGTCTCTCCATAAGCGACTGGACTAACACTTAAATCATCGAATTAGCTCGCCTAATAGCCCAATTGCACATTAATATGTTAATCAGATCCTAAATAAAATGCAGAATTTAAGCCTGCATGTGATCAAATCGTTTCAGGCTTCAGGCCATAGGCCCTGCGCCTTGATCAATGAGCACCGTAATGTGCAGAGGCAGTGAGCTTGGGCTTGTAATTGCAGATGAAAAACTGAGGCCTGAAAGCAGCAACCATGAGCGAGGTACAGGCCCATCAGCTGCACAACGTTGGTTTTGGAAGTACAACCTTTGTGCTCCCCACAGATTGTGAGAATATACAGACTAGACGCTCAGATCGGATTGCCAGCTATTTTGAAATCAGCTCCAGTTCACACAGAGGAAACCAACACGCCGAGATGAGTAACGTGAAATGCTTCGCTTTCGCCCTGTACAATCGCTGTACAATCTTAATGGTGCAAGTTTGTGCATACTGCACTGTTCCTCAGCTTCCTCTGAGATGAACATTGGCAGACGACTGCATGGTGCAGGACTACATGCACGCAGACTGCTATGACAACTGCCCTTAACACCACGTCAAAGTCACCGCAATGGTGTTGTGCCAGATTGTCATGCAGTGACTTGACATGGAGAAATGACCAAAAAATCTGTGGGTGGAGACACCGTGGTCAATCCCTAAAATCTCTAATCTGGCAAAAACAATTGAAACAAATGTATCTCGTTTTTGGCCATATACAGAAAAAACATATTTTAAATTAATTATTATTTTAAATGAAAATGAGTGAATTAGTAAATAAAGTAAACCAGATTCTGTAACAGGTGAGAAACTGGATGGCACTAAACATGGTTAAATAGATATTAATAAAGCTAAAGATGCTGTTTATGGAAAATTATGTTTTGTTTCTCATTTCTGTCTTTCTGATTAAATACATAAATATTTATAAATGCAAATATATAATTAAATATATATAAATGTAATATATATATGTAAATATTTATTACTGTTTCTTACAGGTCAACATAACAACACATTTAACCCTGATGTTGTGTTCAAAATATCTGGAAAGTTGCAACATTGTTACGTTACGGTAAATAAGCAGTAGCGCTGTATTAGAATGTGGAAACGTATCAGCAACAACATGGAATTTGCCCAAACTGGGCCCAAGCCGGCCATACACCGATACTTCAGCCGCTTCAACAGCATTGATTGTGCTTACCTCAGGAATCTGTAAAGAAGAACAATGATATCTGTTATAATGGTGTCATTATTAATAAGTGCTATATTAGAATCATCTCTAAACCACCCTGATCACAATGCTAAGAGACTCACCTAAAGCGTCTCCTAATGCTTGTGTTCCTTCTTCCATGTCAGAACCGCGAGATGAGCGCCATCAGGGCAGATGTCTATGTCCCAGCTGAAGCAGGTAAAGGGGGTAGCTTAATATGCAAACGTTTGAGAATCCCCCTTTTAAACAACTCAGAAATGTGTTTTCGCACGTGCTCATTAAATGTATGTGCTTGAATGTTGTTTTTTTTATTCTTTCAAAACATCATCAACTTTCCTCCAGTTCACTGAAGTCATTTCATCAATAAGTGCCATATTAAACATCATGAAAACGACAGCATGAGAGAACAAAGGCAGGCAAACTTCACATTCACAAAGCTAATGAAAGTCTGGGAGATGGCTGGATGAATCAGACACACAAATATGTTTAAATATATTATTTTGTAATCAGGAAATTAATATTTACATATCACTGAAATAAATAAATATTTGGCTGCTTTGTTAAATATCACTCTTCTCAGAACCCATAATATAAAAAGCGCAGCTATTGAAAAACTATATTGGGAAAGCGCTTTAATGTCAACACAAAGTATGATAAAAAACTAAAATGTTTTAATAATAATAATATTTTAATAATACAGTTTCATTGCTACAGTGGATGAAAACACAATGACCGTTAACTGTTGTGATTGGAAGGCACTTCCTTGGAAAACAAAGGGAAAAAAAAAGATCCAAAGTCTTCCTCTGTAACTTCAGGACCTGTTGCACATGAGAAAGGAAAGAACAAAAAAAGACCAAAACAATCATTATCTTTACACTCAATTACATTTTCATGCAGTACATTTGGCACATTCATTCAGTCCAGTCTGCATTAAGCGATTAATCATCACCACGAGACGGTTTAAGCCTGAAACGAGCTCCACGGACAGGCTTACGGGACTGTGCGGAGAAATCAGGATGAGAAATTTAACGTGAACAGTTAAAATTAGTTATCCGTCATACGTGAACATAATGGTGTCACGTCATTTCTAATTCACCTGTAATTACTGACTCAACTTGTCGACAGGCAATTGAACACTATTTAACAGGTTCTGCTGAAAGAATACCAGGAACAAAAGGCTTCAGGTGAATCTCCATTCTTCATCACTCCTTCATTTGCCAATCAAGTACTGCTCTTCCGTGCCTAAAGAGGGGAGCAGCACACTCAGTCGCCCAGACGCTGACGCTACCAATGTCACAACACAGACTGAAAACATTTCTTGTTTCTTCAATGACTAAAGTTCAGGAAGAGGCACATGCTGCCTGAAGGATATTCTGGGCTTCACCTCATATAACATACAGAGATAGTAATGGTTGTGGCTAATATGGCTCCAGCTAGAGGTGGGCAATAGCACAATATTATTGTAGTATTGCTGCATTAATATGACCTAAAACATAATCTGATTTTTACAAAGAATAAAAGTAGAGAACGAGCATGTGATTAAACTTGGCCAGTGCTACATGTCTGTAATCGGTAGAAGTATGTACCCTTAGTAGCCTTTGTTGTCAGTATCTGGTGATAATAACTCCAACTAAGGGTTTCCAATAACTCTTAATCAGTCCTGCACATCGGCTTGGAGGAATTTTAGCCCATTCCTTCATACAAAACCGCTTCAGCTCTGGGATGTTGGTCAGATGACCTCACATGACCTATTTGCTACTGAACCTTGCACAGAATTTCTATGGGATTAAGATCTGGATTTCGACTTGGCCGTTCCAAAACATTAACAACTTGTTTTTCAGTGGTTGAATGACTTTTGTGCTTAGGATCGCTCTCTTGAGATTCTGTTGAGGGACAGATGTCCTGCCATTTTCCTCTGGAAACCATGGGTATAATTCAGAATTTATTGCTCCATCAATAATTGCAAGCATCCAGGCCTAGCAAAACAGGCCAAGACTATGGTAGGAAAAGTTTTTTTATGCTGGAATGCATAAACAATTTCTCTAGACCCATAAGTCAAAAGGATCTATTGTTTAAGTCGTATCCATCCACAAACGTTTTCCTCCAGTGGCCTTCTGGCTTCTTAACATGATGTTCAGCAAACTGCAAACTGGCAGCAATGCTCTTTTAGGACAGCAGTGGCTTCCGCTTTGCAACACTGCCATGTACAGCACTTTTGTTGATTTCTCTCGAGGTTGGATTTATGAACATTAACATTTTGAGAACGGCTGTTAGTCACTTAGAAGTTGCCCTGTTCCTTTATGACCTTTACATGCCTTGCTTATGGAGTGGTCTTTGTTGGTTGACCACTCCTGGGAAAGATAACAATGGTACAGAACATGTTGTTTTTTAGTTATTCAGTAGTTACACATTGAAAACTAAGATGAGCATGTGCTGTCCATGGTCCAAACTTGACGAAACCTTCTACATATCTAATACATATCCTCTCGTTTTGTTGCAGTAACAGAACAAAGACAGTAAACCAAAATTAAACAAAAAGCATTATTCCCGGAGTGCGCCTCCTTTTTTAACCAAAGCTGCTTGAACACGTTATCATGTTGTACTTGTTGCCAACCAATTATGTCTTCTGGGTTTATCAGACACTAGAGGTCACTAAATGGAGGGGTTAAAATTGAGCTTTTGTGCAAAATCACACTTTGTAAAACACTTTTTATATAGAGAATAAGTATTTATCTGAATACAGAACAGCACACGATGTATCAGCATAGCTGTTATATTTTGCTTT
The DNA here is from genome assembly GCA_024036415.1 of Prochilodus magdalenae. Taxonomy (NCBI): domain Eukaryota; kingdom Metazoa; phylum Chordata; class Actinopteri; order Characiformes; family Prochilodontidae; genus Prochilodus; species Prochilodus magdalenae. Next base: position 2,654,824 of record JAMWET010007653.1, on the reverse strand, counting down.
AAAGTTATGCTCATGCTTGAATAATTTTCATGTAAATGGTCTACAGAGTTCTAAAGCCCAAAGTATACGACAGACTCGTACAGAAACCTATTTTCAGCTGCCTGAAACACCCTGTTGGAATTCCAGCTCTTTTCTTTGCTACTAGTTGATGTCATCTTGTAACACAATTCTTGTTGCCCGCCTAACAGCAAGTTTCACACACCCTTACACAATGCACAGGCCGCGAAAACAATACACACCTGTACCTACCAACTTGCTCTACCTGACTTTCAGATTTGGACCGTAGGTTAAACACAGCAGAACGACACTGTTAGAATAGCCACAGTGGCATGGGACTGGAACCTGTATCAGGATGCTGCTCTGGCAGATGACCAACCAAAACAGAGTGAGCAAATTGATCAATCAAGCTTAAAGAAACAAAGTTATCTGACTATATTATTGTGCCTCGTATCTCATGTTCATGACGTCTAGTGTAACCAGTCAGCGCTTAATAGCAGTAATGCTAACCAATGAGCAGTAATGGTAACTGATCAGCGCACAGTAGCAGTAGGCTAATGGTAACTGATCAGCGCACAGTAGCCGTAATGGTAACTGATCAGCACTCAGTAGCAGTAATGGTAACTGATCAGCACTCAGTAGCAGTAATGGTAACTGATCAGCACTCAGTAGCAGTAATGGTAACTGATAAGCACTCAGTAGCAGTAATGGTAACTGATCAGCACTCAGTAGCAGTAATGGTAACTGATAAGCACTCAGTAGCAGTAATGGTAACTGATAAGCACTCAGTAGCATTAAAGGTAACTAATCAGCACTCAGTAGCAGTAATGGTAACTGATCAGCACTCAGTAGCAGTAATGGTAACTGATCAGCGCACAGTAGCCGTAATGGTAACTAATCAGCACTCAGTAGCAGTAATGGTAACTGATCAGCACTCAGTAGCAGTAATGGTAACTGATTAGCGCACAGTAGCCGTAATGGTAACTGATCAGCACTCAGTAGCAGTAATGGTAACTGATCAGCACTCAGTAGCAGTAATGGTAACTGATCAGCACTCAGTAGCAGTAATGGTAACTGATAAGCACTCAGTAGCAGTAATGGTAACTGATCAGCACTCAGTAGCAGTAATGGTAACTGATCAGCACTCAGTAGCAGTAATGGTAACTGATCAGCACTCAGTAGCAGTAATGACAACTGATCAGCGCTCAGTAGCAGTAATGGTAACTGATCAGCACTCAGTAGCAGTAATGGTAACTGATCAGCACTCAGTAGCAGTAATGGTAACTGATCAGCACTCAGTAGCAGTAATGGTAACTGATCAGCGCTCAGTAGCAGCAATAGTAACTGATCAGCGCTCAGTAGCAGTAATGGTAACTGATCAGCGCTCAGTAGCAGCAATAGTAACTGATCAGCGCTCAGTAGCAGTAATGACAACTGATCAGCACTCAGTAGCAGTAATAGTATATAAGTAGTTTAGCCGTGTAGCTCCTTTTAACCCTATTCACTGAGAACTCATTCAAGGGCGCCCTCTGGCGTTTTGCAGTCATGTTTACGGTATATCTAGAAAACCAGCAAGTGACCAGGTTCCTCTTAAAGCAATTCTGCTGTGGTGCATTTTTTTTCAGCTCTTGATGGTTCCAGACAATCAAGTTTATGAATAATTTATTGAAAGTAATTAATTAGGTCATAAATCTCCTAAACTGATTAATATACTGTTATAATAGTTTAATAAATAGGGCAAAAGTGACATGTTCTGTCCGATGAATGTGAATATGACAGGTTTAATATTGACTGATGGAGAAGACAAAGTGAGATCAGCAACCAGCAAAAACATGAGGTTTAACAGTACAGATAATTGTGGGTTCACTCTTTGGTAAACAATCGGTCAGAGTTGCCTTTTTATTGACGGGTTGAAACTGCTTATTAATAAATCAACAAAGTATTTATGGCTATATTAATAAATTAATTTGTAACCATTATAAGGATAGTATTATTGTAAAGTGGCACTGGTTTAGCCTTTACAGTAAATGGACAGTGTTCCTGGGGATGCAACACATTCTCCTACCACACCAATCAGCACTCTGCAGCCTGCAAGGTTAAATCTAACCACAGAACACTGTAGCACTGTATCATCTTTAGGTGTGAATTCTGTCTGAATTCTCGTCGATGTTTATAGCCAGTTATGCAGCAAGTCAGTGTCAGAAGCTGCCTAAGCAAGTCTTGGCTGCAGAACTGCTTTTGTGGGAACACTATCACTTTAAAAGGCATACAAATGAAAAATGAACAAGCTATTATATACATATAAGTTTCCCATATGGCTGTAATCTTTTATTTGCGGAGAGGAACTGCCATGATGATTCAAAATCAATCACGGCTACTTTCATCACCACAGCGCTGTTAAATCTGCCTTTCTCCACATTGCATGTATCGCATGCAGGAAGTGTACCAGGTGGCTGTGATTAAATTGAAATTACAGCTTGCTCACTATTTCATCCTGATGTTTCAACACAGAAGGCAAGCTCCGCTATCCAGTTACGCATGACTCACTCCTCTCGTTAGGGAACGAATGAACTGGTGTTTATCAAAACTATGTAGCTCCCATAGATACCACCACAGCTAAACTTTAAAGTCCCAGGAGACAGAATGTTACAAATGTTTGTATGACACTAAAGCTGAATAAAAAAACAAGACAGAAATATAAAAATATATAATAAAATGTGTATCACCTTATTAGTGAGACCTATATGAGTGTGGTCTAATATTCAAATAAAGAATTATGATTGCCACCCATTTACCCAACACTACCAGCCTGCAATGCCTCTGTCAGAAAACTGAATACAAAGGCAGAAGCAAAGTGGACCCCTCTGTGCCCACACACTGAAAACATCCATTACAAAAACATTATCGCAACACTAAAAATTCCCAGTTGATGCACAGAGAGGCCACCTTCATGGAATTCATGGAAATGAACTAGCTACACCACAGAAACAACCTGGAATTCCATAGCAATGGTCTAGCAACATCTTGCAACCACCTTAGCAACCACCTGTAATGCCATCATAATGGGCTAGCAACACATTAGCAACCACCTGGCATTCCATAGCAATGGTCTAGCGACATCTTAACGACCTGGGATAGCACAGCCACACCTTGGCAACCAACCTGGATAACACAATTACAGTTGATTAGCACCTTAGCAACCAACCACAGCATCAGTCTAACAACACCTTAGCAACCACCTGGGATTCCATAGCAGTTGTCTGTCAATGTCTTAGCAACCACCCATGGTAGCATGGCAACATTTCTGCAACTAACTGGCATGCCATAGCAACGGTCTAACAACATCTTAACAACCTGGGACAAAACAGCAACACTTTAGCAACCACGATGACACCACAGTAACGTTTTAGCAGGACCATAGCAAACAACCTGGATACCACAGTAACCATTAAGCAGCACCTTAGCAACCACCTGTTTACCACAGTAGTAGTTTAGCAGCATCTTAGCAACTACCTGGATACCACAGCAACAGCCTAACATCAACCAAGTAACCTTAGTAACAGTGTAGAGCAACTTACCAAACACCTGGATACCACAACAACATCCTAACAACAACTTTGCAATCTCCAGGACACAACAGCAACAGCCTAACAACACCTTGAATGAGTTGTAAACAACACACCACACAGCACTGCTCTGCTTCCTTGGCTTCCCTGAACACGGGGGCAGGCCTGTTAAAGCTGTCTGGCCCTGTGATCAGTGAGGAGACTACTTACTTAAGTGCTACCCCAAATCAGCACAGCCCTGTTTATAATCACAGATGAGAGTTCGGTAAAACACTGCCACTGGCCGGTTTACAGTATATCTTACATAACTTCGTATGTGCCCACAACAGCAGCATTAACCTCGTTAGAAAGGGAACAGGTTCCTGGGGCTTTAAAGACTCCTAACGTCTAATGCTGTGTTCACATGTTTGTGGTAGACAGACAATAACAAACTAGATATTTAAAGGGGCAACACTGAGCCATTACAGCGCCGAAGCGGATGATGATTTTTTGGGGGTTATGGATGCCCAATGCTTTGTTGTTGAAGTCCTGACAAACTTAGTGTATTCAACAAGAGCACTGAGCTCCTCCTGCCTTTATACATTTCAAATAAACAATACACACTGACAAAGTTCTCCTCGGATCATCATACACTTCACCAGTAACAAAACAACCATGAAAACGTTTGTGGATCTTCATGACATTGTCAGTCACAAACCATTACAAGGTGCAGAATGACAAATATGTGAACGCAGCATGAGACCTTTCAGTTCATTTCACCTCAGAGAAAACCATGAAACATTCTACTTACATGCGGTTTCTATGGCTGAGCACACAGTGGGCTCATTGCTAGCCTTGTCAGCAATCTTGCACATCTTTTATAATCTGAGAACAGAAAAAAGCAGAAAATCTTTCATGTTTACTGCATCACAAAGAAAGTCACTGCAACATAAAACTATTAAGCTATTACTTTAAATTCAGTTCAAGGTTACTGACTTTGTAAGTGACTTGAGGTGTTTCTACCCAGGTTACTAACCTTGCAAGAGTTTTTGGGTGCTACTAACCAGGTTACTAACGTTGTACGTAATTTAAGGTATTACTAACCAGGCTACCAACATTTTAAGAGTCTTTAGGTGTTATTAATCAGGTTACCAACTTTGTAAGAGTTTTTAGGTGTAACTAACCAGGCCACTAATGTTTTAAGAGTTTTTAGGTGTTACTAACCAGGCTATTAACGTTTTAAGAGTTTTTAGGTGTTATTAATCAGGTTACCAACTTTGTAAGAGTTTTTAGGTGTAACTAACCAGGCTATTAACGTTTTAAGAGTTTTTAGGTGTACCTAACCAGGCTACTAATGTTTTAAGAGTTTTTAGGTGTTACTAACCAAGCTACCAACGTTTTAAGAGTTTTTAGGTGTTACTAACCAGATTACTAACTTTGTAAGAGCTTTTAGGTGTTACTAACCAGGATATTAACGTTTTAAGAGTTTTTAGGTGTTATTAATCAGGTTACCAACTTTGTAAGAGTTTTTAGCCTTACTAGGTGTGACTACTAACCAGGAGGTGTATTAACGTTTTAAGAGTTTTTAGGTGTTATTAATCAGGTTACCAACTTTGTAAGAGTTTTTAGGTGTAACTAACCAGGCTATTAACGTTTTAAGAGTTTTTAGGTGTAACTAACCAGGCTATTAACGTTTTAAGAGTTTTTAGGTGTAACTAACCAGGCTATTAACGTTTTAAGAGTTTTTAGGTGTAACTAACCAGGCTACTAACGTTTTAAGAGTTTTTAGGTGTTACTAACCAGGCTATTAACGTTTTAAGAGTTTTTAGCTGTTACTAATCAGGATACTAACTTTGTAAGAGTTTTTAGGTGTAACTAACCAGACTACTAACGTTTTTAAAGTTTTTAGGTGTTACAAACCAGGCTATTAACTTTGTAAGAGTTTTTAGGTGTTACAAACAGGTTACTAACTTTGTAAGAGTTTTTAGGTGTTACTAATCAGGCTATTAACGTTTTAAGAGTTTTTAGGTGTAACTAACCAGGCTACTAATGTTTTAAGAGTTTTTAGGTGTTACTAACCAGGCTACTAATGTTTTAAGAGTTTTTAGGTGTTATTAATCAGGTTACCAACTTTGTAAGAGTTTTTAGGTGTTACTAACCAGGCTATTAACGTTTTAAGAGTTTTTAGCTGTTACTAATCAGGATACTAACTTTGTAAGAGTTTTTAGGTGTAACTAACCAGACTACTAACGTTTTTAAAGTTTTTAGGTGTTACAAACCAGGCTATTAACTTTGTAAGAGTTTTTAGGTGTTACAAACAGGTTACTAACTTTGTAAGAGTTTTTAGGTGTTACTATTCAGGCTATTAACGTTTTAAGAGTTTTTAGGTGTAACTAACCAGGCTACTAATGTTTTAAGAGTTTTTAGGTGTTACTAACCAGGCTATTAACGTTTTAAGAGTTTTTAGGTGTTACTAACCAGGCTATTAACGTTTTAAGAGTTTTTAGCTGTTACTAATCAGGATACTAACTTTGTAAGAGTTTTTAGGTGTAACTAACCAGACTACTAACATTTTTAAAGTTTTTAGGTGTTACAAACCAGGCTATTAACTTTGTAAGAGTTTTTAGGTGTTACAAACAGGTTACTAACTTTGTAAGAGTTTTTAGGTGTAACTAACCAGGCTACTAACGTTTTGGAGTTTTTAGGTGTTACTAATCAGGTTACTAACTTTGTAAGAGCTTTTAGGTGTTACTAACCAGGCTACTAACGTTTTGGAGTTTTTAGGTGTTACTAATCAGGTTACTAACTTTGTAAGAGTTTTTAGGTGTTACTAATCAGGTTACTGACTTTGTAAGAGTTGGCTACTAACTTTGTAAGAGTTTTTAGGTGTTACTAATCAGGTTACTGACTTTGTAAGAGTTTTTAGGTGTTACTAATCAGGTTACTGACTTTGTAAGAGTTTTTAGGTGTTACTAATCAGGTTACTAACTTTGCAAGAGTTTTTAGGTGTTACTAACCAGGCTACTAACTTTGTAAGAGATTTTAGGTGTTACTAACCAGGCTACTAACGTTTTAAGAGTTTTTACGTGTTACTAACCAGGCTACTAACTTTGTATGAGTTTTTACGTGTTACTAACCAGGCTAATAACGTTTTAAGAGTTTTTAGGTGTTACTAACCAGGCTACTAACTTTGTAAGAGTTTTTAGGTGTTACTAATCAGGTTACTGACTTTGTAAGAGTTTTTAGGTGTTACTAATCAGGCTACTAACTTTGTAAGAGTTTTTAGATGTTACTAACCAGGCCACTAACTTTGTAAGAGTTTTTAAGTGTTACTAAGCAGATTACTAACCTTGTAGGAGTTTTCAGGTGTTACTAACCAGGGTACTAACATTGTTAGTAATTTAAGGTTTTACCAGTTCAGTTACTAACTTTATAAGTGTTTTGACGTTTTACTAACCAGGATGCTAACTCTGTAAGTGATTTAAGGTGTTACTAAACATGCTACCAACTGTGTAAGTAATTCAAAGTGTTACTAACCAGGATACTAACTTTGTGTTTTAAATCATTAATAACCAGACTACTAACTTTTAACTGCCTTATAAAGACTAAGTATCTGTATCTCAGGTTCTGTTGGCTCTTGTTAATTAAGGCCCTCCAAACAGAAAATAGCAAAGAATAATAATTAAATAAAAAAATGTATGCATTACAGTTTTACACAATTCTGTAAACTGTCTAATTAAAATAAAGTGAAGCAAAATATTCTTTATTAATTCAATTCAACTCTTCAACTACTTTCACCCAACCTCTGGCCTTTTCTTTTCTGTAGTGTTTCCTCTATGCAGTAAATCCCTAGATTTGAGTGGCCACTTATGGCACTATGAGGGTGAATGTGACTGCAGGTGAGATGGTCACTGCAAATGGACTTGTTTCTCTCAACCAGTAATACACTTGATGGACTCAAATGGGCTAAAGTGGGTTCATATGCTGAATGGTTCCACTTATAAAGGTACATATGAGGCGAAAGCTTTGTGTGGTCATCCTGTTCCAAATACCGTTCCTCATTCTCACGCTTTGTCTCTCTTATCGCTTTTTTCTCTTCCTTTTTTCACAATGACAAAACTGTACAAAACACATAATCTCAACATACGCATCCTTTTACATTTCATTCTCACAGTTTGGCTCTTTTCCACATTCAAAATAAAGAACTGACCCAAACAGGACCCAAGAGAACATCCAGCTCTACTCCTAATTTATCATTCAGATGCTTAAGACACAGTTTAAAAACAATCTGCATGCCCTGGATAATCAGCTACCTTACTTACTAGTTATAGCTAGTTTTAAATATTGGCTGACCATATACTGCACTGCTGTGTTCTCACATACTCATCTTCGAGAAACATCTTCAAGAGGAATTATTCACCTTACATTTACCTGAATTCTTTCTCTGATGAATGTAAATATATATTTAACAATACTTGTTCTGTGGAAGCTAACAAAATAAGGCTGCCAGATTTCAGCTTTGGCAAAGTCAAACAACCACAGCTGTTTGGGTCGCCAGAGTTTAGTAAGTTCAGGTAGAGCTCCGGTTTTCTAGCTATATGTGGAAAGTGCTCTTAAAGTGTACCTAATATGCTAATTATTAACACATTAGAATTCAAAATTGATATATTAGGGAATTAATTTTAGTTGCTTCAGTTTTCCCATATTTCCCATATTTCTCATACTGTCCATCAGTATTTATCTTCTGTCTAAATTACTCAGTGAGAGCTCCTGTGTCTCCTGTGTCAGAAGGCTCTGATTGGTTAACTACCAGAGCAGCATTTTGCCACAAGTTCCAGCTCCACACATCTGTGGCTGTTCTTACAATGCATTTGACTTTATTATGGCCAGTTGAATTATTATGCTCTACTCCAAGCTCTGCCTTCTTTTCTCCAATCACAGCTTAGCAACTGCTGCTACCTGCCATCTGGTAAAGCTTTCAGTTCATTATGTGCACACCAGGGCTTGAATTAGAAACTGCAGCTCCGGTAAAATATGTTTATAGGGATGATTAAAAGTGAGAACCAATAGAATATGTATGTAAGTTTTCTATTCATTTTAAAGCCAATCTAAATCTAATTGTGATGACATTGTGCCGCCAGTGTACCTTAGCCTAGGATTGTTACATTTAGGTTTCAAGTTAGCTGCATTGTCTATCCTTATCTTTGCACATCTCGGCTATTTGTTTTTAATGTGGTCATGTTGTCTTCACTTGGCAGAATTTGTGGAGAGCAGACGCAAGCTTTATAGTAAAGGGTTAGTTACGAGTGATGAAGAAGGCACAACAGCACCTCTTCTGCCTCAGACAGCTGAAGAGGAGGTCTGGCATAAACCCCTGCATCCTTAGAGAATTTTACATGTGTACTGTGGACAGCATTTTAATTGGCTTCATCGCCACCTGGTATAGTAACTGTATTGCTATCGAGTGCAAAGCTCTGCAAAGGATAGGGCGGACAGCCCAGTACATCACCAGGGTTCAGCTCCCAAACCTTCTGGATTTATACACCAGCCCCCATCCGAGTAAGACCAAGAGGATTCTAAAGAACTCCACCCACCAACATCGTCTGTTTCCCACAGCTGCTGAGCACAAGAAGGTACATAAAGGCCAGAGTCGGCATGTTCTAGGTGCTTTCCCACAGGCTATCAGGCTGCTGAATGGCCGGTAGTATCGGTCAATAGGCCTATCACTACACCCTCACCTGAATCATCATCAAGATAATCTACATGAACAATCCACACTATATCCACACCCATTCATCACTCTGCACTTCACATCTAGCAAATATATACCTGCACATATAGACTGACTGCTGATCTCGTATATATCTTCTATCCATATTGTGTATAATCTCTCTCTCTCTCTCTATACATATATATGCGTATATATATAGGTTTACCAGGTTCACCAAACTGCATATATGGAATATGGCATATGGCATAAAAAAGTGCATAAGATTTGAGTAACTACACACATACTTTCAGATACATTAACACCAGTGTAGATGTGATGTAACAACAAGCGTGCTTGGATTTAATTTGTGAATTGTGAATACAGCATTATGGTTTGCTTCTTATGTTTTGTGACAGGGTGGAGGTCCTGGAACATGTAAGAGTGATGACCGCACTGTTGTCAGTAATAGGCTATACCACAATGTTCTAACAGCACAGAGCACAGCGCATCTGAAAATTACATCTACCAGTTTGGCCCTTGTAGTTTTTCACAGGTCTACCAATAAATGTATCTCTGTTCATGCAACGGCCTGGAAGAGTGAAGAACTGGCTAGATGGTCATAGCTTCAGCTTCAGATGAGAGCACCCTGGAGTTCTATTAAGCCCTGTTTGGACCAGTTTTGAGCATGTATCAAAAACCATTAAACTGGAACTTTTCATACAGTACGCGTGGCCAACAGGTGCCAAATGTTCTGGTCCTACAGGGGAAAAAAATAAACCTTATATGGCACGTTTTAAATTAAGTTGCTCAGAGATGAAAATGGGGCACATGAAAGAGCCTTGCATGCATTAACACATTACTGATGAAAGCGTAACAGAAATACAGGTTTTCTAATGTCCCCCCCCCCCCGCTCTTTCACAACGCTGTACCCTGATAACACCTCACTATTTGGTGGAGCAAGTCCATACACGTCCACTCTTTGGATGTATACTCCAAGTTTTCTTCTCATTCAGAGAGTGGCCTATCCATTATCATGTCTATTTTCCATCCAGTAACAGAAGCTAATGTGATAGCTGGGGATGCTCCAAAGTTTCCAGCTGTTTTAGTAATGATCCGGCCTTAAAAGAGTTTCACAACAGGTCTCCCTGGATGCTGGAGAATCACCCAGGAGGGCCGTGTGGACAGCGTCCGAGCTGAAGAGAACAGGTCAAACCCCTGTGACTGTGAGTGTTTCGGAGATCTAACAGAAACAGCCCATGTGTTCTGGAAAACAAAGGCAGCACATCTGACCCTGAACCGACAAACTGGATTTAAGCTTGAGGCAGCTGTGACTGAAGTGATTCATATCGTGAAGGGAAAAAAAGCCTTGATGATACAGTAATAAAGTCTGACAAGGTTTTGTTTTGTGTACAAAGAAAAATTTATGGGAAATTCCATCAGCATTTCCACAATTCCTGTGCACTATACTGGTTGAGAGCATTTCAGAGTGGTTTGATGTGAAGTGGTTGATTGTACAGTAGTGACAACAGGTACCAGAGATCACAATGTCTACAACATAAATATACTGTCCAGAACCGTAAAGGGGATGGGTCATGCTTTTCCTGTTTTCTTTTTCTTTTAGAGTGTTGTAGAGTTATTAAGCCTAAACTACTTTTCTCAGTTGCCTGCAATGACTTCTGTTACAAGGTGATGTCATCTCATAACACAGTCCTTATTACCTGTTCAATAGCAAGCTTGGCACGACCTCGACTACCTTAGTCTAGCTTACAAATGTGGACTGTGTCTACAAAGTTATTCTACCTGACTTTCAGGATCGGACTCTGGCTCAAACTGAGGTGGGGAGATGACTTAAAGGCACAGGAGCTCTAACAGAGCAAATACAGATGAAGAGTACTGAAAAACTATGCGTTTTAGGAAAATTGAAGCATGTAAATCTGTTCTAGTAGACCCCAAACATAACATTGTTTACACTGAAAATGGCCATAAAAGGTCCCTTCTGGAACTGTTTCAGATCTACAGTGAAGCAGTGTCTCAAATGTTTCTTTAAGGGCGCTTCTAGAGGTGGATGTCTGGTTCCTATCAGCACAACTGTGAACACTGTGAACTCTGGCTCAGTACGTTTGTCTAGAATGGAGCATTCCACACCAAACCACCCTGAATGAGTTTGTTCACATGCTCAGTTGTTTTCTGTAACACAAAACTCTTTATGTTATTTTATTGTGCATTTTTATATTTAATATTTATGCTCTTTAAAACTTCTTCCTTACTCTTTTGCCACAAATGTGGTTTAAACAACTGAAAGGTTTGACTTCTGATGAGTGTTGACATCACAATGAGGGGGTAAATGCCCCTGGGTTTATTTCTCTGGTAAGGTTTATTGTGTTACAGGTTTTTTGGCATGGAAAATAAAACATTCTGAAGAGTGGGATGATCCTAAACTTTTGATGGTAAATGTAGGGAGGAGAAAGTCTCCAAATCTGCTCCAGTTAGTGAATCACTACACTGTGTTGTCCCCACACAAGCACACTGGATTCAGCTGAGCTGCGCTAAATCAGGTGCGGTTTCCTTACAGAGGAATCGCTGTGCAGCAGCCTCAGTCATATTCCTGTGTTTGGTTTGAACAGCTGCAGTCACCATCCTTGGGGAAGACTTTTCGACTTTTCCCTGTTTTTCACTTCTTTTTTAATGAATCCATTGTTTTCTGCTGCACAGATTTTACAAACAAAACAACTCCTATCTTTCTTGGTTTTGGCTGCAGGAGAGGTGGTGTGAGGAGGAAACCTCCCTGTCCTCCCTGGGGGTGGGGCGGGACCCTGGGAGTTGCAGCATAACTCTGCATCTCGGTCGTTTACATTGAAACATGAATATAGATTCTTTTCAGCCTTTCTGAAAGCTTCCACAACAAACCAAAAGGTTAGAGTGTTTTGACAAAAGGGATCTCAAACCTCCCTCTGCATTCCCCTGCACTGAGTCTTACTCCGTACACAGGCCATCAGACTACAACACATCACCAACCAAAAAAAGAGCACAAGTAAAAGAACTCACTGAACATCAACTTAAAGTGGGAATTAGCCTCTTCAGCTCTCCTTAGATGTAAAATGCAACCCTGAAGGTCTGTCATTGGTTCCAAATCTCCACTCATAACTACATAGCGTACATAGTTTCATAGTAAATACTGAATAATTAATTGTGTTTATCAAAAAAATATTCTAAGTACTAAAACATGTATAATGGCTACTGAATGATTCTTAGTAGATACTGAATAATTCATAGCATATACTGAATACTTCATAGTGAACCCTGAAACATTTCTACTAATGAAATATTATGCTGACCTATGCCAGTTACTGAATTCTTTTAGTTACAGAGTAGATAGTGAATAATTCATAGTAGAAACTGAATAATTAGATACTGATTAATTCAAATTAGATACTTAACAATTCTAAGTAGATACTAAATAGTTCATAGTGGATACTGAATAATTAATCATAGGTACTGAATAATTCTTAGTAGATACAGAATAATTAATCGTACGTACTGAATAATACATAGTGAATACTGAATAATTCATAGTATATAGTTCATAGGAGGTACTTAATTTGTAGTAGACACTGAATAACTCATATTAGATACTAAATAATAATTATTAAGATTTAAGTTCTTGTATACTGATATAAATGAATGACAGAGAAAGTGAAATGCATACATACATGCTGGTCTTGCGCAATCCCTTGTGTTGTGGTAAATTCTATGAAAATGTGTCCTGCACTCAGATGAGAACTTGACTGGTCCTGCTTGAGAGAAAGAAAGTTTCTAATCAGGATTAAGATTTTGTGAATTTGTGAACATTCGCTGAACAGTTAAGAGCATTAAGGGGGGTGATTAAAAGCACACCACGTGTAAGATAAAGACACTCTCTTATAATTTCTCCATGCTTCACTGCAGCATTTTACAATTCAGTGGCAAGATTTTTTTCAGTGGTGAGACTTGATGATGTCAAAGTCTTCTGTTTCTAAAACCGAGTCACCCCCCTTTAGCTGTGCAGAGACCCAAAAGGAAGAGTTAGTGCATGTTAATGCTTGACATGCCGTTGCAAGAGGGCAGAGACTTAATGATTCCAGTAAAGCATGTCTAGCTCTTTGTACGAGCTTCTAGATAATGGATTTTTGCACCAATTACTGCAGCCGGTGGTGTTAGGCCGGAGTCCTGAGACCAGTAATCAGCTTTAACATGCTTTTCCTATTGACCTGCTGCTGGATGGTGAAATGCACAGAACACCTAGCATAGCTTTCACTCGTCAATTGTGTACATGTGTGGCTTGTACAGCAGGACAGCAGCTTTATGTGAATGGAGTGAAATCAGGGTAAACCCGGCTGATCAAATTTCAAATTTTTATTTTTTTAAAATCTATTTACAGAAGATCACATATTTTGACATATACCTCTGATAATATGCTCCCGAGCTGCTAGAATAAATCTCATGTGTCATAGGTAATAACTGACCAATTAAAGAGACACAGTTTAAGATTTTGTTAAGATGATTTGGATAACTTGGATTCCTTTAAGTACATGTATTTGGAGATGTATGGCATATACACATTGAAAAATGTCTTTACAATACCATACTAGCTTCCATAAGCCAATAACAATGCATGTTTCAAAAGCTGTTTGGCTGTAGATTTGAGTATGATGGGTACTCAAGAAATTTTATGTACTTTAAGGGAGCAGTGTGTAAGACAATGCAACCTGCCCGTTTCATATTTCAAGCAAATAGGGGGCAATATATCACCAGAAAGTTAAGCTGTCTACCCTTGTCATCATCCTATTATTGGAAAGCAGTGAAAAGCAGTGCCAACGTTAACTCTTGTTTTGCTTCTGTTTTATTGTTTTTTTGTTTGCCACTGAATGTGGCATGAATGTGTGTTTTCCCAGTAGTGGGCAGATGTTGGCCGCTTGCCAAGAGCTTCAGCCACTGTTGCCTATACTCTTCCTTGCACTGGCTACTTGTCCTTAAATAATCTAACCAGTAGTTTGTAATGAGAGGCTAAAATACACAGTGGGGGCAGTACTACTTCCTCATCCTTATATGTTGGAACGATGGCAGACTCATCACTACGGTGAATCACCAATATACAAAAATTATATTACAAGACAGGACTAGCCAGGGCTAATTGACTGGCAAACCATAGGCCTACAACAATATACACAGATGTCTTTGACAAATCTGAAATTTATTGACATTCTGTTGATGAATTTAGTTAATGTTATAATTTTTTAAAACTGTAAATCTTACAGATTGCTCCTTTAAGTACTTTGAGTACTTGAAATGCATTGTCCCACTGAGTAATTAGGTACTTTGGTTATTTGTGTATGCCTGTATTTCAAGTACTTCATGTACAATAAACATTTAGTACAATATTAGTACAATAAAAAGAAACAGTTGTTTTGAACTTATATAATCCATCAGTCTACATTCCCTTAACAAAATAAGATCCATCAACACAATAACACAATCCCTTCCAACACTGGAAGCCAACAATCGTGTATTTTATATTCAGTATTCATTTAAATCATGTCAATCCAAAGCACTATCCTCCAGACAGTGTACTTCTGGCTGCTCTAACCCTCTGATGGGTGATTGGCTGAAGCACTGGACTGAGGTCAGCAGAGGTGATGTAACTGGGCGAGCATAAGCTCTTGTTTACGGATATGAAACTTGCCCGTGTGGCTGAAGGCGAAGGGTTGAGTGCTGAAAGCGCTGGAAAGACCTAACGAGCAGCTTTACAACCACAAAACATGCTTACTGACTCATCTGTCAGAGTAATACAAAGCTTCTTATTTCAGACTAATTTTTCTGACTGTAGTTCCACAACTTACAAATGATAGTATCTAGGGCTATGTGTGGAAATTCAATACAAACTGAGGTGCTTAAGTACTACTAAACTACTGAATTATCAGTATCCACGAGCTAATAAGCATGTTTATTTCTGAATCTGCTCTGCTGATTGGCTGTCTGAATTGCATTCCGTATGCATATTAATTTGAGTAGACCGATGCATTACAGATTAGTCTGCAGTCCATTACTGTTAGTATAAACACCCACTTCCTGCACCTCATGTTCATTTGTACTCTAAGCCTCAGCCAGACGTTTAAAGGAAGGTATTGAAAACAGAGTTGCTTAGAAATCTGTATCAAAGTGAATGGTATTAGTAAGGTAAAGCTGGAGAGGTACCCAACCCCCAAAACAACAAACCCGTACGACAAGAGTAAGATGAGATGAGAAATGAGTGCATTAGAAGTTTCCTACCTGTAAAATGCTTTATGAACTTGTCTTTTACGCTGACATCTCTCGGGATGATTTCTAAAAGAGAACCACAATAGAAAAATGGTTAAAACACAGCATATCCTACATCTTCTAGAGAGCCATTTGACCCTATGCGTTCACTGTGTGCGAATTCTCACTAAAAGCGAGAAAACAACTATCTAATACATTATAATGAGCCTCTGTACGGTAGAGATACTGCTTTATAGTAAGGGGACCTTTTATGGTCTTTTTCAGTGTTCAAAAATTTTTGTTTGGGTTCCGCTGGAAAACATGTACATGCTTTAGATTTCCCAAAACACAGGAGTGTTCAGTGTTCTCAAAACGCTTTTTGATAAAGTTTTGGTCTGAGATTTATTTTAATAAATTCGTGATGGAGGATACATGTAAGGTGCTGTGAGGCGAAATAGTATTAGTCCCCAAAGACAATGTATTGTTTTCAGATTTTCTGCTATTTTATCATCATCAACATTCCATATAGAAGCTCAGACAACACATATAGGTTCACTGGTGGTTTTGGGTAGTAAATAAAATGGGAATATTTGTGTTGTAGACATGGTAACCCCTGGTTCCTATGATCACCACTGTAAAGAAAAAGAGTCTGCAATTATTTCACACACACCACTCTGGATCACACTGGTTACATTTAAAGGGCTGAATTATACAGAAAAATGTGTGCCCCTTTAAAAACGGTGTTTTTGTGTCTTACATCTGCTTGTCTGAGACACTAGTCATGGTTTACAATGTGAATGGTAATTCTTTCAAAATCTCTACACCTCTAGCACTTTCATTCTCTCCATATTACGTCTTGTCAGATTACACTCAAACAAATCAGGGGTGATGACACGTTCCTTTTGCCGTGACACATTTCAGAGCATATGCTGTTGCGGCACAGTGACTAAACATTCTGACGCAGCCCGTCAGAGTGAGAACAGGTATGCGTTTGGTGCGGAGTCCCGGGTGGTTAAGCCAGCCAGCCATTAAATCTGCACAAAGGCTTGGGGTTCTCACTAATGATGACCAATCTCCGGCCTGGCTGACCCAGGCACACCGTCCCCACTCCCCATGCCAGCGGTAAGGAGATTATTGCTCACAGTATTGTAATGCCTATCAATGTCAGATGCGCAAATCCGTCCATCCTGCTGCTAATTTTAGCATCCTCGAGACAGAGGGGCAACTCATACTCTGTTATGAATGAGTTAGAGACGATTGGTTGATTCAAAGCAGGTTTCATTAATGCAAAGTGTACATATTAGAGCCTGACTGACAATTTGGTTTTGACGGTTATATCAGACATCCAGTGATTTTATGAAAAAATGCTGATCATTGATGACTTTCTGGGTTGTGGAATCTCTCAAAATACATTATCTTATAACAGAAGGGTGAAATCGTGAATGCTCAGATAGTTGGGGTGGGGTTATTTATTATCACAGTAATGAAAAACATACTAATCATACATAAAATGAATTACAACGTTGATTTTATCCCAAGGTTGTTAAGTTAGAACAGGTAAAAATGTGTGAAATATGTAAATATTTACAAACATCCTTTTAAAAACATTTTAACTTTTTTTCACATATTGCATTGACTATATGCTCAGAAAAGCATATCAGGACAGGTCATTTACCACTGTAACAATGAATATGGCCATATTACTTGCCACTGGGGAGGTCAATATGACACACTATGTTATTTTAATATAAGCAAAAAATGTGTAGCCTGTGCCTAATAGTGTGTAGTATCTCTATGAGCATGAATAACAGCTAGTTTGGCATGATCTGGACAAGTTTCTGGATGAAGGCGACATTCATGGCACCATTTTCCACAGATCAATAGAGACATTCACTGCACTATATCACCTCTTCTCAATCTACGAATCCCTTCACCAACAGGTATTTATTTTTTGTCTGGTGAGCTTCTGTAAACCCAGCTTTCAGATCATTTGTAGGACACTGAAAGGCTGTTAATAAACAATGATAAAATGCTAGATGTGTCTAGAAAGATGAACAGAGTAGCAGAAGATTCTGATATGGCTGAGAAAGATTTTACACTGGAGGAGTTTTTACATGTTCACATCTACAAAACATGGTTCTCTAAAGAATCATCCACTGAATTGTTCTTCAGTGAACCAAACATGGTTCTTTAACGGCACTGGGCAAATAATACTGTGCGGCACCTTTATTTATTAGTTATTTCATATATAAAAACTAAAACCCAGTTTATATCCGTCAAATCTACACTGTCAAAGACATTACTGAGTTTAAAACAGTTATACCTGTAGGAATGATGTTTGAACAGTGCACTCTTAAAAGATGCATCTTCAAGAGTTCTTTAGTAAACAGGAATAGTTCTGTAAAGAACAATGATCACTCAAAGATCCATTTCCATACTTAAATAGTCCTTTTCATGGTAAAATTATTTTTTAGAATGACTGAGAATATGATGTATGGGGCTCAACATTAAAAAAGCATGTAAACATTTTACATGCTTGTTAAATTTTTTAAGAGAACAAACTGATTTTTATTTTTTTAACATAAATGCCATAATTTGTTTCTGTAGTGGATGTGTTAACCTATTTCCACTTGCAACATGCAATTTGACCCGGGACGTTCCCACTTTTGAATATGACTGTATATCCCCGGAAGGAAAGGAGGACAGGAGATGGTAAGAATAGACTTAGTGGTATTACAGACGGGTCTGTACGCATGTCCCTGCACCTGCAGTCTTATGTAAGAGTACTACAGGTGTGACTAGCTGCTCATGAGTTGACTGCTCAGATTATCCAACAGTCCATGATATCCCAATCAATTATGAGCCATCTCGCATGTTTCTAATTCATTTATACAATGCTTTAAAGATCATCCAACTCAACCAGAAGCAGATGTCTGCGGGAGTAACGCACTTCCCAAGCAACATATTTCTGTGTAATCATACGTTTATTTTTTCTTTTTAATTTATTTTTACAGCTGAAAATTGAACAGGGCCAATTCCGCTTGGCCAACAGTGAACCTCAACAATTACATACAAAAATCATTTGTTTTCCTTCTGCAATCAAATCATACCGAGACCCTTGTGAATACACCCTATGCCTTAAGACACTATCTGATATCTAATCTGAAGTATGCAAGGGGAGTGTAAACTCAACAAGCCTCTGTGTAACAGTCTAAGAGTTCATTGATGTCTGTGATAACATCGGTCCTTGCAATTAAGCTAGAAAATCTTTTAGTACTGTTGTTAGTAGAAACAGAACCTGGCTTACAGCCTTGCTATGACAATCACTGGGTGGCTAATTTTACTCCATAGTTGCTTGAAACCCTAATGGAGCTAAAAAGTGCTTGAGAGTAGGGTCCTGCAACTTCCCTGAAACATCTCAAGTTCCAAACATCTCAACTACAGCCAATCAAGATGGCAGTAGCTGCTCTCACTGAATCAAGAGACAAGACAGTAAAACAGTAGATGGCTCACTGGGTGGTCTGAAAAAGCAGACCGCCCCCGACCGTCTTGACATGACTGACTTGGTGTTCTTTCATTTTGTCAGTGTCCTGGGAAAGAACAACAAGTTTCTTTAAGCTAACGTTTATGTAACCAGCTATGCTAACCAGCCAGATTTACAGTTGTCTACACAGTTGCTTGTCCGTGTTTATTTGTCTTTGGTCTGATGTTGACATGTTTAATGCATTTCAAGTCATATTGTGTTCAAATTAGCAGTTCAGATGTATTTTAAATATGCATCGATTTATAATACAATCAGCTATTATCAATTATTAATACTTATTAATATATAAATTATTGGTCCAAGGTTAAATGGAGCCAGGTCATTTGAAGGTCCAGTTTTTGAATGATTGCAGTGTGTGACAGGATGAACTGCTTAAAGATATTCTGAAGGGTACTCGTGGAATTAATAATATATAATTTATTAATATAAAAAAATAAAGACCAACCACCAGGAAGAAGCAGTACTCAACCCTCCCCTGGACACCACTGAGCGAGCAAATCAGTAAGTATGCTACAAGTACCAATAAGAGTTATATGAACTATACAGTAGTACAGAAACTAAGTGAACCTAATTATCAGTAGGAGATCCAGACTGTGGGGCCAACATGGGGCACAAAGTTAGCGCGGGCAGGTCAAGCACATTAACACATCTGCTTCAAACATTTTATCTTTTAGCTGTGGCATCATATGTCACAAATCAACTCCACTCCAGTATTTTAGTTACAGTAATGTTGCCGTGTTTTTAATAGAATCTGTAGTGACATATAATAATGATTATTATTATAATAATAATAATTGTATTTTTTATACAGATTCTATTTTGGCGGTTCCAATATATTACTCATTATTATCTCATAAAAAAAATTACTATAATTATTATTTTTATTGCTGTTATTGTTATTACTATTATTATGATGATTCCTTTTGAAACTGTACTGTTTAGTTCTCCTCTGATAATTATTCACGTGCAGCAGTTACACTGCCATCTATGTCAATGTTTGTCCACTATGTGCCACTATGACGTGCGGAATGATGCAAGCCTGTGAATACAGTGTTGCATTAGTTTGAACAGTGGACCCTAAACACAGTGCTATTACACATGAATCTGGCCTGGTTAGGTTTTCATAATAGGTGTCACATCAGATTAACTTGAGCTGCGTTTAGTCTTGCAAGTCTGGCTGTCTGTCTGTGTGGGTGTGTTTGACCAGCATCTGGGTGGTCACTGGGGTGACCAATCATATTTCAGGTTTAATTAAATGGGTCACCCAAGGAGCAGACAGTGAACAGCAAACCAATAAACAGACCAATAAACAATCCTGTCACAAATGAAGAAATGATGCTGAAACAGATTGGAGCTTATCTTTACAGTATATCTGCCAAGATATGGAAGACAGGGGTCTTAGGACACTCCCACAAACAAATCTTCTGAAGTCCTAATCAGCAGGTTTTGGATTAAGCTCTTCATAAGGCTGTTCAGGATATCACTGGCCTGATGCTTTTTTACATTTCTTGCACCAGTCGTCATCATCCCTGCAGGAGATATTCAGCAGAATAATGTTTTACTTTATTTTCAGAAGGATTTCTATGGATATATGCACTTGCTGTGGCCTTATACTGCAAACGACTTAATCAAAACAATGACTGAATTTAAAGAGCAGAATGTCAGCTTCTGTTATACAATATTTCAATCTACAGATCCTAAGACTTCACAAAATGCTTTTATATAGAACCAACACAAGTTCTGCAATTATCAGGTCCCTTTTTGGTAAGATATATAACCATATATAGCAGATTCTCCATCAATTTGAGGAATCATGTCACCATGCAAAGAACCATGTAGGCTTGCAAAAATGAAGGTAAAGAATGTTTTCCTCTCTCCTGTAAAGTCTATTGATACCTTTGCTTTTTCTAAAGGTCATCAACATTATCAATAAAGACGAGTGGTCCAGCTCAAATCATCAGTAATAATGAGTGATCTAGTTAACATGATCAATAAGGAATAGTGATCCAGTTCAGATAATCAATAAAGAAAAGACGAATGGTTGAGTTCAGATCGTCAATAAACACAACTGATCCAGTTCACACCATCAGTAAAGTTCATATCATAAATAAAGACAAGCGATCCAGTGCACATTGTCAATAAAGATCAATGATCAAGTTAGGATCATCAATAAACACAAGTGATCCAGTTCAGATTTTTAATAAAGATGAATAATCCAGGTCACATCATCAATAAAGATGAGTGATTCAGTTTACATCATCAATATACAAGAGTGATCCAGTGGATGGACCAAGTTACTGATGGACAGACAGACATACAAACTGACAGATGAAGTCATGTCTGAATGAATGAAGGAACAATGTTGCTTTATGGATTAAGCAAGGACTGCAGGCAGCTACAGAAAGGTACTCTAGCTTGCTAGCTATTGGTTATGCTGGTTTAGCTTTAGCTTGTTAAGTGTTCTCTGACTCTGAAACTGTTTTGTGCGGATGGGGTAAGAGATGCAGCCTCGTGATTGGTCAGGTAATGCTTACAGAAGTATTATCCAAGATTAGGAGCACCCAGTTTACATGGAGAGGAGAGAAACATCATGAAATATACTGCATGTTAATGAGTCACTGGAACATTAATCAAAATGTTTACTTAGTGCACATTTACGGTTTACCTGCAAGAACAGACTGGAGGAATACACCAGCTTATATAAAGACAAGTGATTCAGTTCCACTGCAGCATTACCTGTGTAACAGGGGTAAATTGGGCTCTCCTTGTAATTCTGATCTTTACTGTATTACGTTGGCTGAAACATAACCATGTAACGTTTCTGTTGGCTGGTCACTGGGGCTGTAATTGCTGTGTGTCCCAGTAGCTGCAGCCAAAGACCTCTGAAGTCAAGCATTACAGGAACTTAGGATGTCTAAGCCGGTGCTGTCTTAGAGAAAAACAAACAGCATTCCTAAAATTCACTGCGATTGTGAGCTGCAGTAAACAAAATGTTACACAACCAGACCAGTTACGTCCTACAAACATTTACCCTCTGAATGCCACTGAATTGCTACTGCTTATTGACGTGATTGTAAGTCTCTTCCTAAACGCTTTTTACAGAGCCTAACAACTCAAACTAAAGGCAACTGTTATATAGAAATAGATATTAATTCATGGTTCTTAAATATATTACGTGTGTGTATTCATATTTGGATTTCATATTAGTCACATACATACATATATAATATGTGACATACTGTATACGATAAGTTATTTGAAATTGGTAATTTTCAAATATAACACATATTTCAAACATACATGCATACATTTATATGTTAACACATATGTTTAACAACATTTGATTAAATGTCCAAATTTATATTTGGAAAGCAGTTATTACTCGTAGCTGCAAGCATACTGTAAAAAATATACTATATGTGTATAGATTGATGTGTATATGTATAAATATACTGTATGTGTATATATTTTGTTGTTTATTTGGAGTTCCTAGTATGGGCATAACTGCAGTATGACAACAAAACTACAACTTTAGGTCTGAGGCTAAACCTCATATTCAGAAATCTGATTCACGGTAGTATATGACATGCATAAGCATAACAACAGCTTCTACACTCCGATGGTGCTTTTGCTGTTGAACAAGAAGCCATTCTATATGGCCTTTAGCTGCATATATTACTATATTATCTAACATATCATGTTATTTTCTACACAGTCCTTCAGGAGAAATATATTTCAAACAAACCAATCAATAATATTCAATCAAACTGGAGTTGGAACATAAACCTTCTCTTAAATGACTGTAGTGTAACTTGTAGGCCTTTTCCTTATACTACACTTTAATGGTTCTAAGCAGAACCAGGAACACTCACAGAACCATTTGCATGATTAAATGTTTTTTTGCATGGTGAAATGGTTCTTCAGATTGATGGAGCATTTGTTGTAGACTACGTACAGAAACCTTTAGAAAATGGCTCTCTATAGCACCAAAAGGTTGTTGTAGGCTACAGGTGGTTCTGTACAGAAACATTCTACATAACTTAAAGTTACTGTTACAGGGTCAAGCCTGTAACAATAGAGGAAGCCTTTTTGGTCCTGTGTAGAGCCATATACAACGCACATCAAGAACTACAGTATTTAATCTTCAAAAATGCTTTTTGGAGAATCTGTTGTTCTACATATAACTACTGGTCTACTCAAGAATCTTCAAAGAACCACCTTTTTAATACTGTATGCTAGCCATGTTTTTTCCACAGGTTTTCCACAGTGCTAGCACAGGAGCTAACATATTTGTCAACGCCATGTGTCTGGCACTGGCTATCTCATACAGCACTTGTTTTTCTATTAGATATGAGCTATTAGATATTTTTGTTGTTGGTTTGCATTATTTATTTTGAAGAAATATCATATGAAAAAGAAAAGAAAATTTAAAAAAATGCTACAGCAGTGCTAGCACAGGAGCTAGCATATTGGCTATGCTATGATTTTGGTTTTCGCTATCTCACACTGCACTTGTTTTTTTGCACAAATATATGCTTTTTTGTTGTTTTTAATGTATCTGCACTGCACAAACGTTTGCCGGAATAAGAAACACTTTGTCTCTACAGCTGTAAGTCTGTCTTTCTCCTTATGGTAGTCTTTGACCTTTTCTGTGTTGATGGGATAGTGTTCTTCAGTCACTGCGCTCCTTATACTCTGCCAAGTTGTTAGGTCTGACCAGAACACTCTTACTTCTTGACAATGCACCAAACTGATGTCGACACACCTAATGTTTTGGCGGTGTCTGTGGTTGATTTATTTAGATTTTTGTTTTCAGATCTTGATGTCCTGGCTTTGCTGGACTGACACTTTTTTGGTGCTCATGTTGACAGACAGATGCAGACTCCAAATGCCACACCTTTAATCACCTCTGTTTGCTTTTTATGAGCAGGAACTAAAGACCCAACGACATTCCGCCAGCCAAGAAACAACAGACCTGCCAACTGGCCAGTACACTTTAAAAAAGTTCTTCAGGGGTTCTTTAGAAAAATTCATATTTACATTGTTCAGTACATGCTGAAATGGTAGAATCGTAGAAAGATGCAAGAACATTCTGTTTTGAATTGACTGTTTTTGTATTGACTATCTTTCATTAATGTTTTCAGCAAGAAAGTTTTCTTTTGGTTCCCAGAATGTTCTTTCTAAAGGTAAGGGAACGTTCTCTAAAAACATTCTGTCATCTCAGGTCTCAGTAACATCCATAAAGCATTTTCTAGATGTTGTGTTGAGAATGAATTCTTCCTTTGTTATCATGTAACATAATCTGTGACCACGACAACATCCTCAAAAACGCTGCAGTTAGACTTTTAGTCTTACCTAACATTTAACTTTATCTGAAATCATGAATGAATTAATTAATTAAATACAACATTCTTTAAAATTGCATACCTAGTGTCTGAATTCCAGGTCTGTTTGCCAAATGCAGCCATCTCTGTGAAGTTAAAGCCAAAATTCCGATTCATCAGCTTCTTGCCCAAACGTTCCCATTATACTTTACATGGTGTAGCAATAACATTCTGGCACCGCAGACCACAAAGCCAGGGAATAGGAAGCTTAATTCAGACTTGTGTTACCTGCTTGCTTCTGGTTTCTTTACCTTTCCTCAGTCTCTAAAAATATTGCTCTGAATTCTCTAGCTCTTTACCATGTTAGATGTGTTTTCTCTGCATTCATATTGAATATTATAAGGAATGCTGCAGGCTGCACCAAAGCCTAATAATACAAAGCCAGTCAAAGTAGAGCTACATCTACGTTTTATGGTTTCAAACCCCCAGTAACAAAAACGAATGTGACTTAAATCCACCAATAATACATGTGAACATTAAATAAGACCCAACAACACAGAGCTTGTGAACAGCCTGTAGAAACAACCAAACACGAATGTAATGTGATGTCACAACCACAACAGTCTTTTGCACTACAATAGGCATTCAAGCCTCAACCTGGAAAAAGTGTGTATTCTGAAACATCACAACTCTGGAATCGAATCTTATCTGTTTAGTCTCCAGGATGGCTTCAGTTAGGACTGAATTTGGGACAGTAGATATCACCTAACTGGATTACACTTCCTAAATACTGTCCGAACTCTAGGATAGACCCCAACGGTGTCCTAACTTCTGTTCTAACTGTTTGCTTCTGTGGCAGGTGTGGGAACTCAGGTACATGTAACAACCTATCAGCACCTTATTGAGTCACTGCTGCTAGCTGCTGTCCATGCTGCACACAGCAGTTACTCTGGATATTAGCTTAGGTTATGATAATGTGACTTGTGACTTGTGACTTGACTGTGTATGCATATGTCTGTTATAGTCACAAAGTTAATGCAATCCTTCCTGCTGTTTTAATATTTGTGATGTTTTGATCAGTAATGGCAGCTGTCAGGAAACCCACTTACACTTTTAACATTAGTTTTAAGTATGTTTATGTTTCAGCTGTGTGTGCATGTGGTAACCTCCATGACAGTTGACTGATGACTAGCAGTTTAAGAATTCCTAATTTGAGATAAGATGCTGTAGAACAATGTTCCTAATCTTATCTTAATCTGTCAGATCTTAACTTAAGTCAAAAAGTGAGGAAGTTTCTGTAATACAGCCTCTGGGCTTCTTGGCCAGCATAACAGGCCTGGCCTTCATTTCACAATACCGGTCAGAAAATGTGCAATTACCTCTTTTCCCCCAAATGTTTCTGCACTGCAGTCCCGTTACTTATGATTCCCTGAAATGTGGGACTGTGCCTTCAACTTAAACCTGATATTCTCACCCAAATCTTAGTCTTAGTACCGCAGAGTGCAATGCCAAAACAACAAAAACAGCATTAGTGTCCAGCTACTTTCACCATAGTCAGTCTCCACAAATTGTTCTTTAAGAGATTCCCTTAAAAACGTTCCTATGTTTCCATAAAGAACCATGTTCAAAACAGAGATTTGCGAATGTGAAGAATCTTTTAAAGGTTCTTTTTAAACTTTCACAAGCTCACGATCCCTCTGGAAGCTTAACATGAATATACAGGTTCTATTTACTTTAAAAGGGTTCTTCATTCACATCTCATCTGTAAAGTCCCACCCATTTAATTGTATGTTTGAGAAGTACAATAAAAAAGTGGCTCCTCTGTGCCACTGCACAAAACCCTTTTTGGCACCCAATTTTATAGTGTGTGACAGCCCAAACAAAAAAAAACATCCATTTAACAGCATCCGGTGGGCAGCATCCTGTGACCACTGATGAAGTACTAGAGGATGACCAACACAAACTGTGCAGCAGCAGATGAGCTATCATCTCTGACTTTACATCTACAAGGCAGACCAGCAAGGTGGGAGTGTCTAATAGTACCAGCTCAATACACACTAACACAACATCACCATGTCAGTGTCACTGCAGTACTGAAAATCATCCTATACCTGTTCTGTGGTGGTCCTGGGGATCATTAAAAAAACAGGTCACAAAGTATACAGAGAGTCAGATGGACTATAGTCTGTAACTATGGAACTACAAAGTGCTCCTATTTGGTAAGTGAAGCTGATAAGACAATGAAAGTAGATACAAGGAGGTGAACCCAAAGAAGTAGCCAGTGGGTGTATCTGCCATACTAATATCATTCAGATATCAGTGTGCATCCCTATGAGTGAAACTGGCCAAACACCCTGAATATATGTTTGCTTTTAATGTTTATGAAGGTTTAATAGATGACCATTTTCCAACCTTGATTTAACCCTTAGAAAAAAATGGATGTTTTTGTTTCTGTGCCTTTAAGCCTGATATGTGTAAATCTGAACTCTGTTCTCACTGATTGGCCTGTATTGTGCCCCACTTAAAAAGCAACCTGAAGGTTATAGGTTGCTGGACTGAAGTACTTCTCAGTCAGTGTGAGTGGGTGACTGTTTTAGGCTGAATGGGGGGACTTACGTAAATGTATTGCTTTTGACATCGGAAATAATAATTGATTCAAGCCTGAGTGTTCATACAGCATGATTTCCATGTATGGATGACAGTAAACTGTTTATTTTAAAGGCTTAGAAATGTTTATAGGCTATTCCAGATCAAGGTCAAAACTCATAAGAAAATGTAGTTTTCCATGATATTGGGCATTTAAGTCGTACTATAACGTGCCATAGAGCTTTCAGTTCAATCAAAGGAAAGCTCTGTGATCAGGAAAGGAAGCCTTGTCAGGTCAATTCTAGACCTTCAGTCTTGAAATATAGCCGATCTGACTTTACCACATCATTTATCCTGTTTTCCAGCAGCACAGGAAGGAAGAAGGCCAAAAGTAAAGCTTGATTGTGCAAATCATTGTCATCTGTTGTTCATTGTTTCTTAAAGGGAAATGACACTGGTTTTGACAGATTTCTGCAGACAGTCTGTTGTTAAGATTCAGTTGCAAAGTCATTCAGAGTGGTTTGGTGTGAAAAATACTGTTCTAGAGAAACTAGAGTCAGATTTGTTCACAATGGTGGTAACAGGAACCAGATGAAATTGATATGAATGCACTGCCTGATGTCTGACACACCTTTGTGAATAAGAAGCCTACAGGAGTACATCTCAAGTACACTTTAAAGATATAAACAATACTGAAATACATGAAGATATTCCTAAAATACATACAACTTTAAATAATACTTTATTACACTGTACCAATAATATACTTAAACAAACCCATACTTAACTGTCATCAACAATTAAATATGTTTGAAAAGCAATGCCTTTTAAAAGTATCCTTTAATGCACTTTATAGTTACAAGTTACTTGGTTCAGTTTATTGCAGCACAAGCTGTTCCACTTTGGAACAGGAAAGTGCTTGTAGGCATGAAGATCTGTTTTGATCTAACCATAGTGTTTATTACAACTTACAACTTCAATACATTTAAATACACTAAAGTTTATTGACATTTAGGTTGTTATTCGTTGTTCTGAAATATGACAGTTAGTGTGAGTGAAGTATGTTTAGAGGTTTGTACTTTTTAAATTAATAACACAAGGGCGCACAGGGTGCTATAAGGCTCTTCTGAGACAAGTGCAACTCTGAAACCCTTGTTTATTAACAATGTAGCACTGTTTTCATAAGAGGTTCTATATAGAACCATATACAACAATTTCTCCATCAATCTAAAGAACAAGTACACCTCGCATAGAACCATTTAAGCATGGAATGGTTCTCTGAGTGTTTGAATGGTTCTATTTAGAGCGGTTGTCTTTACTACAGAACCCCTGGAAAACCATCTTTTTAAAAACCAAAACAGGTTCTTCTCTTGTTATGATGTCAAGCTTGTAGCACATTCTCTAAATTAATCTGAAGAACAGTTTCTGCGTGTGCATTTAAGAAACATTTAAGGATGCCAGCAGTTCTTTGAGTGTTCACATGAATGTTCACTGGAGATTTTGGCTATATTTGTGTTGTAGACATGGAGAACCCTGGTTCCTATCACCGCCACTGCAAACATATCTGATCCATTTCACATCACATCACTCTGAATTCCTGTGTTTACATCTCAACCACTCAATTATGCAAAAAGCAGCGGAATTCCACTTTAAATCGGTGCCAGAAAGTGATCAGTTCTGCAAGAATCAGCGCTGAAATCTCATAGGGAACATTACTCCGTAAGGCCTTTCAAGCAGTTAAAAAGAGCAGAAATAAAGTGGATTATCTGTAATTGTCAGTCCGATTGCCATCAAAACTTCTCTGCGTTCCTGCAGCCGCGTCCAGAAATGCGGCGGGCTCCTGTGTGGAGGTACAACTGTGGATTACCTCTGCATCATCAGCTGATCTCAAAGCAGCTTACCTATTGGCCTGCTGTTGTCCAGCTTGGGCAAACGTGTGGCCTTTTCACGCGAGGAAAGCTTCACGTGTTGGGTCGTGGAGTAAAGTGAGATGCGGCGGGACACCGGCCTGTCCCGCTGCTCGTCCCCAAGCGCTTGCACCAGAAGATCCATCAGTGTCCGCCTCTCTTTCTGCTTCCCTTCGCTGCTGTCCATGCACTGGCTGGAGGTGACGAGCAAAACCATTATACTCAACAGTATGTGCCATCTCTTCTCAGCCTGCATGGCTTTCCCTCAGCCTGCTACACAAACACATAAACAAACATGCATCCGGTCAGGAGACGTTCCATATAACAGCTACGCACGTTTACAAACTGCTCCTAGACATAGGACACGTTCCAGACGTGCAGTGACCCAAATCCATCAAATCATTTAAAGCTGTTACATTTCTTTCAAAGCAAGGTAGCCTACATCACATAAACCCCATACCGTCACAGCGGAACCCTGACATTTCAGTTTTACCATCACTTTCAGCTCAGAACATCATGTGAATGCTTCGTTATCCATTTCAGCTGCATGTGGGTTCTCTGTGCACTAAACTCACTACAAATGAGCTGCCACAGAAGATATTTGTAAGTGTGAAGAAGAATGTAAGGCTTTAGACCACTTTAAAGGAACCTTCTAGAACCTTGGATCTAAAGATTCTTTCAATCTAAAAAAGGTTCTTCACACAGCATCTTGGTTCTCTAAAGAAACATACGTTTGGAACCTATTTTTACACTATGTGGGGATTCTGTGCACTCACACATTTTACAAAAATGGTTCTCTACAGAAACATCTACAGCAGGGTTCTTTGGGGAATCAAAATGTGTACTTGGAAGTTCTTGGAATATCCCTTCACATTGCTTCTTATTTGCAAAAATGGTTCTCTACAGAAGCACACACTGATTGTACCCTATTAACCTTGTACCCTATTTTTTATGTGGAAGTCCTTATACTCTTACTTACAAAAACAGTTCTCTTAAAAAAACGTTACCTGAAAGGTCTTAGAGGAACCGACTCCTCAAACGACCAGAAGAAAAGAACACATTTAGCATTTTCATCTTTTACATTATGTGGAGGTACCTGCTTTTTTTTGATACTCATTTCCAAAAACGTTCTCTAACAAACACATTGATGGGTTCTTAGGGGAAGCAGTTCCTCTACATGGTGAAAAGAACTATTCTTGCCATCATTACTTTTCTATACAGACACCTTTCTGGCACCTTCATCTTCCGCATTATGTGGAGGTTCTTTAACCTAAAAAGGTTCTTCACACTCCTTCTTATTTGCAAAAATGATTAAAAAAAAAAAACATGCAAATCTCTACAAAGAACAACCTGTTTGGCCCCACTTAGACAAGGTTCTTTAACGAAAATGCTTCAGGTAAGAAATGTCCGCTGAAAGGCTCTTTAGGGATTCTTCTATGGCACTGTGACAAGAAGCTTTTACTTTTATTAGTTACATTGTGCTAAAAGCTTTTAAAACTTTTCATTTTTCCTCTCGTTTATGAAAACAGATCTCAAAAAATCCACTGAAAGGTTCTTTAAGAAAGCGTTTTTTTTCTACGGCAACCTGAAAAGAACCCTTTTGGTATCTTTATTTATCACATTAAGTGTAGGTTCTTTAAACTTTAAAAAGGTTCTTTTCATGTGCCATCTTATTTCCCTACACAGTTCTCTTATGCAAAATCCATTTAAAAGTTCTTTAGGAAAGCCGTTCTTCTGTGGCACAATAAAAAGAGCCTCTTTGGCCCCTGACATTATGTGAAGGTTCTATAAACTTTTTTTTTCATGCACCATCTTATTTACAAAAGCACATCTTTTAAGAAAAAAATCCATTGAATGGTTCTATAAAAAGGGTTCTTCTAGGGAAGTCAGAAGAACCTTCTTGGTGCCTTCATCTTTCACATTATGTGGAGGTTCTATAAGCTTAAAAGGTAACTTATCTTGTCTCAGCAGAACCCTATTGACACCTCAGTCTTTCACATTGTTACTCTGAAAAGGTTCTTTACTGCAAAAACACTTATCTAAAGAAATGTCCACTAAAAGGTTCTTTATGCAACTAAATGTGGTTCTTCTATGGCACCTGCATGCTTCAGAGGCGCGCCTTTAAATGAACCTCTCAGTTCAGGACCTGCACTGGTTCCAGTCTCAGACTCTTCCAGCTGGAGTAAGCGTGTCACCGTGGCGTTCTGCGGTATAAAGAGTGAGAACTTACACTGCTGCGCGCTGGTGGGTTCTGTGGTTCTGCCTCTGGGACGCGGGAAAGTCAGAAGAATATCCTGGAGCGCTTAAAGAGGAGCTGAGTGCAGTAGACACGGCTGTCTCGAGTCTTTCTTGAGAACATGCGTCCTGTTTTATACGTCAAGTGCGAAGCTTCTTGAATGTAATAGAATCGATTTCGGGTGGGTGGCAGGCAGAGTAGACATCTTCTCTCAGACCTTTCCTTTTTTTTCAGCTCGCGCTCGGTCCCGCTGACGTTCGCCCCTCC
Source organism: Prochilodus magdalenae (assembly GCA_024036415.1). NCBI lineage: Eukaryota > Metazoa > Chordata > Actinopteri > Characiformes > Prochilodontidae > Prochilodus > Prochilodus magdalenae. Next base: position 2,623,435 of record JAMWET010007653.1, on the reverse strand, counting down.
TTTCGCTTCAAGACCATCACAGAAGAAGGAAAAGTTCAGAAGACCGCGAAGCTTCAGCTCAGGTGGGCTTTCTCAGCTTCTCCGAAACTAAGCATCGCTGGCGTCACGTCTGAAGAGTGGGAACTCCTGGAGATATCTCGTGCGCCATCCCGCCAGCCGCGAATTCCAGCCAAAAGAAGAGCAGGGTGGCGCGTGCGTGTAGCCGGGCTGACCGCTCGAGCCTCTCTGTTGTGGAGATTTGCGCTCGTGGATGCTCGGGGTCTTGTGACTGCCCTAAGCACGGCAGGGAATGCGCGCGCTGTCCTGGCCTCCTTCCCACCTCCCCCAGGCTCTCTGTGTCCTACACACACGGCTCCTTAAGGGTTGCTTAGTTAAAAGAGAACCACCAACTCCCAAATGATCATTTATGTGGTTAAATGGGTTAAATGTGTTGTTTAAAGGTTCCCTATAGAACCCTCGTAGTAGCCCCAAAAAGGGTTCTTCTACTGCTTGGCATTGTAACATCAGCAGAACCCATAGTGTGGTGCTATATAGGACCATATATAACACATTTTATATTTGTCCTTAAAGAACCATGTTTTTATAGAATACAGACTCTATATAGAATCATATACACATTGCCTACAACACAGTTGGACCTTTTCACCATGCGAACAATCATCTATGCACATATTCATGGTTCTATACAGAACCATTGTCTTTTCTGATGAACCTTTTGATCCAAAAGTGTCCTTGTATTGTTACAAGTCTGATGTCATAAGAACCACAAAACCTATCCACCATGCAAAGGGGCATATAGAACACATTGTTCTAAATAGATCCATTAACTTCACTGAAAAACCACCAAGTCTTCTATTGTTTGGTGGTATATAGAACCCTGTAGGTCTACAACATATTATCCACCTGAAGAACCATTTCAGTATACAAACAACCATTTGTGCATGTAAATGGTTCTTTGAGCTCTATATTGAACCACTATCATTTCTGAGGAACTTTTTAAAAAAGGTTCTACATACCACCAAATAGGGTTTGTATATTGTTACACGCTTGACATGATATCAACACAACAATATCCTTTCACCATGTATAGAGTCATTTAAGCATGCAAATGCTTCTTTAAGTGTTCATTGTTCTGCATATAACTACTGTCTTTAATTAAAGAACCAGACTCAGACAAACATGTTAACTCTCTAACAGGGCAGTTTTCATAACCGCGTTTGACAATAGTCTGCTGTTTATGTTGCAAACGTTCATATAGAATCTAGGTCCACAAACAGCATCAGGCTCCAAAATCAAACTGGACGAGAACATATTACCAGCAGAGAATTTGCACAAATTTATGTTTTAATAAATTAAAACATATGTTTTAACATATAATTTAAAAAATTACACAAATAAACATTTAACAGACTTTACATTTGCAATTTTTTAAATACAATTTTAACAATAACAATATTTTTTACTAACAATAAAAAAAATACAAATTTAACACAGCAACAACCTGAAATGACAAAATAAAAATATTTCAAATGTTTGTTTATTTATTCAAACGTTTACACCTTTTTACAGTCATATCCCATAGAATGCAGGAAAGCTGTTGACTTCACAATAAAATGCTAAAAGCTGTATTTTACTGTAAAATATGCTGCCAATAAGACCTCAGGATCACTGTGTTTGAGATGTGTTTGGGATCACTTGTACTTCTGCTGAAAACAGCGGAAGCTGTAATAAAGGTAAATAGTGGACATGCTAAATACACAAACATCTGATATTATATCTAGCCGTCAATTCTTCGTATGCTTGTTTTTTCTACTGACATCAAACACTTGTGTGTGGTCTAATAGACGGAAGAATGGTTTCTGACTTGTGCACACTAAGAAGTGTTCAATGATTAGAGAATAATAAACAAATTGATTGGATTGAATTGAATACAATTGATGATTTGTAACTACTTATTATGTCCAGTGTATTAGAATATTCATCATACAATAAGTTCTTGATGTTCTTAAAATATTGATTATACCTTCTTTTGTCAGTTTATTGTTCTGAGAGCACCAGGTGCTTTTTTGTTTGATGGGTCTCCTTATTTCTTTCCGAAGAAGCTTAATATCTACACATATAATCATTTGACTCCTGAGACTGATTCCAGACTGCACAGAACTGACTCATTTCGCTCACAGGACAGAGAAAATATCTAATATTACCATATAGTTGAGTTAAAGTAGAGATATGTAGGATAAAGTATTCCCCTAATAAAAGGCTCTTAATTAACTCATTTTAGGGGAAGAGACTCTAGTGTCACTCTTGGGCCACCAGTCTTGTAACAGAGCGTCATTAATTAGTCTGTACGATGCTAAACGTTAAAGTTATATTAAACCCTCCTGTACTAGCTGGAAATATTCACCAACAGAACACTAACAACAACAACAAGAGGAGTCATTGGGTAAGACTCCTAACACTACTTTGGCCTACGTGTAATATGATTAACCTTGTAATTTGCAATAGCTACACCCACACAGTTCTCAGACAGGTCTGATCAGTGGATTTTAAGCTGCATTTTATCATATTTATATTTTCCATTCAAGCTTTGCTGGATGTTTAATATAACGTTAACGTTTAGTATCGTACAGACATTTTTTATATTTTACCCTTTCAAAGTAGTTCTGAAAACATGTGGCACTTTAAATGTTATCTTGTTAGTACAACACATGATCAAATAGATAATTCAATATATGGAACTAGTACAAAGTAAAAAAAAAGTTGGTACAAAGGAGTTACAAACATATGGTATTTAACTGATCATCGTCCTTAGACTAAAACTTTGAGAGACCATATGCCTTATTTATGTTTATTTTATGAAGACAAATTAATGAACATTCCATTTGACCACTACCAAAACAATCATTACACTAACAGAAAATGTACTAAATGTTTCAGCAGTGACTGCTTTGGTTATGACAAATTGTAGCTCATATTGAGCAGAATTTAAAAAATGCTAGCCAGTTAAGGACGGGCAAACACAGCCTTGAACAGTTACATACACATAAAACCAAGTATATTTCATCAAAACACAAAAAGGTTTCTGAAAAAAAGAATCTGCACACAGATCTATATGTTACGAGATTGTCAGACTGGGACATATTTATGATTTTTGATGATTTGATGATTTGAAAAATGTGATTTGGTGAAAAATGTGTGTGATTTGGTGAAAAATGTTTGTAATGTACAATCTGTCAGAAACCAGACGACCCTCACAGAAAGCTATTACATTAAATGGTTAAGAATATTCAGCCTGATGTCTGACACATAGTTTCATTTTCATTTTATCCACTTTGGCCTCTTTGGCCTCAAAGTGGGGGTACTATAGTTTACACAGTTTTTAACAGAAATCTGCGGGTTTAACCTTTAATACTGACAGGCTTGTGCAAAACTCTTGCCTTCTGGTGACATCAAGTGGTCTGCTTGGAAACAACCCCATGTGCCCCCGTAGTTCTGTTTTTAACTGGACTCTAAAATCATATTCTGATCATTATCAACATATTAGACCTCCTCTTTACAAAGGGGGCTTATATAAACTTTTTTTTAGCTTTAATCCCGAGTTTTCAGCTGGTGGTTTATTTAAAGGTCTGTCATTTAAAGCCTACCACAGAATTTCCCCTTCAGACTCAATGATCTGCGGGAAAAGGAGAAATCGAATAGGACGATAACTTAGCTTTCGTGTAAAGATATCGGCAGTAATTTGTTAGCTATTTTAAATTACATTTTGTGATAAACACTTTTTTATTTTTTTGTGATAAGCTGTACATCTGTACCGAAATGTCCACGGAAAAGTCCTGGAAAACGAGTCTGGACGCTGTTTGGATGAGTTGTAGTTTCAGGTTTCTCCTCAGCGCTGTGTCCGTTTCCATGGATACGGAGTAGCTAACCGGTTAGCTAGCTAGCTAGGACAGGTTTGCTAGTTTTGGGCTAACCCCGCTTCTTCGTGTTGGTTAACAAGCCCAAAACGTAGTGGTAGAATCGCTGTATGACACACCGTTAGCTTAATCACATCGTCATTAGAAATGTGGACTCTGTAGAAATATTGTTTCAATCGATATTGATGTCATAAACACCGCTACCTGTCAGGTGTCTAGACTAGCTAGCTAACTACCTACACTCCCTCGGCCCGACCATGTCTCACAGGTTAGTACACGGCATTGTTATTTAGCTAGCTGGCTAGTTTTCTTTATCTTTCAGCAGCGAAAAACTAAGCTACTGTGCTAAAAAGTAAACCATGGTGACAACTGTAAATTCAATGTAACGTCGCGCCTTATTTTCCCAGCGTATCCGTTAGAAAAGTTAAAGGGAAACTCCACCGAAGTTTGGATGTCGTTTGGTGTGAAACAGACCGTTTTAGAGAAAGCTGTAGAGTCAGAATTGTTTACAGTGGTGACAGGAACCAGACGTCTACCTTTAGGACCTCCTTCCTAGTCTTACAGTATATGGTGGTTATGATTCTGCTTCTCTATGTCCCAGACATGAATGTGACATGAAGTTCTCAAGTACACTATTTGTGTTGTAAATATGATGACCCCTGGTTCCTGTCACCACCATTCTAAGTTGTCAAGTTTACCAGATCATTTTAGCAACAAACAATTCTAAATGACTTTGTTTGCATATCAGTGACTAAATTCTAGAACATTTTTGGTAACGTGTTTTATTTCCCCCTTTTAACAGCCTTCTGTGAATTCTGTGAATTAATTGTAAACTTATTGAATATAAAGTACTAAAGTCAGCAGAGTCACTTTCATTCATGAAGATCATGTAGATTTTTTGGAGACAGATTTGCCTTATGTATCCTTTACCATGACTGTCTAACACTATCATCTCAAAACTATCATAAAACATATCAGGTATCATGCAGGGTATTCATGACTATTCTGACTTGGTAAGTTTCTCTAGACTGGCCTGCAACAAATGTTATCCAGCTCCATCATACCCATTTCAACTCAGAAAGGGCTCACTATTCAACTGATCCGTTTAATCATGTATAAGCAAATATGAAGGGCAGGGCTGGACTAGGAGATGTTGGAATGTTTGGTTGAGTTATGAGCCAGATATATAATTATTAATTGCTAACTATTAGCAGGACAAATATTGATGTTTCTGATAGTGAAAGCAGATTTAAAAAAATGAACAGTTTACAATTTTACCAGTTGACTTCATGTTTCGTGTATGTTATGTATTTGTGTATTTGGATTTACTGTTTGTTCTGATGTACTTCTTTTACATTGTTTTTGCAGGAGGACCTTGAGATTCCTATTCCAAGGTACTTCATCAGCGAACGGAGCAAAACGTTGAGGGACAGAAGTAAAATGCTCTCCAACATATTGGACCTCATTGGAGAGGTAGAGAAACCAAAAGTGAGTATAAAACAATCTTAAGGACAGTACCAGATGAGGGGTTTCTGAGCTTCACACAGCCATTGGTGTCTCTCCTTAGCCTGCTGGAGAGAGAACCTTGAGCGTGGAGGATGCTGTTAGGATTATTCAGCTCACAGAAAGGGCTCGGCAGGGTCGCTTGAGGGCGAAGTTCATGCGGGAGATCCAGAGGGACCAGGAAAGGCAGCAAAAGAATAAGGACAGGGATGTCGGAGCATCTACCATTGACCAGGCTGCGGTTTGCATCCAAAAGGTATTACAGGCTTGATGTACCTGCCAGTTTTGGGAATTTTTTTACCCAATTTTGGGTAATTGGGATTGTTTGGCTCGGGAATAGCAGAAAACACATCCAACTTTTAGATTTCTTTAAAAAAATTAAAGTGAGTCTCCTTAAAAGAATGGAAGCTGTAGTGAAGTTGAAGAGTAGACCCACTAAATACTAAAGTAATGATATATTTAGCTAATGAGGCTTCTGTCAAATTATGTAATAATATAATTATATTGTTATAATCATATATGGAATTTAACAGAAGTATATACACACATGTACTTGTACACATACACTTGTACACGTACTTGTAAGCATAATATTAATGATGAACAACCAGTTGTGTGAAACACGAGAAGGGGTTTATAGACTTATTTTGTAAAGCAAAAATACATAATTGTTTTTTATAAATACATAGAAAGTAGTACATAGATAGTCTGGTTTGGATCTGCTGAATTGATGCCACATCACATTGATCAAAAAATTATCTCAAAAAGACCAAGTTCAAAGAAGGCTGCTCCTGATCATAGAATCTTTGTGATTAAAAGTGCTTTGATGCTGTAGGACAGGTTTTGGTTAAACTAAGCATAAGTCAGCTGGCTAAGCAGAAAATCCCCTGCTGAAATAAAGAGGTTAACACTATTTGTGAATGTTCATGTAGTTTTTCTGTGCTGTGCCTTATCATTTTCTCTGCAGGTATGGAAAGGTTTCTTGCAGAGGAAGAGAACAAAGCAGGAGCGTGAAGAGGAGATGATTTTTCTGGGCATGGTAAGCTAAGTACTGTAGTCAAAATCTGATGAGACCAAACCTTTTTTCCTTCAGTACCTTGTTATTACAAAGCACAGGTTACAATCTAACAGAAATAAGTAAGTACTAAAATAAAAAATTAATGTCACTGTTCAACAACTTTCCTGCTGGACAATTCCCATGTATTTTAAGTTTTAATATATGAATGACCAGCAGATGGAGTCCTACCACTGTTAAATGGAGAAATTTCCACTTTGATCTCACTCTGTGCCAAACGTAGGCTATGGACCACAGCCTGCCCCAGCTTTTCCCAGCTGCAGCAAGTGCAGAAGACACCAAGACACGAAGAAGGACTACCCAGGAGGAGCATGAGGAAGACTACCAGAAATCCCTCATCTCCATCACCAACAGCCTCAGAGAGCTTGAGGGCCCAAACATGAGGGAGACTATGAAGGACCAGATACGGCAATGGTTCATCGAATGCCAGTAAGTGGGACTGTGGTAGAGCTGTAAAAGCGGTTCATGGACCACATACATGCAAGTTTTTTCTCTGTTCTGTTGCGAGTTCCTGTCCACTAGCTAGATCCCACCCTATTACAAGAAGCCTGCTAATCTGTGACGAAAAGGAACATGCTTCAACACATTAGACATTTGCACGCTACACATCAAATAATAACAAGGGGAGGAAACGGGGCTATCCTTCCCATCCAGAGAGCAGCTCTTGGCATTCAAATAGGTGATCTCACAGTACTAGGGTGAAGACAGTAGAGCTAGACGGGTTTAATTTCTTGTCCATCCTGTAACTACAATAAAAGTATTTTCTGCATAGTGATGCAACAGGTTCCTTTCCTGACTACCCAGAAGAGGAAGATGGTGGTTCTGCCCTTATTTTTGCTGATAAGACACCTCAGCAGGTAATCGTGTTTGGTTACAATATTAGACCTAAAACCGAAATAGCTTCCATTCCAAAAAAGATAGCTCTTTAAGGAATCCTTGGTAAAGATAATATTTTTATATAGAACTGAGAATACACAAAGAACTTTTTTTAAAAGAGAGCCTTTGTGATAATTGGTTCTATACAGGGCCAAAAAGGGTTTTATTGTTATGCTGTCAAGTTTGTAACAATGAAATAAACTCTTAAAATTGATTTTTTCATTGAAGCTGATGGAAGAGTTGGCAGCTAAAGAAGAAGAGGAAGCCAACAAAAAACCAAAAGGGAAGGAGGAGACTAAAGATAAAGGGAAGAAAGAAAAAGCAAAAGGGGGAGAGGAGGTGAGTATATAGACACTTTTAGCCTTTATAAAATATTTCCCAGATTTAAAGATCAGGTCAGGACTTTTAGAAGTTTGGTCCATCACTGACACTCACCTATTGTTACAGGAAGAGGAACCTGGTCTAAAGATGCTCCCATCTGCTTTTCTGTCAGAGCTACAGAAGGGGCAGAAAACTTTTACGGGCAAGTTCAACTTGACCTCCTTTACTCTGTGGCCTGTCTCCCAGTCAGGGCTTAAGCCAAGAATGCTTTGAGTCTTTGTATAGCTTGAGAATGCTTTATAGTTGAGGACTAGAAGTAATCCCTGAAAGGAAAACCAACCCTAGGGATCTGTGTATTGGTCCACACTTCCAATTCTTCACTGTCATAACTTTAAAACTTAAACATTAGTCTCATAGTAGATACTAACTGCTGTGCTTTGTATGTGACAGATGTGTGGCAGAACAGAGATGAGTCCAAGAACTTCAACCAAAGACATGAAGCAGAACTCATCAAAGAGGAGAGGAGAAGGGAGATAGAAGCAGAAATAAGACTTCAGGTAATTTGGAGGATCACATATTAACTAACCCCCCACCAATCCTTCTTTTGTCTTACCCTGTGGAGAGCAACCCTTAATGTCTAATTTACATGTATTTTTTTTTACAAACGTTCAAGTCTTTACTCTTCAGAAATTTGGAATGAACATTTTCAACAGTATAAAACAGTTGCAGATAAATGTAAATGCGTTTAGTATGCTTTCACTGTTACAAGACTAGCCTTACCACCACTGTGAGGTGGAACAAGTTGGTAGACCAGTAAGAGTGATGAGTTTCAGTGTGGTAGGTTTTTTCTGTTTTAGCTCTCTGTGTCTTAAGTGAGGGTGTGCCAAGCTTGCTGCCAGATGGGCATAAGGATTGTATTACAAGATGACACCACTTTGTAACAGAGAAAAAAGCTGGAAAGGGCTAGAAAGATGTTCTGAGAAAAGCTGAGAAAAGTGGAAGTTTTTCTTTCTAATCTGTACTTTGGCCTTATAATTGGTAGACTGTTTACATGCATAAAAAGCTACAGAACACACTAAAGGAAAGAAAAAAAAGAAAAGCGTATAAGGCTTCCTTTAACAGGGCTGAAAATATCTAACAATAAATAAATAAATAAATAAATAAAGTTTAAATATCAGCTTCTAAAAAAACACTAATCTAAAATAAGTACCTCATAATAATACCTAATAAGTTAAGTCTAGGTGTTATTATTATTGTTAACAAAATAACAAACATTTTGAATAGCAGTGTATGTATAACGTTTTAAATAGGTCTTCACACTAAATGAGTATATTACATATTTCCTTTATATTTCTGGTTTTCTGTAATAAATCTTTAATAAGATCTGATTCTAAACCTACGCTAATATTTTGCTTAAATGTTGAAGTTATACTTAGATTTTCTTGAATCTTGAAGAAGCCACTAAGTATCAATTTTCTTTTTAAGCTGTGTTAATCATGTTAACCAGATGCATTGCATTTATACTTTTCGGGCAGGTGGATGAGCTGATGAGGCAGGAGCTTGCTAACTGGAAGTTGGCGGTGGGTGGAGACAAAGGCGGAAAAGCCAAAGCCACAGCAAAGGTCTGCAGGAACCTAGAAATGGATAAATGATCTGTGTTTATTATCCTGCTAGTCTTACAGCAGATCACTTTGTAGAGGAAGCAGTAGAAGATAACATGTCTTTTTGTCTCTGCACAGAAAAAGAAGGGATCCAAAAGTGGAAAGAAGAAAAAGAAAGAAAAAGACCTTACAGCAGATAGGTGAATTTAGCATAGGTGTAGTTTTGTGGACTGTGCATTTTTTTAATAAAATAAAGTTTATTCCTGTCTTTTATCTTGTTAGGACAATTGAGTCGCTGTATCAAGAGCTGGTGGAGCAAGGGCTGTTAAAACCAGCAGATAATGTTAAACTACAAGACTACATAGGTATACGCAACTCTAGACTTTCTAATAGCCTTGATAACTTTCTCCAGATTGCTATATATGCACAGGACTAGAAACTGGGACTAGGAGCATCTGTTTATGGCCTAGGTGTTTATGGTAAGATATATATCCTTGGTATATGTATTTGTATGATTACGTTAGTGTTTCCTTATAATTTAGGGGACTATAGCTACCTTGGCACTACCCTGCGGCAGACAGATATAGAGCCCATGCCTTCTTTATCAGATGTGCGGCAGGTTATGGCTCTTTACGCTGTATTACCTTTAGGTAAGTAGGTTTCACATTTTGCTCTTGGTGTTTTTAAAGTATTCTCAGTCTCAGACTAACTAATGTTATTTGTTCCAAAAGTTGCCCATAGCTATCAGGATTTTGTCAGTTTAATTCTTATCAGCTGTCTACTTGTACATCTCCACTGCCCTAAGGGTAACTTAGCTCCCTCTGATGAGTATTTCCAAGCAAGGTGTAGTTGCTGGATTGGCACTAAATTTGTACTATAAGTAGAAATGAAACAGTTTAAGAATGTAATATCACTATTATAGTGGCTGGTGTATTGGGTAGCACTTTCACCTCACATTAAGGTGCCTGGGTTTGATTCTCAGGTGGGGGATCTGGGACCACCAAAAAATTAGCACCTTTGTTTGCAACATTATAAAAAATTTCCCAGCCCACCTTAAATAGTGCCACAGTTACATTCAGGCACCTGTGGCGTTATAATAGCTGCTACACCCTATAAAGTGAAACAGGGAAATTTGGAACAAGAAGTTGGCGAACAGGAAGCTTTGTAGTTTTAATGCTGCTAGGGTTTCAGATTAAGGGTTTGAAACTATCAACATATCAACTGTTTGTGTACAGTGCCAGAGGCATACAAAGAGCTGCTACAGTAGGACATTTCAACAAGCTAGCACAATTCATCAGAAGACATTTGCTATAAAGCCAAGTGATTTTCTCTGCACTTTAGAAAAACTAAATATGGCTACCCTTACTTCTCTTAAAAATCTGTCACTAAACAAACTCACAGTGTGTGCTGGCTTGTTCCTAAAACAACTGATTAGCTTTTGAGGTGTGCTTCACTCTTTCTGATCTTTCTTAAAGGATCTCAGGTAGTCCACGAGAAAGCCCCACTGGTGAAGGCCATCCTACTGGTGGGGCCTTCAGGAGTGGGGAAGAAGATGCTAGTACATGGTATCTGTCAAGAGACAGGAGCCAACCTTTTTGATCTTTCTCCTTTAAACCTGGTGGGGAAGTACCCAGGCAAGAGCGGCCTACAGATGATGCTTCATATGGTGTTTAAGGTAAAGAAAGCCTGCTGCCATATAAAGTATGTTGCACAGTAGTTGGATGGATCACTGTTTTATTAATCTGGATCTGTTTGTTTTATTAATGTGATCTAATACAGTTTCTCAGTCCTCAAATGCCTGGATGTTTTGTGTGTTCTGTTAAAGGTTGCAACAAGTGCTTTTGCCTACTGTTGTTGTGATGTTCGCCTTCATAATTCTCTCAGGTTGAATCAGGTGTATTAGAAAAAGGAAAACACAAAATGTGAAGTGGAGTTATGCTATAGGACTGGGGCTGGTAATTACTGTTATAATTACTAAAGGAAGTTCTTTTTTTATACAACACAGGTTGCCAGATTAATGCAGCCCTCTGTGATTTGGATTGGGGAGGCTGAGAAAATGTTTTACAAAAAAGTACCAAAAGAGGAGAAGGAGGTAAGCATTAGGTTATAAAAAATGAAAAATATATGTCTGTATTATGTCATTTTTCATTAAAATATTCTTTTAGTAGCTTATTTAAAGTGTAAGTGCTGTTTGAAAATGTATTTACAGCTTGATCCAAAGCGACTAAAGAAAGATTTGCCAAAGATCCTTAAAAGTATTAAAGGTGGAGATCGTGTTCTGATCATTGGAACAACAAACAGTCCACTCAACGCAGACCTGAAATCACTGTGCAAGCTTTATACCAAGATCATCCTCATACCACGACCAGACTACGCCTCTAGATACGGTATGTGATCCAAGGGCACATTCCAAGATCTTAATTCAAATGTGATTACCCTTTCAACTGGCTGTTCTCCAGAGGAATGGTCAATAGTTCAGTATTACATGTCAGGGCTTAGTATTAGCCTTTAAGGCTGAATTCTCTCTTTGCACCTCAGCCTGCTTATGTTTTCTTGGTATGACCCCAATATGAGTGAAAAAATACAGCTTTACTTAAACAGACCACATCTACTGCAGATACAAAAAATACAAAAAATAAAATACAGTGTCAAACCAAAAACTCATGCACACATGGGTATTCAGTATGCTGAATATCCATGTGTGCATTATTCTAATGTTCAGGACATTTCAGGAGTATTATTAATATTTTTGAAGCTTGAAATCCTGAAATCTGGGAGTGTACTTTAAAGCGTAATGGGGGGAAGTTGTGTAAAATGGATTTTGCACTCTGTTATTTTTTTTGAATGAAATGATTCCTGCGGTGTCTGTCTGTAGTCATGTGGAAGCAGCTGATACAGCATAATGGTGGGGTGGTGACAAGCGCTCTGGACATCAGCTCCTTGGCCAAGATCTCAGATGGCTACACACAGGGTCACATGATTCGTGTTGTAAGGGGCATCCTGACTGAGCGGCGTGTTCAGCAGCTGGCCAAACGGCCACTAGTATCTGCCGAGTTCATCTCTCATCTGGCCAAGACTGACCCCGTGTTCCAGGATGAAGAGGAGGCCCTCAAAGTAAAGAAACAGTGTGAAAGTTACAAATTACAAGTGTGAAAGTTACAAATGTCTGTCAGTTTTATTGCAGCTTATTGCATTTCAAAATGGATTAGGAAGTGAACAGCATGTGTTGAAATTTTAACAGTGTTTAAATAAAACATCAGTTTCTTATTTCAGAAAGGTGTATAGACCCTGTACGGAAGCAGTGTGTAAGATTTAGTAGGGATCTGTTATCAGAAATTGAATATGATATATAAAATTATGTTGTCACTAGTGTTTAAATACCTATAACTACAAAGCATTGTGTTATCATTAGCTTACATTGAGAAGGAGGTTGTCTTCCGCCATGTAGAGTCACAATATTTCTACAGGAGCCTAGAATGGACAGTTAACTCGCATTTTGTTTCTGCTGAAATTAAGTTCAAGAACACCAGTAATACTGATAGATCCTGATTATCTACAAAACCCATCTCACAAGCTCATATAACTTTTGAATGAACTCTTCTTATAGAAAACTAGCATCCCTTCTGCAGCATTATTTTCACTTAGAGTGAACAAAATGATATGATTTGGGCATCAGAAGTTCACATATGACTGTGTAAGAAGGCTATTTTGTAAATCTAACATTGTATTCATATGCTCCTTTTCCACAGGTCTGGTATTCTAAGACTCCTCTAGGTAAGAAGAGAATCAAAGCTGCCTCGGGAAAGGAGGAGGGTGGAGAAGCTCCAGCGAAAGGAGGCAAAGATGCCAAGAAGAAAGGAAAGAAGTAACTCAAACTTACTCTTCAACCGTTGACTGTCACAACTGTCAGAATGTCACGTTCTTTGGTTGTTGTAAATGAATACATACTCAGGTCTGGAGGAATGCGCCATTTGTTTTTGATGTCCTGCCAAAGTTGTGCATATGTTAGCACCCAGGTGCCCAGATTTGAAATAGACTCGGATTTGCTGACAGCAGACGTCAGGGGGTAACACTCTGTGGGTCTGTTAGGTCTATTAATAAACAGACATCCTAATGTTCGTAATTAAAAGGACATGCCTATTTCCATACTTTGTAAGATGTCATCCGCTACAGAACAGAGATTCTAGCTTGTCTACCTTCACTATAATAACAGGGTATGATTTTATGAATACTGTTGTATGCAAAGGTGTGGGCTCCCCTGGTTAAATTGCATGTTTGTTGATTTTTTAAAAGTCTAAAACTTGACACGTCATCTACAGAGAACACACTTCTGCAGATTTTAGTATATGATTACTGTTCATTTACTAAATTTAACATACTGGAAAAAAATACAACATGAAATGTGACCTATGCAATAGAAATAGCACAATTCATGTTTTATTTTTCCCCCCAAAATATATTTAACTGGAAAAAACGTTATTGTCCATTAAAAAGTGTAAGAGTATGTAGAGGACATGTTAACCTATTTAGACATAGCATATCAGCAAAACATATAAATTGATGCTTTTGCGTATGGCTGGATGTGTACAGAGCAGATGTGCTGGCAGATGGTTTAATATGGCGTGAAAATAAATGTTGGGTGGCTGTTTTGTGTAAAGTTTGAATAGTATTTACAAGGTTCCTACAGTGACACCCATCCAGTGTGGCTGAAATATCAACAGGATGTCAGTTTTTGCACACATAATGGAACAATCCAGATTTCCACATGTTTAGAAATGAGAGCTCTAGGCTGACATGCAAAACAAATAAACAAGCTTACTCTTGGGGCTATTTTATAAAGCTTTCTTTATTCTGCTGGTGAACTTCATTTCAGAGTGAGAATTGCCCTGACTCATCCTCTTATTCGAGTTGGACCTGTTGAGTCAAAATGTTGCCATCTCTACATTTGTGAACCATTTGTGAAATATAGTGAGTGCATTTCTGGGGCCGGGGGGTGGGTGTGGGATGTGGGGGGGCATGTTTACATGACATACAGTATTTGCTTATGGTCGGCTGGGCATTGTAGTGAGACAGGAAAGATTGTTGGCCGAATGTATAAAAGGAGCCGTAGTTACACTGTAATCTACATTTCGCACGAGCATGCTGAATTTCCAAATAGGCAGAGCACAAGCTATCATTCTTAAATGTGATTAGTAAACACAAACATGCTTCTCTGGCGTAATTCTAAATGTCAGACAAATGTAAACGGCTGTCTCTTGTCAGGGATCCAAACCAGAGGTTGCAGTTGTTAGCTCAGGCCATACATAGTGGTGAAAAGACAGCATGTGCCTGACCGTGGCGTCAAGGTCGACTAAGAGGAGAAGGGGATTTCGCGGCCTCAGTTAGATGAGTGGTGTTGTGATTGGTCTCGGCTGAAACTGAGACGTCCCCTAGACTGGGGTTTAAGAGATTAACTCAGACCAGCAAATGGATGCAGGCTTGTGGTTAGTGTGGGGGGCTGTGGTGGACCACTGAAGTAATTTACTTTCATAGATGATATAATTAGGTGCAGCTCATTCATTTAGGCAATTATAATATTCTCAATAAAAGAGCAAAACAATTGTTTTTGAATTTTTTATTTTTATACTTTTAAATCATGTTTGTAGCTCATTTATTATAATTACTGTCTTTCTGTTTTTTGGACAGGATTAAAATTACCACCAATTTTGCATATTTTGCCCCTGTTGTAGTGCTTCAATAGCACATATAATACCATTAAATTCAGTTATAGTTCAGTTATGACATTAGTTTGGTAATATGTATTAAATGAGTCTTGGAAAAGTTTATAAATGCTGCATGCTTTATAAGATTATTATGCTGAAAAACTGTATAACTTCCGCATTAATGGGATAGCCTTGTTGTAGGTTGAATAGGCAGATGTGTGCTAATCTTTGTGATGTCACAAAAACAGTCAATTTAAAATGGACTGTTTTTGCAGTTGTTTAATTGTTTAATTCTTCCTAACTGGAATGGGGAAGGAACAGTGTGTGCTGAAATTTTAAGAGTGTTTACATACTGCATCACACTCATTTCAGAAAAATGATATGGATGCTTTAAAAGTTGTGAGCAGCCACTATTGTTGATGTGACTTAATGTTTTGAAGGTCTCTGATTTTCTTTTCTTTTTTTACTCACTTGCGTACAGTGTCTTGGGAAGCATTTTTTGAATTGGAACCATCTAAGCACCGAGTTTGGCTGGAGGAAAGACGGTTGGACTTGCTAAGATCATTTTGATCGAAGAGGTCTGATTGGATTTTAAATATAAAAGTCAGATGTAACTGTGAGCAGTGCTTGTTTCGCAATAGTGCGCATGTGGAGTTGGTTTGTGTCCTGCATGGATACTCGTTAAGTCAGTTATCAGTGGAGAGGAGAGACAGGGCTGCAGGAAATGTGAAACTCATGTCTGTGGGCTATAAACAAGCAGAAGGCTTAAGTGCTGGGTTCAGTTGTATTGTCAAGTTCTGATTTCACCCAACACATCCTCACATGGCCACAGGTCCTTAACATACAGCTATTTTCAGAGTGGCATCAGCAGTATCCTGTCTGCACCACATTACTGAATCGAGGTATCATCAAGAGGGCCACCTGTACAACACCTGTAAGAAGGCCATATTCATGCTAGACTTAAATTAGATGGAGCTTTGAGCTAGCAGTTGTTTGGTGTCCAACATTTTTTCAGTTTTGCAGTGTAGCTACGAGGCTAGTGTAGCTAGAAAGTAATGGAAGCTTATATCCATGGACCTTTAAAGTCACATGTCATTCTGTAGTCTGTTTGGCCCATGTCAGGAACTTTAGGTGTGGTACAAAAAAAGGAAAGCCCCTAAGGGTTATGCATGGCTCTGAAGTTGCATATGGCTATAGAGACATTTTGTTTTATACACTTGCACATCCTGTGCACAAAAGTTGCATGAAAGGAATTCACTATTAAACTTCAACCTGAATTTCAGAACTTCTAAAGCAATTAAACTACCACATTTCACCCTGCTTACTACATAGTGTGGTGTATGTTGGTGAGTTTCCCATTCTTATAATGCAAATGTATGGCAGTGTTAGCTGACATGTTGCAACTATTAAACCCTGGCTTCTTAACAACTTTGTAATTCTGAAAATATTTGGTTATGCCAGTTGTCAGTATGCCAATGTAGATTGGGTTTGGAGCATTTTTGTTTACTTAAGGACTGAAAAGTTTGCGAAAGCTTAGTCAATTTTTTGTCAAAGACAGTTTTTCAGTTTATAGAAATAGTATTGAAGTATAGAAATGATGCTGACTACAGGCTGTTTTTTCTAGCAAGGTTAGTAGTGACGGTAAAGGCAAGTGTGTCATGATTTAGGCCATGCAGTTTTCACAAGACTAATTATTTATATAAGTTTAAATAGATTCTTAGCTTCATTAGCATTGCAGCTAAAGCTGAATTGTATTAAGAATAATGTTCACTCAGTAATGTCTTCCGGGTATAACAGACACTAGAGGGTTCTTCTAAGCGATTTCAAAATGAATGGGTTTGTAACATGAAAGGCATGGATGGTTGCAAGTGGGACGCAGTTTCGTTTGTGGCAGTCTATCAATCAGACTCTTGAGAACATCCAGGAGTCAAAACTTATGCAGGCAATATTAAAGACAGATCCATATTAACAAAACCAGGAGACAGAACACAGGTCAAATTGGATAAAACAAGTTCCTATTGTGTGCAGAATCACAATTTGAAATTGACTAAACATTTTTAACACTGCTAATATATTTTAAGCTTTTTGTACAGAAATTATAAGGTAATACATTTTTTTATATCACTCTACTGCTAAAAATTCTATTATATATCTAGTTGATATGTCTTGTATTTCTTATTTTGTGATTGTTGTAAGCTTATTATTAAATGATGTAACTTATTTTTAAATGACTTCTACTTCTTATAAGTGGTTTTAGTAAAGCAAATTATTTTACTATGCTGCCAGACAGTTTGGATTGTTTAACGCATGGTCCTTAAAATAAGAAAGTAATCTGTGTCAGATCATTTGGCTAACTCAAATCCCTATAAGAAGTTAAAATCGTCTAAAAATAACATTTAAATATAACTTCTAAACTTCTAAAACATCTAAAAATAAGTTACATAAACTTCAGATAAGCTTACAAGCAATTTAAGGCTTATCAACTAAATATAAGATAATTGTGCTTGCCACATTGACCTTTTTAATTAAGAAACATCCCTCTGCTTTCCAAAATTAAAGGTGTTCCTGCACAAATTAATGAGGGAACTAATACAGTAATGACCTCTATTCACTCATGTTCATTTCTCTGGAAGACGTTAAGTTTCGGGCTAGCAATATGCCTGAAACTTCCTCTTCCAATCTAATGCTCTGGAAACTTCCATCCTGTGACAAAGTTCTTGCAATCCCAACCACCAAACCATCTTCTCCTTGTTCCTCAGTCCTACGTCATGCCTTCCACCGTCCCAGGAGGTTTGGCCTTCTAGCTCCAGCAAAAGCCGCTCAGACCTCCAGCTATCATATTGTCCCTGCATGTTAAAGGCACATGTTAAATGTTTGATTGTATATATGTATGCATTACGGTACAGACTGGGCAGAGGAAGGGACAGATTTAAATTTAAACAGTATTTTATTACATTTTATTCCAGAATAAAAAATGGCTTCCCATGATTCCATGATTACTTGAAATGGTCTTTAGTACATCAGTATAACAGATCTCTCTATCCACTATGTAGGATGTCAGTGCTCCATCCAGATAAATAACAGCACAACAGTGGGACCAGCTCTTTCACATGTGCTCTTGTCTGTCAAACAGATCAACAAAACTAAAAAGGCTTTGCTTCATCCTCTCGTACAGGGGGTAGGCCACTGAAGTGCAGAAATCTGCTTGCTGCCATAACCACCCAAAGAAAGAAATGCATGTGTCATGATTTCAAAAGAAATTGTGTTTAGGCTCTTCAGTACAGTAAATCTAGATGCTCCACCTCTAGACTGACAGTACAGCTGTGTTTTTCAGCATTCTGTCCTGTGCTGACGATGAGGTACCGCCCTTTCTCTGCATGTATATATGCAGAGTGATGATGTATGTGCATGGCAGTTAGGATCCTTTAATCTCCCCTGACTTTCCAGCCTAGGTCACCCTGGCGGCTCTCTGGGTCAGTCATGTGGTTAAATACACTCCACAACAAGCATTTATTTCATTTCTCGAGAAAATCAACAAAGCCTTTTGACTGGATGTTTTCAGACTTTTGCATAACTGTATATTGCTGCTGTCAGAACAAAATCTACAAAATCTTTCTTTACTGTATTATGTGATTGGTGTTCTTTACTTTGTGTACATTTCATGATGGAAGGACCAGAAGAAAAACCTCAAAATGACTTGAATTTGCATCGTTTTCCTTTTCCTGTAAATGGATCATTTGGGGGATGCAAGGTTTTATTCGGACGGCAGCAGTACTTTTTTCCTAAGCATCAGTTTTCCTCATTTTGGGGAGATGTTTTGCTAGCAGTGCTGTCCACAGTATTGACGGTCTGATAGTGAGATGTTGCTATCTTTACAGATAATGACACGTGGCTATTTTAGAGAACACAGTGTGAGGAGAGACATGTCAGCTGTTCAGCATTAGGCGTTAGTACAGCTGAAAAAAAAAGAAAACACTTTCTGCTCTGTGGCTCGGGGAGCGAGGATCTGCACACTGACCCGACGTGTGAAACCCTGGCCAAACTTTTTGCTGTTAATCTTTGGGGATTTCTGCTGGAGAAACACAAAGCTTGGATAAACTCTTCATATCTCCTGATGCTCTTTGGCCACAGTTTTCTCTCTGCAGTGTGATTTTATGGCGCACCTTGTGAAAGTGCTGTTAAATTCACACTGATGGTGAGTAGTAAACAAGCTGATTTATACTTTAAACTATTGACTGCTTTAGTTGTAAGATAATATGAATTATATCCTGTTGTTTAATGGTATTGTAACCCTTTACAGGTTAGCCAAAAATGAAGATGGTTCTTCAAGGGTTCTTTCGTAAGGACAGTGGTTCTATATAGAACCATAAACATTCAATAAACTACTTGCATGATAAAATGATTCTGTATATAGGAGAAAAGCCTGTGATACGTTATATGTTGTTCTATATTGAAACTTTTTTAAACTGGCTCCATGTGGCACCAAAACATTTCTACCGTTAGAAGCTTAACATCATATCAGTAACCCTTACTAACACTTTACATTAGGTGTTGACCGAGTAGCATGAAGTAATACATCAGTTAGCATGTTGTAATACAGTAACAATGGTTACAATGCTTAAGTAAACATACAACACCCACATGTTTAACTGTTGTTACATGTTTACTTAACATTTGTTAAACATTGTTTCTGTGTTACGTCATGTTAACTAATGCATTACTTCATGTTAGTTAGTCAACACCTAATGTAAAGTTTTACCAAACCCTTTTTGGTGCTATATCATCTTGAATTTCCCTCTGGGATCAATAAAGTGTCTATCTATAT
The DNA here is from genome assembly GCA_024036415.1 of Prochilodus magdalenae. Lineage (NCBI taxonomy): Eukaryota > Metazoa > Chordata > Actinopteri > Characiformes > Prochilodontidae > Prochilodus > Prochilodus magdalenae. Next base: position 2,603,618 of record JAMWET010007653.1, on the reverse strand, counting down.
AGAACCAACATATTCTCTTTCACCTCGAAGGTCCATTTTACCAAATGGAGAAAGCTTTAAACATGAAATGCTTCATTTAGTGTTCATTATAAAAGTTTTGTCTTAAAAAAAAAAATAAATAAATAAAAACTTGAAGTGACAATGGTATTAGTTACACAGACAAAGGGAGAGTCAGAATCAATCAGATCTTTCTTAAGATCACATTTTACATCCCATATTATTGCACCTCTTTGTTCTAGTCCATCATATACTCAAGCTGCTATAAAGACATTTTAATTTGTATATAAATTTCTCTGCAGAATGAGATGTTTTCACAGAGTGACCAGTGAAGTTGTTGTGCTATCGTGTTTCACATAACACACATTTCACTGTCGTCATCATGCTGGGTTATGTCCCTCCCTAGCATAGCGCTGACGTTTGAAATGAGGGGCTCATTAAAATGCATTAACTAGTTTCCCCTGATCACTAATGTGCCTGTATCTTGTTCATGGCTGTGATGTTTTGCTGCATTTACTGTATTTGCTGTATATTCATTGTGGCCAAGTATCTATCCTGTTTAAGCAAACTTATCTAAGGTTTACAGAATTGAACTTGTGTATCTCTTAGAAAATCTAGAACACTAGGCTGTTCCTGTTCCTCAGTTGTTTGTTCATTTTATTTTTAGTTGTGTAATCTGTGTATATGTTCTCTTTTTTCAATTGTTTTAGCAGATTGTATTTTGGCACTATACTACACTAAGATTGTTCAACATTTCTGCATAATTAAAGGGTTCAGATGTAAACAAATACCTTTAAAATGGTTGGAATTGGACATATTCCGTTCTAGAGAACCTTACTGAGTCAGAACAGTTCACAGTGGTGGTGATAGAAAACAGACATCCATAGACTCTTTAAAGAGTGTTCATGAAGAAATGGTTATTCTGATTGATGGAGAATGTGCATATGGTTCTATATAAAACCTTTTTGAAAATGGTTCAGTTATGATGTTGAGTTTTAAACAATTGCAGAACCCTTTTTGTTGCTATATAGAACCATATACAACACAATCTCTATCAAATTGAAGAACAATTTTACCATATAATGAACCGTTAAAGCATGTGAATATGTCTGTATAATTGGTTCTATATACTGTAGAGCCATTGTATATATGATTCTGGAGAATGTTTTTTGATATTTGAATACAACAGCAAAACAAATCCACCCTTTCTTTCAGTGCTTATTCAGAAGCTTCGACCTCATCTCACATTCAATCTCGCAGTTTCTACGCAAATAGTCATCACTTTTAGTTGGTTTGTTGTTATGCCCCTATTTGACTTAGCGACTACATTTTTAATGGAAAATCTAAATGGGGTTTTCAAAAAATCAGTTCTGTTACATTCAGTGTTACATAAATATTTTCTAAACCCAAATTTGTGATTGAGCGATAAAGGTGATTTTACCAAAACCATTATTGCCATTAAAAATCTAGTTCTAAAATCTAGACCTAAAATGCCAAATACAGGCCTAACACAGATTACAGAACGACACACGACTTAATCTGTTGTATAAATGCAATGTTGTAATATTATATAATATATATTGTTCGAGTGAACAACGAGACAGTGAATAATATGACTAATGTTATCTGGGCTGTGGGTTAATGTTCTCCACATGTCCACCAGAAACAGAGCAACCTTCTCACTCCTTTTCATAGCTGTAGTTGTGAGTCTTACTTTTATTCAGACCTTACCAAAGCTGTATGTCTTGAAGCTAGCATAGTGTAAGCTAAGATGCTAACATAAATGAATCCCATGGCAAATTACAGCTCTGCACATACACACAGCATGGTTACATGTGACAATAAACTTAAGAAAAATAATTTATCAGTGTAACAGATATGACATGAACATGCATAATGTAGCACCATGTAAGGTGGAACAGGAAAATATGAACAAGAAACGGACGAATAAGAAAGTTAATTTCAGCCTCACTGAGGCCTCTTTTCTTTTTAAACTCCTCATAGACCTTACACGTCTAAAAGCTGATTGACTGGAAGAATGTTATGTTCTGTCCTAGCCACTGTTTATTTCCAGTTTACAGATCCAGCTTGTACGGGATGTAGTTACAAATTTGTTGTTCCACTATTTTACAATCATCAACATTCCATATGAAAACTTGTGTAGGTAAGACATGTGGGGGCTCACTGGTGGTTTCAGATCGTAAATAAAATGGCTATATTTGTGCTGTAGACATGGTGACCCCCGTTCCTATCACTACCACTGTAAAGACTTTTAGGTTTCAACAATGAACTTTCCCTGCAAACCATTCTGAATGACCCTGGTCACATCTCAAAACACTGAATTAGGCTGAACAAACTTGTGGAATTCCCTTTTAAAAGAACGGTGATAATAAAAAAGAACTGGGGTGGATTTGGACTTGTACTTGATAGTGATGCTAAAATTATTGTCTGTTACTTTGCAGCCTGCTTGGTCTGTTTCATGCTAGATCAAAATCCAGTCTTTAGATTTCAAGATTTTGCAACAAGCTGATGATATACTAAGAAGTCTGATCTGTTTCAAACAAGAACGAGGAGCTCTCAGACAAAACCTACGCATTACCAATGTCAATACCCCAAACTTGCATATGCATATGTTTATTTTTTTATACTGAGATGATGAACGTTAAGAACAAAAACCAAAAAAAAAAAAATCAGTTTCTATTAAAAAAGATCAGTTTTTTGTCTGTTACCATGTTATGAAGATTTTTAGTGAGACATATCATAAAACTAAATTCTGTGTGCATAGGACCTGAACAAAATCTGAAAAAAAAAAAACATAATATAAAATATTTAATTTTGTTTTTTATATTTGTTTAATTTATTTTACAGGCTTTCTTTCAGTTAGACAGGAGATACTAAATCCGATGGATGCTGACAGAAGCTCATGAATGAGAAGGGCGCTCCATCATGGCATGTAAGGCTTTTGTGTTTTGCATCTAAACTAATTGTGGCCTACATATATCTGGACGTGGTTGTTAATTCCAAACTAAAGAGTGTGATTCCCAGTTAGTGAAAGTGAGTGATATTTCTCGAATGTCGTCTCTTTTTCTATGTTTAGTGAAGAAGGTTGAGGTGGTGAAAGGTCTGGAGGATGTGTGGCTTTGTGAGAAGGAGTCCTGCACATTCGAGGTGACTCTGAATCACTCTTACGTCCATGGCGTTTGGACCAGGAATGGCATTCCATTCAAATCGAAGCCCACGTGCCGCATCTCAGCTCAGGGAAAGACGCACACTCTGACTCTGACGCGCGTGTCCCTCTCAGATGTGGGTCTGATCACCTTTCAGGCAGAAGGAGCTGAAACCTCAGCTACTCTGACTGTCACAGGTAATACAATGCGGGGCTGTTCCACAGCATCAAATATGATCAACAATATTGAATGTCAAAAACAAAACAATTATTTATGGATTCAAACTGGAAAAAAGTACAACACAAACAAATAAAATGTAAAATGTATTAACATTAGCATTTCCCAGTACATTACATTTTGTAAATAAACGGTAGTTGTGCATAAAATAGTGTAGAATGCTGTTGCCTGTAGGACTGTTAAAGGTGCAGTATACCATTTTTAATCGTGTGAAAATTCAAAATTCAATGCATGTTTTCTCATATTCAATGAGTATCTCCTCTTGTGCCTTCTGTGGGCATACTGGAAAAACCTGGTGTTGGTTTGCAGTCCTGGATCTGTAAAGGAAAATTAAACAAAGTGGCACAAGTTGAAATTCACAGCACATTTCCAGTAATGGGATGTTCGTGCTTTCACACAGGCCTAGGGGAAGGGGAGGGGCTACATGCCTAACTCCATCCATTTTTAAGAAGGAGAGATGGCTGAGAAAGAAGTTCTTAGATCAGGCATAAGTGAAGAGCCATCAATGATGGAGAGGACACTGACAGCTAATGAGGCTGAAGTATTCACATTTTCCTGTTCCATTGTAAATGTACCTGCTGCACCATTTAAGGTAGAAGGGGAAAACTCGAACAAGAAGCGGTTGAGTAAAAGAAACTTCAGCCTTAAAGAGAATTAAAAGGCATAGCAAAGGCTTAAAGAGGTTGCTCAGTTGGTGCTTTAACCTGTTTTCACTTGGAAAGTCCCTAAAATGATGTCATTTGACCAGGGTTGCCTATATTTTTGCATACAAGTGTATAATTGCATACAAGTGGGTTGATGCAGCCAAACACCTTTAATTGTATGTTCATAGGACAGACAGAAAAGTTATTTGAAAGTTCTCACTCCTCCTCTCCTCCAGCCAGAGACATACAGATTGTGAAGCATCTCCAGGACGTCAGTGTGACTGAGAGGGAGGCTGTGACGTTGGTGTGTGAAGTAAACCTGGAGGATGTGGATGGAAAATGGTTCAGGAACAACAGCAGAATTAAGGCTGGAGACCGTGTTAAAATCAGACATGACTGTAAGTGTATGCAATGAGATTTTGGGGATGTAAAATCGTCACTATAGAGATTTCTTTGTGGTGGTGATAGCAACCATGTCACATACATAAACACCAATATAACCAATTTATTTATTATCCAAAACCACCAGTGAACTTACATCATGTTTTAAAGTTGACGATGGAATACATGATAACTCTTTTAGATATGATGGTCTTATATATATATTAATGATAAATCTAAAAAAAATAATATGTTTTTACATTTGGGAATATTTTGCTTCACAACACACTACGTGTATTCCTCTGCAGATAGATTTTAAGGTTAAATTAAAACGATGTCTTGGAAATCAGGCAGACATATAAATGACCATTCCATGTATTAACTTTCTGTGAGGGAGCTTTTAGTGGTGGACCCCTGGTTTCTCACTACCGCTGTGAACAACTTTAGAACAGGGTATTGCACAACCACTCTGAATTATGTTTACCCTTTAACTGTGCATTTTCAGTGCTATTCAAATCTCATTGTTATGAACCTATTTCTCAACTTGAATTCAGGTAAAACTCATTCATTGACCTTCAAAGCCATCAAGCCAGAGGATGCTGGTGAGATCACATTCATGGCAGAAAGAGTTTCCTCAACTGCAGTGCTCAGAGTGAAAGGTAAAAGAGTTGTTTCATATTACCTACATTCATTCTGATGAGTACACGTTTAAATCTAAGGACCTTATTACAGAGCTTCCAGTTCATATTGTAAAGCCACTTCGGGTGAAGATCGCCATGTATAAACACCGAGCGCTGTTGGAGTGCCAGGTCTCCCGCACAAATGCTGAGGTCACGTGGTACAAGAGGAATCGAGAGATTGTGCCTAATGGGAAATACCATGTGATTAGTGAAAGTGTTTACAGACAACTCACCATTGATGAAGTGGGTTCTTCAGACGAGGACATCTTCATCTGTGATGCTGGTGATGACAAGACCTCATGTCAGCTGTTTGTGGAGGGTGAGATACTTTTGGTGGCCTTTGAGAGTAAAGCCGGTTTAGTAAAGCCAAAAGCATTAATACTTATTTTATGGCTCGAGATATACTTGATGTTTGGCCATGCGTTCATGAAGATAACCGGCTGCTTTGTGAACGTAGCTGTTTGCATGTCTCCCCATGTGCTACGAGTGTTAAGGCTTCCTCTAGAAGGCAGGCTTTCTAGAAATGTTCACATTGACATTTAATATTATGCCGATCTCTGGCTAGCTGTTCTGAAAAGCATAATCATCACTGAGGCAAGGACACATCATACAGATGTGGGTAAGCTTGGTCACACAGTCTTTTTTCAAAACTTTCCACCATTTTGAATCTGCTAAGTGCCTACACTTAGCGCCCCTAGCATTTTTGTGTGGGACGTGTTTCTGCACTTTCTGAGGACGTGTTCAACCAATGAACCAAACTGAAGCAGGAAACGCGAAGCAGCCATCAAGTGCAGTTAACAAGTTTATCTCTAGCCTATTGGTTGCAATGCTTAAAAAAGCAAAAGTAGTAAAAAAACAAGCCAGATAACATGGTCTGATTTGCATATTATGCTACAAAATAAAACAAATAATAAGAAAAATAAAAGTAAACAGAAAGTATAACTGTACTCAATCTTGCCACCCGGACTAAAAAAAGAAGCAAAGTTAATCCGCATGATCTGATTTGCTCAATATTCTCACGACATACAAGGCAATAACTGAAGAAATACTTTACCCGAAATTGCTAACATGGCTACAGTCTGAAATTGAAATGTACAAATATATATTAATAATGAAATTACTCCCCTCAAAATTACTTACATGGCTAATTAAGAAAAGGTAGTTAGCATGATCTAATTTGTATAATATTCTCACAGTGTAAACAATGTAGTACAAATTGATAATTTTACTTTCATGATCTGTTTAGCATAATATGCTAACAATAGATAATGTTTGGTCCTGTTAGCCTTGTCAGTGCAGCATTTCTCCTATTCTGTTGTTGATGTATTTGAGCTTTTGCTGCATTTAGCTAGGATTAGCATTACTAATCTCAGCTGTTACTTTTACAGATTGTAATTTATGCCTGTCTTTCCAGAGCAGGCCATCAGCATTGTGCGTGGGCTGAGCTCAGTCGAAGTAACAGAGCCTAAGGAGGCTCGTTTCAGAGTGGAGACCAGCATCAAGGCAGAGCGAGCACCCAAATGGACTTTGAATGGGGAGCTGCTGGCCTCCAGGCCAGAGATTAAGATTGAGAGGGAGGGGACCTCACACCGGCTCACTTTCACCAATACTGACAGCAGCATGTGTGGCATTGTGCAGTTCTGCTCAGGGAAGAGCAAGTCAAGCGCACAGCTCACTGTAACAGGTGAACATTTACAGGTGCTATAGAGGAAGCTTGAAGGATAGTTCAAATATAATCAAATTATCATCATCTGGAGAATTACTGTGATCAATATTATTCTGAATACCTAGTTAGGAAGTGCCATGTGTGAGCACTGCAGAGCTTTTTCTGATAAGATAATGCCAGAAAATCGCCCCGTGGTCTTCAGCGCTTCAGTGTTTTGTTAGTTTACACTTAAGAAATAACTCTAATTTGTTACAAGCAATTTTTCTTTGACCTAATTCAACGTAATATAATATATAGAGATAATATTTGTATTTGGTGTAATATTATTAGTGTATTAGTATTTGCTAATCAAGATGTTTAATAGAACAGGACACATGGTTAGATATTCATGGAGATGCAGAAATGGGTTGTATTGTATTATTGATTAGATATGTGAGACAAAGGTAAGCAATGGTTCCCAATTGTAATCTCATTTGCTTAATCTTGAATATTATATTTAATCTTTTCCCACATGAGATCCTGCAACTATTGTGCTGCTCTAAAAAGAGTTGGTAATTTTGAGGATTTGTCTGCATGCTAGTAGTTAGCTGAAAGCTAAATTGCACTGTGTAAGAATTTTATTTTGATTGGCACCCCCCCAAAAAAGCCACATAGCTCTGTAGTTCAACCATCCATCCATGTACTTCAGAAAGAATTTTAAATATAGTGGACCAGTATTTGAGGCATAGCCAGAACATATGTACCAAATCCAAATATGGATTGTGCCAAATGTGTGGCATCTGAGAGACATTTGATCAACATTAGGATATGGTGATGAGAAAATTTGCATTAGTGGATATGTTTGCTTCCAGAATTTGCTGGAATTTCATTGAATCCATTCTTCCCTCTACCCTTGAAATGTTCCCCATGCCATTGGCTGCAACACAACCCCAAAGCATGACTGATCCACCTCCAAGCTTAATCAGTTTCACAATGTCTTCAGAAAGCTCTGTGCTCATTTCAATTTACCGTTTGGTCTTTATTCTATCTACTGTAGCACTACTTGAAGGTATACCTATGCCAGTTCTAAATGATCTACTGGATTCTGAAATTGGAGTTTAGGAAATGTTGTGATATGGGTTGAAACAAACTGGTGAGTTTGAAAAAATTTAAGAAAAACGTTTAGAGCACAGGAGATCCCATCTATTTGAATAACACTAAATTTGGTTATTCCTTTTTTCTGACAAAGCATAAAGGCCCCATCCAATTTGGCTGGAATATTTTTTTTTAATTACCAACAGGGTTTAAGTAATCTGATTTAATTTAAAGTGCTGCTAAAATTGATACCAGATCGTGAGAGTGGATATGACCACAGGATTGGGGGTGTATTGTCTTAAGTGGCAATGGTGACTAGACTCTATCACTGTCTGAAGTCTTTATTCAGTAAACATTTTTTGCAAGCTTGCAGTCCCATAAATGACATAAGATTAGATATCTTCTTCTGTAGTAAGGCAACACTGAGGATTAAATTCCTTCAGCTTCTATCCACTTGTTAAGATCCCCAGGTCCAAGCGTGTACAGCTCTGGCTGAGGCTCAAGTCTGCTCAGCATGCCTCAGCGTTCTGAGAATAGATCAGAGTTGAACTCAGTTATTGTTTTAGAGCTTTCTCCTCATTGCAGAGAAATTGTGGACTTTTGTATTTGCGCATGTAGAGAATCAACCCTAAACTTGACTTTCAGTTTTAGCTATTTTGGAGTCTCTCCAGTGGCATTGCTCACTGAGTGAACAGACTTTCCTATAAGGACTTGGATCTATTCCAACAGAACATGACACCATGGCATATTGAAAAGACGAGAGCCTCAGTCAACGCAGTAAAGGCTTGAATACATTTACATTTGTACATTTACATTTCTGGCATTTAGCTGAAGCTCTTATCCAGAGCGACTTACAAGGTTAACCACATTACAGGTAGGCCAGTGTAGTGTCTTGCCCAAGGACTCTTATTGGTATATTGGTATAGCACAGCATAGTCACCCCTACTGGGATACTAATGCAGGGTTGATATGTCATGGTTTAACAAATGGATTCATTTTTTGCAAGCTCTTGTCCACTTTATTCCAAATCAGTTCCCCTCGTGGGCTTCCCCAAAAACATTTTAAGACCTGTTCCATCAGGATAAGTCCTCAGATGGGCCAGTAATAGGTTAAACATAGGCGTTTCAATTTTCACAAAGCTTGCAGATCATAGTAATAAACTACTCTAAAATGCTTTCAAATTTTAACCTATTCCATCAGCACTCATTTTAATTACTGTAATATTTCATCATTTTAATTATCAGCGCATAGCTGTCTCCAAAACTGAAATGTCTGAAGTGACATTTACCTGTTGGTGCTCCTGAACTATCCTAACAGAACGCCCCCTGGTGGTCACCCAGCCCCTCTCAGATGTGGAGGTCAAAGAGAACGAGTCGGTGACTCTCAGCTGTGAGTTCTGTCCTTCTCCCAGAGTGGTCCGCTGGTTCAAAGGGAGAATCCCATTGCTGGACTCTGGCAAGTACAACATGAGGCGGCAAAAGAACCGTGCCGAGATCACCATTATGGGCGTGAAGGCTGCGGATTCAGGGGAATATCGCTGCCTGGCTGGTGGAGCTGAGAGCAGGGGTCGTGTCAATGTAGAAGGTAAAGGTCATAAGGTCATATTTCCATGGATTTAGTGGTGGGTTTCTTTATCTTGCATGAAACTGTATTTTTAGTGCGGAAATAACACACTGTTCCTGAATGTAGTCAAAAGGCTGAAGATCATACGCCATCTAGAGCAAGTGGAGATGGAGGAAGATGGAACTGCAGTGTTTTCCTGTGAGTTAAATCATGAGTCGCCCAGCGTTCAGTGGCTTCTCAACGACTCAAGGATTCAACCCAATTACTTAAACAAGATCCAGAACTCAGGAAAAGTCTACAGTCTCGTTCTCAGAAGGCTCACTCCGCAGGAGAGCAGAGTGACTTTCAAAACCATCGGCCTCAGTGAGACAACAACTCTAAGAGTGAAAGGTGAGAGTTCTGCTCTGATCTATTATATCTGCTTTTTATGGAGGAAATATTTCCAATGTTAAAGCACTTTGTTTGAAACATGCTGCCCAGTGACGTATGCAAGAGGTATATTAGTGTCCAGACTGTGTTTTAAGTATCCTGTAGACGTAATGTTGAGCTTTGTTATGGGCTCACCATATTGGACTGACAAACGTCCTTTATTAGTAATAACGCTATCAGAGGGCGAGCTTGAACGTAAGTTGATTTAACCCTAAAAGCAGTTTTCTTTCCTTGCTTTTTCAAACAGAAAACACTGATTAGTAAATTCTGTTTCACCTTTATTACGTTATAAAACAATTTTTATATATATTTTAAACATTTAATGTTTTATCTTATTAACCTTATTATTTTTGTCAATGTAGTCTCTTTCCAACAAGCAGCATCGTCCAAAAATCTTGTGATAGAAGCATGTTCACCAATGTGTCACATTACCACCTTTAATAGCTTCTAATAATCATTTGTGGACTGAAGACAAGTACATATATCAGTGTGTGTGTGTGTGTGTGTGTGTGTGTGTGTGTGTGTGCATTGTTAATGTTGTTAAAAGTATACAGGCCTATTAAGCAGAAGTGGGATATCACAGTTCCTTTTGTTAAAGCTATGATTTCCCGTGGTGTCATTGATATATCAGATAACACATTACAGTTACACAGTGTAAACAAAACTAATATTTTTTTCTTTTATTGTTGCCACATGGCAGCACCACACAATAGAGGGTTATGGGCAGATGTACTAAATGAGAAGCTATTGAGAGATATTATTTAGTGACCTACTAATACTTGGATGGAAAATTAAGCAGCTTGACTAGAAATAACATGAATTTATAATTAACCTATAATTAACCTTAATTAGCAGCATGAAACGCCAATGTGACTTTCAGTTATTGTATGAAAGCCTATTTCTGCCAGAAAAGTTTCTCTGAATTGGTTTAAAATTGGGACTTGTTCTGAGTAATATCTTTATTTTATTTTGACTGGAGTATTTATCTTTACTTTCTGAGTCATTTCATTTCATTGTAAACTTTGTTAAGGGCACTCAAGGGCCTTTGTATGTAATTAGTACATCATGACATAAAAGTGGAATGTGCGATGCTAAGTCAGCTCCTCTTTAAACTGAACTGATTCAGGAACAATAACAGTGTTATTGATCCATCTACTCTGCTGCATGTACGTCCCTCAGAGAGGCCAGCAGTGTTCCTCAGGTCTCTGGAAGACGTCGTGGCTGAGGAACGGGGTAAAGCATGTTTACAGTGTGAGGTCTCCAAGCAAGCAGTAACTGCCATTTGGAGGAAAGACGGTGCAGTGCTAACTGCCAACGAAAAGCACGAAATTCTACACTTGGGCAAGACATTAGCTCTCATCATTCACAAGCTCAGGAAAGATGACGCCGGTGAATACTGTTGCGATGTCGGGACAAGCCAAACAAAGGCCAAGGTTGTTGTTCGTGGTAAGTTCTGCCTATGACCCATACAAAAACACCAACAAATGAACTGGCAGCAATGACATAGTAATCACGGATGGCTAATCCTTTTAGATCTCCACATCACCATTATTAAGCGCTTGAAGACAGTTGCAGTTCTGGAAGGGGAGAGCTGCCATTTTGAGTGTGTTTTGTCACATGACATCATTGATGAGGCGTCCTGGACCCTGAATGGTCAGTTGATTGTCAGCAACGGAAAAATCCAAGTGGATAACAAGGGACGCAAGTACACAATGGACATCCATGAGGTGATGATTTCCGATGCTGGCGATGTGGTCTTTGCCATCAAGGAGCTCAGCTGCAGGACTATGCTGTTTGTCAAAGGTATGACATGGACCTACACGGATTCTGAGTAGATTTTGTTTTTCACTTTGTTTCAACTGCAGATTGAGCAGATACTCTCTGTCTGTTCTCAGAAAAACCTGTGAGGGTCTTTAGAGACATGCTAAATGCCAAAGCAACACCTGGGGAAGATGCAGAGCTTAGCTGTGAAATCACCAAGCCTCAGGCCGCCATCAAGTGGTTAAAAAATGGCCGGTTGATCAGAGCCAGCCCTAAATATGAGATTAGCCAAAAAGGCCACCTGGTTAGACTAATCATCCATAACACGACTGTAAAGGACTCGGGAGAGTACTGCTGTGAGGCTGATGGGATTGCTACTAGGGCGAGGTTAGAGGTCAGAGGTAAGTGCTATGGTTATTGTATTCATGTGTACAGGATTGTTAGTTGTTTGCATAATCTCAACACATTTGTCTTGCTGAAAGTGTCTGAACTGTTGTTTGCAACAAGGGGTTTTCACCCCTCCACTTTCACCCCTCATTGCTTTCTAGCAGCTAAACACAGAGTACCGACATTTTACACAGAGAGGCAACAGTGTGCTAGTTCATCTAATCACAGAGTTTCACTGAAAAATATTTTATTAGATTATATTAGTTAAAAATATCAGACTCTATGTCCAGTCTGCCAGTGCAATACACTTATGATTGGAAGGGAGTGTCCGATTGCAGCAGTGCTATTGGGAAGGAAGATAAAGTAGTGTCTCTCAATATGGCACTGGGCCGCCATGTTTGCAAATGCAACATGCCAGACATCTCGGCATGGAGTTGTAGATGTTCCTAATGGTGTAGTTCCCTGTGACAGTCCATCCCATGCAGCTCCAATATTTTATGCAGTTCCTGCAGATTCTGCAGTAGGGGTGAAGGTGGAGTGACACCAGGCATGTGACGTGTGACAACACACCATCCATTACTGTGCTAACCACAGTATCTCCACACACAAATTTGTCGTCTCCACCAAGACAAGACCGTAATCTTTGTGTGTTAAGAGCAGCAACGATCTGCATGCATGTAGCCCTATCTGTGTAATCCATCTGTACAGTCAAACACACAACAACTCCTTACCATGCTTTTGTGTTTTCAAGAAGTTCACACTGAACACTAACACTGCCACTCAGTTACTTCTTCTTCCGCAGTAACTCCCATCAACTGTGAGGTCATGTGCACACCCTCTATTATTGTTTTACTTACGTTCGCTGAAGAACTGGCGATCATCAAGCCCATGTAAAGCAAATCCAAGATGCGAGGGGTTCAAGATCTATGACTGCTGGACACTTTCGCATTACCTATTCACTAAATGTCCACTACACAACTTAGAAAGCAGAAATCTTATGTTAATGAGATTGTGTGCAAAATATTATGTACTATAAACAGTATTCCAATTTCTTGTTCTTTTGCCTTCACTCTTTCAGACTTCCAGCACACGTTTGCTAAGGAGCTGAAAGATTCATGGGCAGAAGAGAAAAGCATGGCCATCCTGGAATGTGAGACTAAGAGCCCTGCCAGTAAAATCACCTGGTTAAAGGGCATGGTGGTCCTCAGCTCATGCCAGAAGTACCTGATGAAGAAGAAAGGAGTCGTTCTCTCGCTTACCATCTTCAACCTTGAGAAAACTGATAGTGATTTGTACACCTGTGATGTTGGAACGATGCAGACCAGAGCCTTACTCACAGTACAGGGTGAGACCTGCACTGCATTACATATTAGTTAACGAGGTGGCTGTATATAATTCACGTTATGGAATGTCTTTTACATAAGGGGGAAAAAAAACAGTCTAGTAACATTTTTATAAACCTGGCTTTGCTCTTCTGTTCTTTAGGTCAGAAAGTGCTCATCTTGGATGAGCTGGAGGATATCGAATGTCTAGAAGGGGACACTGTAACATTCAGGTGTCGTATCTGTCCGAGTGACTTCACAGAGGTTAAATGGTATCTGGATGAGACCCTGCTCTACACCAACGATTTAAATGAGATTGAAATGATCCCTGGTGGCTTCCATACACTTACCATCAAACAGCTTGAGCGCAAAGATACAGGAACCATCTCTTTTGAAGCTGGAGACAAGAGATCCTATGCCTCACTGCTAGTAAGAGGTAACATAGATCCAAAAACCCAATTTCAAGGACAATTGAGACATTAAGTGACAAAAGAACAAAAACGTGACTTGGAATATTTTCGCTGAGCAACTTGATTATATTTTGTATATTTTGTGTTTGAGTGATCACAGCCTGATGACTCTACAGTCTGATCAGTTGTACAAGCTGAAAATCAAACAATTCAGGTCACCGCTTAATTGTTTGGTGTTTCCTTAGTGTGAACATGCTTTTGACTCTATTGGCTATTTTGTCAATTTTGGGATTATAGAGAGAGATATGCTGTCATCAAGGTGATATATTTTCCTTGGAAGTTCATGGTAATTTTAGCACGGGAATTTCATGACTGTATGCTTAACTGGCAGTCCAAATCTGTCTCACATTTCAAATGTAAGCCACATCCTGAAGAGAAATATCAGCTGATGATAAGCACAGACTGCTGAGCATCTAAAGTCTGTATAAAGCAAAACTGTGAGAGAGCAACAATTGATATCATCAGTTCCCAAACCTCTAGTTTAAAGGTGATATAACACAGTAGGAAATGTAATTCTAACTTTGTTCAGTGATCAGTAAAAACATAAGATATCTATTCTTTGTACTTATAGGTTATACTTGTCAATTTAAGAGTAAGAACAAATCCCAGATTCTTGTCTTTGTTGAATTTCACAAAATGTCCTAACTGAGAGAAATGGGGCTTGTTGTTTGCGGTTTAAAGTATGCAATGGGGATGACTGCATTTAATTTGTTCTTTGCAGAAAGACGGCCCACAATAATGAAAGCATTAGAAGACACTGAAGCTATTGAGGGAGGAAGTTTAATGCTGTCATGCAGGACCTCTAAGCCTTGTCATATCTTGTGGTATAAGGACGGCTGCTTAGTGTGGAATTCCTCCAACTACCTGATGAGTCGAGCTGGAAACGAGGCCAGGTTGACCATTCGTGAGGTCAAAGACTCAGATGCAGGAGTGTATGAATGTGATGCAGGGTCTGTCAGCACCAAGGCGGTTGTGACTGTTAAAGGTACATCACACTGATTGCCATCCAAAACCAACAAACTGTGAGACGACCAGTGAAGCCACAAATATTTTAGAAAATAATCCGAATGGTCGAGTTTTACACCATGTCCTTACGTAGTAATGTAGGCCCATAAAGGTCTCAATGTTTGGATCTTAAATGATCTCAGAATCATGATATAAGGAAAATAGCACAACCCGCAATACAGAATGTTTATGTATACTCCATATAATTAAAAATTTCTACCAAAGAAGTCTGTAATATAAAGCTTTGTTGTTTAAGGTCTTAATCCTGAGAGCTAAAATACTGACATTCCATCAGTAAATATCTTAACAGTGTGTATTTGCAGCTTTTGCCTCCACTGTGTCTGCTGCCATTGTCAAACAAACCCTCCCAACAACATAGCTTCTAAGATATTGCTGCTAACACCAGGTTTTCCAAGCCTCTAGTTGCTCAAGCTATCACGTCCATGCTTCTTTTTAAATGTTCTGTGCAATCCTCCCACATTTTGCATAATCCTCTCTCGAAGAACCATCAGACAAAAAGTTTATTCCTCAGAAATGGTTACTGTACATGTGCAGGAGAAAAGATTCTTCCCCTTTAATGGAAAAAAAAAGTTTATTCAAGTGTGCTATTAGTATACTCCTTTTAAATGAGTATGTATTTATAAATGATGTACTAAACACAATTATACTTATACTGACAAGTTTACAGAAAAGTAGGTCTTTTTTCTTTATGAAGAATAATATATATACAATAGTATGTGTAGTGTACTTTAAGTAATACCTTAAGTATAAGAAATAATATCTAAATCAAAGCCTTTTTTTATATATTAAAGTTGTAACATATAAAGTAGTAAACTAAAAATATTATGTTAAGCTCACATAAAGAAAAAGTATACAGGTGAATTTGCATTATAAACTGCTAATAGTTATATAAACTAATAGTTTACTGAGAATATATTTATAAATGTACTTTCATAAATTTAAATATGGAATAGGTTTTTTGCTAGCACTTTACTGTTAGTATGGTTGCAATAGAGAATATAACTTTGATGTAGGGTGTCAAATTAATATCATTAATTTGATATTAAAATTTTATCATTAAATAATTTTTTATTCCATGCACACAGCCCATATACTGGGCAGAATGTGTCCATTTGTTCCAGCAGCTAGCCCAAAAAGCTTAATACACTGGGCCCTACGTGTTCCATTTCTATAAGATCTCTTGAGCCCTGTAGAGAAATGAGTTAAAATGGTTTACCCTTTGTTTTATGATGCAGCCTCCAATAGGGGCCCTTTATAACCAGAAGTTTTGCTTCTGTCAGAATGTGCTCTACATGTTTGGATCTTTGTTCTGTGTTTATTCATTGTTAGCGGTGCCATCCGAGTTTACGAAGCAGCTTCAGAATCAGGAAGCCGAAGAGGGAGGCAGTGTTACCCTGTCCTGTGAGTTCTCCATACCTGGTGTTCAGTACTTGTGGCGTAAAGGACCAGAGACACTTAGGTCTGGGGAGAAGTACCTGATGAAACACAGAAAGAATCACATTTCCCTTACCATCCACAACATGCAGCCTGAGGACTCTGGCACTTACACCTGCATTTGCAGAAACCAAAGAACTATGGCCACTGTAACAGTCCACGGTGAGATGCAGTGGAGGTCTTTTTTCTATAATTGATGCTTTTAGTTCATAGTATGACTCATCTAACATTCTGATATCCCTCTTCTCTAGCGGTCCCCATCACTTTCATCAAGGAACTTAAAAATCAAGAAGCAGAAGAGGGCTGGCCTGTGACATTACGCTGTGAGCTCTACAAGACAGGAATGCCAGTAGAGTGGCTGAGGGAGGAGGAAGTGCTAAGCCATGGGTTGAAGTACCTAATGCGGCAAATAGTATCAATACAGGAGCTGGTAATCAGGAATCCAGGGCCAGAGGACAGTGGAACTTACAGCTGTGTCTGTGCAGGCCAAAGGACCAAAGCCACCGTTAAGATTAATGGTTGGTCATGTTACTGAATTTACAGTGCTTTATGATTTGGTAAATTGGGGATTATGAGTTGGTTTCAAACATGTTGTTGGCTGAGTACACAAAAAAATGATGTTTTAACCAAGTAAAATTCTAGTTGATTTTGAAATGGTTGTAAGCTTATTAAATATTGTATCTAGATGTTTTTTTTACCCTTTTTACATGATACTAATATCATATCAGTATAGTGGCGGATCATTCTGTTTTGAGTATGTTTCTTAAAGTAAGCAAAATTATCTGCCAGTATAGTGAAATCATTTGGCTTATCAAAATTCTAATAATTTGCCTTCTTACAATTGTAAATCTTCATGTTTGTTGAGGATTTGGCTTTTTTTCCTTCCACGATCCAGCTGCAACTGCAGTGTCTGTTTGTATGTCTGTGATTCAAAGTAGGGACTTTTTAAACAACCCGTTTAAAAGATAGCAGACAACCAGGCTTAAAGATGGCTAACAGGCTAAACTGCAACTTTGTCATACTCACTTAAATTGTTTGTGTTCTAGTAGATCTTAGGCAATACTAAACAGTGTGGGAAAATGTGTGGTAATGTGTGTTATGCTAACATAACACAGGAAATCACATTGCAACAATTATTTATCAAAAATGCAGTTTTTAAAAACAAAAATATGCCTTTGGAGGCTGTGTACAGTGATCTTACCCTGGGGATGTATGAAAATGATTAAATAAAATGAATTAGTGATGAAAAATATATTTATTTTAAATGACTGTATGTTATTTCCTCATAGCTCAACCCATCACATTCAAACAGAAGCTGAAAAGTCAGATGGTTGAAGAAGGAAACAGTGTTATCTTGCATTGTGAGCTATCAAAACCTGGACTCCCCGTTGAATGGTTGAAGGGCAGCATGTTGCTCAGGTCTGGAGAAAAGTACCAAATGCGACAAAGGTGTTCAGTGGTGGAGCTGAAGATTTTCTCTTTGAGATGTGAAGACAGTGACATCTACAGCTGCTCGTGTGGCGGCGTCCAGACATCAGCTAAAGTTACTGTTAGCAGTAAGTGTGACTGAAAATGACCATTATGGATCAGTTTTTATCAAAATGTCTTTTAGATCATCTGGATAACTAATGTTCACACGTGGTGCTAAGGTTCTCAGAAAGGGTGCTAGCTAGCGTACTAAGATGCTTAATAAGTTTAGCTATTTTTTTACATTGCTCAGACTCAAAGAGAGGGCAGACCCATGGTAGCATTGCAAATGATAAGAAAATGCTTATGAAACTGTTATTCACTATTAGGACCACCCAGTTTACATTAAAAGGAGGGTTATGGTGAAGTACAACAGAAATTATTAGACCCTGGGAAAGAATTCATAAAACACATATTGTGGCCCAGAGGAACAGGATAAAGATCTCCCTTAGGCTTAAGGAGCTAGTCACAGGCACTGCTCTGCTGTCTTTGCATCTGAGTAGATAAAGTTTAATTATGTTTAGCTAGTGCCACTCAAATTTAGCTTCTTATTCGCCTGCTTGTTGTTTGAATTTACCTGTTCTACATTAAATGGTGCAGCAGTTACATTCTGACACATAACAGCTGCATCATTTAAGGTGGACAGGAAAATCTGAATAAGAAGCTGGCGAATAGGAAGCCAACTGCAACCTCACACTTTTCCAAACTGGGGTAGTAAACTAAACAAGGGATCAGTACTGTCTGTGGCAAAACTGTAGATTAAGGGAAATTAAAATATTTAAGAATAATTCTTCTCTTGCGTTTCTTTGTGTGCCTGTTTATTACTGGCTAATGCTAACAGCTGAGATAGTATATTAATGGAGATGTAAGGTTCTAGAATGTTTTTTGGTGTTTAGTCATAGCCAGTGCTAACTGCTGATGCAATATATCCATTGAGATGTAATGTTCTAGAACATGTTTGGAGTTTGGCACTAACCTCTGATGCTTTAGGTTGATTTTTGTGTGTTTCCTTTTCTCTGCAGGACAACATATTAGTTTTAAAGAGAAGCTGAAGAACCAGGTAGTTGAAGAGGGCAAAGCAGTGACATTGTGCTGTGAACTGTCCAAAGCTGGTGTTCCAGTGGAATGGTGGAATGGAGAGGAACTTCTTCAGCCTGGACAAAAATATCAGATGAGAGAAAGAGACACAACATATGAGCTTATTATCAGTGACACCGTGCCTGAGGACAGCGGGGTCTACAAATGTGTGTGTGGGGATCAAAAGACCAAAGCTACCATCAAAATTGTTGGTAGGATAATCAGTTATGAAATATGATGACTATGCTATCAAAAATACTAAACCCCAAAATGCTCACTTTTATAGCTACTGTGCCAAATAATAACAAACCCAATTTTGGTTACTTTAAGTTATGCTAGACAGTTCCTTGTTAAGTTAAGGGACATTTTCACCAGTGTTCTGTCACGCTTGTCCAACCTCGCAATACGAGATATCACACCTGTGATTCAAAAGTGGAACCTGTGTAAATATAATCTATAAAGAACCACATCCATCATGAAGAAAGAACATTTTGCCATTTTTGTGAGCAAATTGTGGGTAGACCATGTGCACCCTTGATGTGTTTGTCATTTTGGGGTTCCTTAGGGCTACCTCCCACCTTTAAACAAAACCTGAAGAACCAAGAAGCTTCAGAGGAAGGCAATGTGGTACTAAGATGTGAGCTTTCTAAAGCTGGAGTACCTATAGAATGGTGGAAAGGTGAGGACCGCCTAATGCCTGGTGGGAGGTATCACATGCGGCAGGATGGCAAGGTCGCTGAAATGGAAATCACTAATGCCCATCCTACCGATGCTGGGAAGTACAGCTGTGTTACTGGGAACCAGAAGACCACGGCAGATGTGAAAATCAAAGGTATCTTTATAATTAAACTCCTTTTTAATCTAATCTTCAAAAATTCCATAATGGTCTTCTGAAGATAGTATGGCATAGATTCTGCAGATAACAATATCAGATTTAAAAAAAAATCTGTTCATGCTGTGGCAGCTCTTCCTATAACATTCAAACGGGAGCTCCATGACCAGGTTTCTAAAGAAGGGGAGAGTGCGGTGTTCACCTGTGAGCTGTCAAAACCAGGGGCTCCGGTAGAGTGGAGAAAGGGAAGAGTTATTCTGAAGTCTGGAGAGAAGTATAAGATGAAGCTGGAGGGAAGATTAACCAAACTGGTGATAAATAACCTTGAAGAATGTGATTCTGGGAAATACACCTGTAAAACCAAAGACGCACAATCAATGGCTGAACTTAGCGTGCAAGGTAAGTCTTGTTTTTGTAGGGGAGAGGGGAATGTTCAATGGTCTATTGGACCCCTGTGACCTGGTTGCATGCTGCATAATGCTATCCAAACCTTCCACTGCATTTTACATTTTCTAGCCAATGAGACTAAAACAATCTCACTGTCCATTTTATCAGCTCCACTTTCCACATAGGTGCAGTTTGTAGTTCTAGAATTACAGGTTCTAGTCCACCTGATTCACTGCACATTTGTTGCCCTGTTCTTTAGTAGTGAGGACCACCACAGGACCAACACAGAGCACATGTTTTATTAAGTTGTTTATGTTAGTTGGTTGTTAGTATGTTGTGTTAGTTGTACTGGTCTGAGCAGATCAGACAGCAGTGCTGTACTAAGAGTAGTCCACCAACCAAAGCTATCTTCCGAAAGAGCATCCTATGGGAAGCATTGTAGGACCTACAGGATGGCCAACACAGACAGTGCAGGAACAGATGACCTATCGCCCTTGACTTCTACAACAGGTAGAAGTGTCTTATAGAGTGGACAGTGTCTAAAAACTCCAGCAGCACTGCTGTGTCTAATCTATACTGTATCAGCGCAACACACTAACACGCCACTCATGTCAGAAGCACTGCAGTACAGAGAATGATTCATTACCCAAATATGTGGGAGTCCTGACCGGCGAAGAACAAGGCCATTGTAAAATTACAAAGTGCTACTATATGGTTCGTAGGGCTATGGATGGATGAGTGTATGTACAAGGAGGTGATTTTAATGTTATGGCTGATTATCTGTGTTCATAGTTACATCACCATATACTCATCCAACATTAGAAGAACTTCTCATGAAGTTCCCATGATCCATCGCTAGATCTGAAACACCAGCACATCACATCTGATTAAACCCATATCACAAACCCTGGAATAATGATAGCCTTGCTGTTAAGATCTTGTAAACAGTGTGGACCTTTTGAGGGAAAACTGATTCACGAGATGTTTAAAATGGAGGAACATTTAGACTCAGTGGTGCCAGCAGAATTATTTCATAGTATATATGATATTTCATAGTTCGCTTAAGAATAACCAGCCTTTTGTAGGCTACCTTCAGGCCGGTAACATACTTCATGGCGTCTAAGGCAAAAATGGTTTGCTTATTTAAACGTATATGATATTTTATCGCTATCTGATTTTAACAGAACATGTGGAGTCGATCACTCTCCTCTACTGTATATGTTTAGCTGTAGTGGCTTTTGGAATAACAGGAGATCCTGCTGTGATATGTTCTGTAGCGGCCTCTTGAATACTAAGTGTTTTATTCACCACAGTAACATAATGTTTCATTGTAATTACCATAATAGAAAAGTAATAAATCCATGAAAATGACACTGTTTATGCTAATGAAACCCTCCAGTAGAGCTTCCACAGCTCTACTTTAGAGTTTTCCACCTTTCCCAGATAACTGTAGGTGTAATGTGTAATGTCCCAATACTTTTGTCCATTTAGTGTGTATTATTTAGTGAATTTATGATCATTAAGTGTCATTGGTGTCTTTTTGGAGAAGAGTTTTGTCAGCTGAAATACGGTGAAAACCATTATTTCATGCTATTTCATGACTCTGTAGCACTGCCTCCTACCTTCAAAACCATTCTGAAGAACCTGGAAGCCCATGAAGGGAACAGCCTCAGTTTGCACTGTGAACTCTCCAGAGCTGGAGTGCCTGTTGAGTGGTGGAAAGGTGAAGAAAGGTTATGTACCGGGGAAAGGTATCAGTTGCGGCAAAGGGATGTGACAGTAGAGCTGCTAATCAGAAAAGCACAACCAGAAGACAGTGGATTGTACCGCTGTGTATGTGGGGAGCAAAGTACTGAGGCCAACATTAAAGTCAATGGTAGGAGAACCTCTCTACTTCCAATGATCTTCTACGCCAAATTAAATTTGCTGTCTGTCCTCACACGAGGCACCAATTTAACAGAAAAGAGAAGACTTTAGAAGTTTGGGTGCAAGTTTTGTCGTCTTCTTGTTTTGCGTAGCCCATCCCATCACTTTCAAACAAGGACTGAGGAACCAAGAGGTTGAGGAGGGAAACACTGTCACTTTACGTTGTGAACTCTCAAAGGGTGGTGCTCAGGTGGAATGGTGGAAAGGAGAAGAACTGTTGACAAGTGGGGAAAAATTCCAAATGCGGCAAATGGCCACGAAAGTGGAACTGGTCATCAAGAAAGCAGTACCCGAAGATAGCGGTGTCTACATTTGTGCATGTCCAGAACAAAAATCCAAAGCTACTATCAAAATCAATGGTAGGAAAGTGCTTACATAGTACTAATGATCAAATTTCTCACAGACATGCGGAGGAGCTGACTTATGTGATTTGTATCTTCTCAGCATTGCCAGCGGTGTTTAAACAAAACTTGCGAAACCAAGAGGCAGTGGAAGGCAACAGTGTTACTTTACGTTGTGAGCTTTCAAAACCAGGAACATTGGTCAAGTGGTGGAAGGGTCAGGAGGTGCTGACTTTGAGTAACAAATATCAGATGAAGACTGAGGGAAGGATTGCTGAGTTGATCATTAGGAATGTAGTTTTTGATGATGCTGGTTTATACAGCTGCACAACAGGAGACCAAAAGACTACTTCAGAAATCAAAGTTCAGGGTAGGTCAGTTTTGGTTGGTCATTTATGTTATCCTTCACTTTATGATTGAATATTTTTGGTGGATAAGATTCTCTTTCAAATTTTTATGGGTTCTGTAGCTCTACCTGTAACCTTCAAACAAGAACTCCAGAATTTAGTTTCCAAAGAAGGTGAAACTGCTTCGTTTAGTTGTGAGCTCTCAAAACCTGGAGCCCAAGTGGACTGGAGAAAAGGGCGGGTTATTCTGAAGGCAGGAGATAAATATACGATGCAACAAGAAGGAAGAGTGGCCAAACTTATCATACACAACACTGAGGAAAGTGACACCGGAAACTATTCATGTAAAACCAAGGATTCTGAGTCCACAGCTAAACTTACTGTTCAGGGTAAGGCAATGAAATGTGTTAATCTGCTGAAGCGGGTAGCTTTTTGCGCTTGCTTGCTTTTCCTGCTACAACCCTCTTTCCGAAAAAGTTACGACACTGTGCAAAGTGTAAATAAAAACAGAAAGCAGTGATGTGCAAATCATTTAAACTCTATATTCAATTAAAAAAATACAAAGACAATCTGTGAAATGTTAAAACAGAAAAATTCTAATGTTTCTGAAAAATATGAGCCCATTTTAAATCTGATGCCAGCAACACAGGTGGGGCTTGTTCATGTTTACCACTGTGTTCATCACTTCTTCTTATAACAACTCTCAGAAACAGTGAAGGCAGCAGGGTTTCTGGCTCTGCTTATAATTGTTTTCTTTTTTTGAGTTTAACTTGCAGTTGTAAATGCGGTGACAATGAAGATGCTTTTGGAAGCATGTCGTAACCTGTGCAGTTATTTCCATATCTTTTAAATATTGTGTTTTATTTAGGTTATGCACAGGGTCCCAACTTGTTTGGAAACAGGGTTTTATTTTAAAGTACTTGCATAACTGCTTCTTGCGTGCCAAGGGCTTGCATGGCTTTACAATGAAATATAGTGTATATCTTTTGCTATTCCTTTTCTGGCTACTGTTTCCAGTTCCACCCATCGTTTTTAAAGTAAAGCTGAAGAATCAGGAGGTTGAGGAAGAAAGCACCGTAAGCTTGCGTTGTGAGCTGTCGAAAGCTGGTATTTCTGCTCAGTGGAAGAAAGGCGAGGAAGTGCTGAAGTCTGGACTGAAGTATCAAATCAGTCACCAACTTGCTATAATGGAGCTGATTATCAGGAAAGCAGTGCCTGAAGACAGTGGAGTCTATAGTTGCTTATGTGGGGATCAGAAAACCGAAGCCACCGTCAAAGTTTTTGGTAGGAAGAGGTCCTATGTGATTGTGATCATCATGGTTTATAAGTGATTGTTCAGCCCTTAAACAGCTGTTTAGTTGAAATCTTTAAGTCAGTATAATCAGAAACTCACACTTTTACCATGCCGAGATGTATTGGAAAGTGAAACACAATGTGAGGGTGGATTTCTGAGCCAGCATTCTCTTTGATAGGTGGGGGGATATTTTAGGGCTCATTATGTTTTGCTATAAGATTATAGGAAATCAAGAATTATAGGTATAGCCATGTATGACATCCATTGGTCCAAATAAGGGTTATGAATTTCTCCCAAATCAAAGTAGTTATCCAGCACTGGTGTTCCAGCAATTAATCCTACCCATCAAGCAGTTCAGTATAGTATGCTCATATCATTAGTACAGTGTAGCAATTTCATCTTCAATGTTTTATCATGGTTTTAATGTAAATTCAGTACAAACTCCACCTAAAATCACTACTTCCCCAGAAAAGCTGATTTAGACTATTAAAACATCATAATTATTCTGTTAATCCTGGTAACACGTTCAGATAAGGACATTCAGTAGCTTGTTATTTAGATTTTCCCATTCCACTTTAAATGGTGCTAGAGTTACATTCTGGTGCCTGAGGTGCTATAATACCTGCTGCATAATTTAAGGTGGAATAGTAACAAGAATCTGGTGAATGAGAAAATAAATGCCAGCACCAGAATCTAACTGCTGCACCATCTAAGGTGCTCTGGCAGAGTCTGACCAAGAAAATGGCAAAAAGAAGCTGACTTTAACCTTGTAGTTGTAATGCTGAGAGTGTTTTGATAAATCAATTTAATCTATAAAACTAACCTACCTGTAGTTTTATGCATGGAGAATTTTGACTCAATTTTACACACTGCAGTGATGATTTAATTTTAGGTTTACATCAGGATTTCTTTTTCTAACTGCTTCTGGAACTTCTGTGATTAGTCAGGAATGATTGTGTGACTTTTATAACCCCTCCATATACTACTTTGATTGTTTAGCAACTCCGGTTACATTCAGACAAAATCTGAAGAATCAGGAGGCTCCAGAGGGAGGTGTAGTGGTCCTGCATTGTGAACTGTCAAAAGCTGGTATGCCTGTGCAGTGGTGGAAAGGTGAAGAGGAGCTTAGCAATGGAGGCAAATACCAGATGAAACAGGAGGGGTCAGTTGCAGAGTTGCACATTAAGAGCGTCCTTCCTATGGATGTTGGGGAATATAGCTGTGTTATTGGAGACCAAAAGACTACAGCTGAAGTGAATGTGAGGGGTAGGTCCAATGCAACCTGTCTTGACCTCACTATAAAGAGCACTTATACAGGGGCGTTTCATACATTATTCATTCATTCATTCATTCATTATTAGCTTCTCATTTACTGTACATCCATTTCTATACATGCACTAACATACCAAAAGTCATTGGATGGCAGTATGTAAACTGACTATGAAGTGGCATTATGGGGCAGCTTAGGGGCAGCTTAGGAACGCTCACACCGGTAAAAGTTGTGAGGTATTATCTTGAGGTTGAACACTGGGTAGCATGCTCATGGTAAGGCATCGTGATTTAGAGTTCAGACAAAGCATGATAGTGCAATGTTCAACTGTGCTTATGTCAGGTGAATGTGCAGGCCACACCATTTGTCAGAACTCCCCAGAATGCTCATCGAACCAACCAATCTGGACTACTTGGACCTGATGCCACGGTGAATATATATATCCTGCTGGAATATCTTTGTCATTGAAGTTTAGGAAGGGCTGCAAATGATCTTCAAGCACTGAAATGTAGCAGACATTGGTCACTCATGTTTAGGTGGACCTGGTGACCCAACCCATGCCATGAGAACACACCCCACACCAGTATGGAGCCAACATCAGCCTGCACACTGAATGCACACTGCAACATTGCGTCCAGTGTTGTGCTGTCGACTGGGGCACTCTGGTAGGTCTTCTTCTGCTCCCATATCCCATAGTCAATGAAGAATGCTACACCTACCTGCGGGAGATGAGTGTAGGACCTCCAGCACTGAATGTGGATCGGATATCTACCAGAGTCATTTGCCTCTTTGCAAAGACAATTCAAGCCATACGCCACTGGTCACTGGTTATCTTTAAGCACCACTACTATGCTGTCCACTGTGAGTGGTAATGCTTTCTGTGATGTATTGCCAGTGTACACGCGACACTGTGGAGAAATGTTAAACGACCACACAACTTTGGAAATGGAATGTCCGATCAGTCTGGCACCCACTATCATGCCTTGTTAGAACTCTGATAATTTAATTCGCCTTGCCATGAGCATGCTGATCAGTGTATAACCTCACTCACAAGATAGCATCTTCCAACTTACACAAGTCTTTCCCTGAGGTAACGCCATTTCATAATCTACATTCTGCTATCCCGTGACTTTTGGTATGTCAGTGTAGTGTCACCAAGACATTCATGATGCTCATACAGTAGCCCCTTTCTCATGAACATCAGATTCTTCCAAAGCACATTCCCAAACCCCTATTAACATTTACAGTTTCGATGGACTAAATGGGACAAAATGACAACACCATACTCAAACCCTTTTCCTGAAATCCTGTCCTACAGCTGCAGCTTCTGTGTTCTTCGAGAAGGACTTAGAGAATCAGGAGGCAATGGAGGGACACTCTGTTGTGTTCAGTTGTTTGTTGTCCAGTTCAAATGCTCCAGTCATTTGGAAAAAAGACTCAAAGCAGATCACCCAAGGCGGACGTTTTACTTTACACCAGAAGGGCTCGACTCATGAGCTTGAGATCAGAAAGCTAAAGCCTGAGGATTCTGGTGTTTACACATGTAACACCAGGGGCAAGAAGTCATCTGCAACACTTAAAGTGATAGGTAAGCTCATCACAGCTGCACAAACTCAGTTTCCTAAAAAATGTCAGACTAATAACTTTGACTTACTGCAGTCTTGTTCTCCTACAGCCTCATTTGGACATGTGTTTCTAAATCTCTTTGAACATGGAGCAGTTTAGATAAGTGTTGTGATGTTAGATAATGTTATTACCAAATGTTTGAAATCTCTGCAGCGTGAAATTATTGTAAGTGTTGAGTTGGACTGACCTAGAAGTTACATGAATTCCCATGAATCTGGTTGTTCAGACTGACACACGTAGCCACATATCGGATACATATTGGATTTCAAGACCACATATAAAAATGTCACAAACTGAAATTGAAAATTTGTATGTTTTTGCTGTTCACATTTCCACACAGATAACACATCATAACACACAGCATAACCCTGTTTTTTTTTAAATCACAGAAACTTAGCAAGATATCAGTACCCCTTACTGCCAATACATTTGATTTATATTAAAAATAAGCACATATACAGTGTATCACTTTCCTAGAGATATTATTAGTGCTTTATTGGTGAGATTTCTTGCCCTGTTGTGATGCAAATATGTTTAGGATCATAGTTACTGAAGTAAAATTTCCATAGGTGGAGGCAACATGAGAAATAAAGCTTGTCGAACCAGAAATTTTGTTTAATTAGCTGATTAGCCAATAGCTAGCCTCATTTTGGTGAAACAGATCTTCAAGAATGACTATATAGCTCAACTGGTAAACATGTCAAACAAGAGGGTACTCTGCCTGGGGTGTACCTATGGCAGATTTTACTGACAATGACTGGTCAAAATGGTTATTTAAAAAACTGATGTTGATACGTGGTTGGTGTAGCTCAGCAGATAACACCACATGTGGGAGAATGGGGTTCGAATACTGGTCTGGGTGACTATGCTGTGCTACACCAATAAGAGTCCTTGGGCAAGACTCCTAACACTACATTTGCCTACCTGTAATGTGATTAACATTGTAAGTCGCTCTGGATAAGCGCGTCAGCTAAATGCCGTAAATGTATTTTATTTATCACTTATGCAAGACTATCCTATTTCTCAACCTTTCAGAGCAAGTAAGGATTGTGAGAGAGCTTCAGGATATCACTGTTACTGCAGGAGAATACGCCCATTTTGTATGTGAGCTCTCACATGAGGACATCACTGATGGAGTGTGGTGGCTTGGTGCCAACATTCTGCAGGAAAACGAAATGAATCAGATAAGCTGCTGTGGTCGTGAGCATCACCTGGTTCTTAGCAAGACAACACCTGAGGAGTCAGGTACCGTGGCCTTTGTGGTAGGAGAAGAGAAGACTACAGCTCGTCTAAGAGTGAACAGTAAACCCAAAGGTGAGGACTGGAGCAATGCTAATATATGCTAATTTTGCTCTAGCCTCTTTAACTTTTCTCAAAAACCCAGTTAAGTCTTAATTGTAGTCCAGGTATCTCAGACATATTTGATTTTAAACCTAACAGTTAAATATAATCATCAGTATCAGCACAGTGGTCCATGTAAAAGATTCAAAAGGTTCAGTTTAGACTGTACAGTTTTCTCTCCCTGTAGTTTTGATAGAAGAGAAGCTGACCAACATGACAATCTTTGAGGGTGATACTGCCACCTTATCCTGTGTCACCTCTGATGACTGCACACCTGTCACCTGGAAGCGAAACAATGTCACACTTCTGGCAGGGGAAAAGTATGAACCTCGTAAAGAAGGGAAATGTAACCTGCTTCTAATACACAGAATAGAAAAGGAGGATGCTGGGATTTATATGTGTGACACAGGAGATGAGCAAAGCACTGCTGCTCTCATCTTTAAAGGTATAATGAGATAACAGAGATAACTACTGTCGTTTCTTTCAGCTCAGAGGAGAGCTAGTAAACTGAGTGTAAAAATGAAGCTAATTTTTATCAGCTCCTTTGTTATCTACGCCATGCTTCATGATGCCTTTAGGGTAGTGGAGTGACCTCATTCAACTTACCAAATGCCAATCAACAAGACAGAAAATGTACCCCTCTGTATCTTGAATTATGTTCCAGTGACCAATACATGAGAGACATTTTACCATATGTGAACTGGGCAGGGCTAATCTTGCACGTCAGTAAGCATTTCCCTGAGCAATCTCAAGGCTGACATTTCTTGTTCCACCCACATGAAACAGTTTTGAAGTCAGAGGAACTGGATGTGAGTGTAATGAGGCTGAAGTTGCTTTCCTGCTTCACTCTTGCCTACAGTTCTGATAGCATAGTGGAACTTTTACTACCATTATATCATCATTTTTTATGATGTTTGCTTCCATCATTGTTATGTGTTTTTTAATTGCCCATTTCCTGATATCCAGATATTTTTATATTCCTTGCTTTTCCTTTTCTCATTTTTTTAATGTACAAAAAGAGTCAGTTAAATACCTACCAATAACATGTCTGTCCGAATCACTCATTTCAATATCTCACTAGATCAGTGTCAGCGTTTTTTACACTACTAAACTCTCTGTAACTAAAATATAATGTATACAAAATCCCTCTCTATGTAGATGTGGCCAACATCTTCATGACAGCCATGTCATGCCCTGTACCAACATTCTTAATTATGTGAACAGCTGCTCCTCTTTTTCCTTACCTATTACATTATTGCAGAAGCATCATGATTTTTAGATTTGTGCTTTTCACCTCAAATCCAAATGTCAGTTCATTCTCTTTTCTGGATGTAGTGCTCCATTGCATTGTGCAGTAAACCTGCACAGCATATGCTTATTTATTTATTAAGTTATGTTTCCTGTATTTAAAGGCCACATTACCTATATGCAGTCTTTTAGCTTCTGTTGAAAAGCGTTTCATTTTGAGAAATGTATGTTGTGTGTCCTAGAGCGCCCAGTATTCTTTCGTGAGGAACTCCAAAATCAGCAGGCTGAAGAGAGTGAAACCGCCTTTTTGTGCTGTCAGCTTTCCAAACCTGGAGTTGCAGTACAATGGAGGAAAGGAGCTCTTCTGCTTAGACCAGGTTGCAAGTATAAAATGAAGCAGGATGGTTGTGATATACAGCTTCAGATCAATGACCTGACAGTGGAGGACAGTGGTGCCTACAGATGCTGCACTGACAGCATTGAGACTACAGCTTGTCTTGAAGTAAAAGGTATATTTCAAATATTCTAAATGATAAAATTCTATACCTGATCTTTGAAGCTCTTTCTCTGACCTCATGATCTGAATTCTTGCTAGAACAACCACTGTTCTTCTGCGAGAAACTTCACAATGTGGAAGCAGAGGAGGGTGAAACTGCCTTTTTGTGCTGTGAGCTGTCTAAACCCGGGGTTGCAGTGCAGTGGAAAAAAGGAACTGTGCTCCTGAGACCTGAAAGCAAATATATGATGAAGCAAGATGGTTGTGAATTCGAGCTTCAGATACATGACCTGAAATGCCAGGACAGTGGCCTCTATAAATGCTGTGCTGGAAGCCTCGAGACAAAAGCTAATATTGTAGTGAAAGGTAAAACCCCCATGTGGGTTTTTAATTTACTTTGTTTTGAATGTTTTGTCAGTTTAATTGCAAAATAGTTGACAATGACTTTATAACTTGCCAGAGCAACCTCTGTTCTTCCGTGAGGATCTTCTGAATCAGCAGGCTGAGGAGGGTGAAACTGCCTTCCTGTATTGTGAACTCTCTAAACCTGGAGTTGTGGTGAAGTGGAAAAAGGGAGCAGTGTTGTTGACACCAGGAGACAAGTATGAAATGAAACAGGATGGATGTAAACTGCAGCTTAAGATCCTTGACCTGAAGGGAAGAGACAGCGGTATTTACAAATGCTGTGCTGGTAGCTTGGTTACTACAGCATCCATTATGGTAAAAGGTATGTTGAACCTATGAAACATTTATGGATTTGTCAGATACTATTATCCAGGGCAGCTTACATTTTAATCATGCACAGAGGAAGTCATATGTATATTTTTTTTCCCAGGGACTCTTACTGATACGCCCTGCCTGGCCAAAAACAACTCAGTGATAAATTCTTATTAACCTAACTGATGTAGTAGTCTCATTTCCTAAACATCAACTATGTGGGAAGACATGGGCTGAATGGCATACTACATGCTACACACATACTAAATCTACCTAAAAGTAGTGAGTAGTTGCAGTATGTGTCTAAATTGTAAATCTGTAGCGCACTGAAGATACCTGGATGGTGTTCTACTCCAGTTACTAGTATACCGGGGACACTATCTTCATGGTGTACTGCATCCTTTCATGCACTGCAGCCTCACCAGCTTTCAGCCTGCTATAGCCATAGAAAATGGAGGCGAGTAACACTGGCCAACAAAACGCATCCAACTCTCAGTATGAATGTGGGTATAGTGGTTGCAGTAGGGTATGTTTTTATCAGAATGATCCTCAGAAAGGTAACATATACAGGTCTGAAGTTTAATAAAAGATTGCCTTGCTTTATAGGTTCAGTTTAGAGTTAAATTGCAGAGGGTAGCTAACAGCTAGGTTGAGCATACTTCAAGTAAACTGAGCAGCATTAGCAGCAGCTAGCTCAGAACAGTGGATACAATAATGACAGGTAAATGTAAGGTAACTTGTCATGTGACTATATTAGAATGCTACACTGTAGGTCAAAAACGTTACTGTACAGCATACTGAACACGGGGGTGTATACAGTATGCAGTACATGCTACTGTAGTATGCAGTATAGTAGTGTGCCATTTCAAATACAGTCATGGTTATATAAAAGATACCATGTTTCAGAAGGGTTAAATCACTGGCCTGCCTAAAGCACAGAAAACAACTAAGGATCAGCTGAAATAACCAGAATTGAGTTGAGAACTGTCCAGTGCATTATTAAACCCAGTATATACAGGGGCTGGACAATAAAACTGAAACACCTGTTATTTTAGTGTGGGAGGTCTCATGGCTAAATTGGACCAGCCTGGTGGCCAATCTTCATTAATTGCACATTGCACCAGTAAGAGCAGAGTGTGAAGGTTCAGTTAGCAGGTAAGAGCACAGTTCTGCTCAAAATACTGCAATGCACACAACATTATGGGTGACATACCAGAGTTCAAAAGAGGACGAATTGTTGGTGCACAACATGCTGGCGCATCTGTGACCAAGACAGCAAGTCTTTGTGATGTATCAAGAGCCACGGTATCCAGGGTAATGTCAGCATACCACCAAGAAGGACGAACCTCCACCAGCATCACGTAGTGACCTGGCCACTATCCTGCAAGAAGAATGGCTTAAAATCCCTCTGACCACTGTGCAGGACTTGTATATGTCATTCCCAAGATGAACTGACGCTGTATTGGCCGCAAAAGGAGGCCCTACACCATACTAATAAATGATTGTGGTCTAAAACCAGGTGTTTCAGTTTCACTGTCCAACCCCTGTAGTGGTGAACAACCAAATGGCCAAAACAAAAGTGCTTGGAAAAAAATCCTAAATGACTGTGATCAGAGATCACGTACACACTTTGTGAAGTTGAGTAGTAAAACATTGACAGTACAATGCCAGAGTGACTGGGGCCTCAGTGTCACCATAGCCCCACTTTTTACTACCACCATACATTAAAGGCACCATGCAAGGTTAGAAAATGATGAGATGCATGAATTAACCGGAGTATCTGACTTTTTATTTCAGTACAGCCACTTTTCTTTCGTGAGGAACTTCAAAGCCTGGAGGCGGTGGAGGGTGAGAATGCCCTGATGTGCTGTGAACTTTCTAAGCCTGCAACTGCAGTGCAGTGGAAAAAGGGGACAGTGTTGCTGAGGCCTGGAAACAAATATGAGATGAAACAGAATGTCTGTCTGTTACAGCTTACAATTCTAGACTTGACCACTCAAGATAGTGGTTCCTACAAATGCTGTGCAGGTGGCATTGCATCTACAGCCTGCCTTGAAGTAAAAGGTATGTGCAATACAGCTGTCGCAGTCTGATTTCAGGATTTTCATTTAATGTGAAAAGTCAACAACAGTTAATCAACACCTTTAATAGTATTTAGTATTATATAAAAATTTATAAAGTTATCATAAATTATTAATGCCACTTTACTTCCTGTTAATGTTAATGCTGTTAATGCTTTTTTTCTAACCATCTGTAGTAGCACAGGGCTGTATGCTGCTATGATACAACATGCAACCTGCAATTGTAGCCCTCTCATTCTAACACAGCTTCAGCAGATTTATGCAGTGGCCCATGTATATATATATATATAAATGCCTTAAGCAAATAAGACTTAGTAGAGTCCTTTTTACTTTTCTGCATTCTCTGTAGAACAACCATTGCTATTTTGTAAGGAACTCCAAAATGTAGAATTGGAGGAGGGCAAAACGGCCCTACTGTCCTGCACACTCTCCAAACCTGGAGTTGCAGTGCAGTGGAAGAAGGGCTTTGTGCAACTTAGACCAGGAGACAAGTATGCAATGAAGGAGAATGGATGCGAAATACAACTTCAAATACATGACGTTTCAAGCCAGGACAGTGGCACTTACAGATGTTGTGCTGGCAGTCTAGAGACCACAGCAACACTTCATGTAAAAGGTATGTGATTTGTGAGTCTGATGTTCCATTTACCCATACATGTATGCCAGTGAGATGGGTTTTTACCTGCTATAATTTGACTGCCATTTGTTTAACTACAAATTTCCTTCCACAACAATTATGTATTATTTTTATTTATTATTTATTTTAAGTTCCTGCATTGTAATGATGGACACAAAAGCTACTTGGGTGCTAAAAGCTTTCGCTTGTGGAGAATATTTATCATATTCATAATCTTTAAAGAGTGTAAGTTGCTAGATCTGTTGGATATCAATGTTATCAAATGCCTGTAGGCAATAATTAGTAAGGACAGCTGACCATCCAATAAGACACCACAAGAATACACCCCCTCAGTACATTAAGTGGGGGGTAAAACAGGTGCTTTTGAACAAGTTCTGAGACTCAATTGAGGTCGCCTTGAACTAAAGAAATCAACCCTTCAGTCGTTCGCTGGTTCGTCCTTCGGTGCAAGAAAAAAAAAAGAAACATCCGGTCTATGAGATGGTTTTCAAAATAAAAGCTTCAAAAACATTTGCTGGTTGGGAACTGATAGGCCAATAAAGCAGCATGCTGTAGAGTCAGAGCTGTAGCCAAGATCTGGAGTCAATTGCAGGTTTAGTAATCCAAACTCATGGTCAGATACATGCCAGGTCAAAACCAGATGAGCAGAAAAAAGATCAAGGCAAACAGTCCAAAACCAAAAAACCAATACTCATAGACAAGAAACTAAAGCAGGACGGCACAACCAGGGAATTCAACGCAAGAAACACAGCATAGAATTGTGGGACATGGCCTAAACAAAACTTCACCAAGACCAGAATGCAATATAATGAAATAGCTGACTGGCTCGGTTGGGGAACAGGGTCACTCATGCCTAGTGTTAAATCATGGCATTTCCACACTTTTAGCACTGAAAGGTCTTTTACTATATTCCAACACATTATGCTGTTTAAAGTATGGCTTCATAACACAGAAAATTCCTTTTCCTCCTTCTGTGACAAGTAGTCGCAATCCTCACCACCTTCATGTCTCCTCCCTGTTTCTAAATTTTATCTGTCCATCCTGCTAGCTGCAAGCATATGCCACTCAGATCCCCAGCCAAGGCCTTCAAAGTTCTTTCCTTTTCCTCAGTCACACAGTGCCCACCATATGTAGGCACCATGCAAAGTGAGAAAATGATGAGGCGCATGCAAATGACAGTATTGACATTTGCATTTCAGAACAGCCACTTTTCTTCCACGAGGAACTTCAAGATCTGGAGGCGGTGGAGGGTGAGAATGCCCTGATGTGCTGTGAACTCTCTAAGCCTGCAACTGCAGTGCAGTGGAAAAAGGGGACAGTGTTGCTGAGGCCTGGAAACAAATATGAGATGAAACAGAATGGCTGTCTGTTACAGCTTACAATTCTAGACTTGACCACTCAAGATAGTGGTTCCTACAAATGCTGTGCAGGTGGCATTGCATCTACAGCCTGCCTTGAAGTAAAAGGTATGTGCGATACAGCTGTCACAGTCTCATATGCTGTCCACAGCATGGCTTTATATCACAAGGACAATGGTTTCCACCCTTACCTAAAATTTTCCTTTTACAGACAAGAAGCACTGTAGTCATATTTCTTTGTGAAATGAAGCCATGCTTTGTCATGTTTTTTCCTCACTGGTATGACTCTTTGTTGTTTTACAGCACCGTTGACATCGCACAGCTGTCAGAAATACATTCTTCCATTGATAAAAGAAATTGTTACCCTCAGAGGCATACAACTCCCATCCTAACCCAAGATGTATTCCCTTTTGTAGTTTATGATTAAGCTGATTGAAACTGATCAATTTAACCGTAGACCATAATTTAATAACATCTCTATCTATTGTGTTCAGAGCAACCTCTGTTCTTCTACAAGGAGCTCAGAAATCAGGAGGTAGTGGAGGGTGAAACTGCCTTGCTATCCTGTGAGGTCTCTAAAACTGGAGTTCCGGTGAAATGGAAGAAAGGAATGGTGCTTCTGAAGGTTGGAGACAAATATAACATGAAACAGGATGGCTGTAAACTGCAGCTTAAAATCCATGACCTGAAGGTTCAGGACAGTGGCTCTTATAAGTGCTGTGTTGGTAACGCAGAGACCACAGCATCCATTGTAGTCAAAGGTATGTGGTTTTTCGTATTGGACTAGGAGTAATCCCTGAAACCCTTGGCTTTGTATTCATTTCTTAACACCTAAGTGACCTCTGTGAATTGTTTAGTAATTATTATAAAGCTGACATATGACGTAGTTATTGTTTCTGTGTTTCCTAAACTATTTGTTTGTGAAAAAAACTTCCTCTGTCCTCTTCAGAACACCCTTTGTTTTTCTGTGAGGAGCTTGAAAATCAAGAGGGAGCAGAAGGTCAGGCTCTATTGCTGTACTGCAAACTTTCTAAGCCTGCAGTTACAGTACAGTGGAAAAAGGGACCAGTGCTGCTAAATCATGGAAATAAGTATGACATTAAGCAGAATGGCTGTGAGCTACATCTTAAAATCCATGATTTGAAGAGCCAGGATAATGGCGTCTACAGGTGCTGCGCTGAGAATATAGAGACAACAGCTTCTGTTGTTGTAAAAGGTAAATTGTTTTTGCATTGTCTTTTCGATATGGTCTTACTTCATTAGATTCTTACTTATCCGTCAATGCCTTCCAGCCAAAAACAAGAGCAGCCCTCGGGTACCACCGCGCTCAAAGTGTAGGACTTTCCAGGAATGTTCATTTCTGGATGGACAAGACAGTGTTCTTCAACAAAAGCAACAATCTGTGGATGCTGCTTTAGGGCAAATGGACGTTGACCACCTGGATCAGGGTGTGAAAACACAGGAGCAATATATCCAGAAGGAAACTTTACTAGGGCAAAGGTTGAAGGAGGCACTGGAGTTTACTAAGTCTGCTTACCTGGAGGAGGTGTCTGAGATATCCTGTTCTGTGGATAATGTTCTGGCAGAGAGGAGTGACAAGGAAAAGGTGATTCCTGTTGTCGATGCTATAGAGATGTCTGCCACACAAAACCAAGAGACAGTTCAGCAGGTACAAATGAAGGCTCCAACCAAGGATACACTCGACCAAAAACATGAGATACATGGCAAAAGTACACCGCAGGCACCTCCTCGCAGCAAAGGAAGGTTCAATCAACCAAGTGTTGATCATCACAGTATGCAGGAAACCACTTTTAGAGATACGTTAGAGGATGAACACCGTAATCTCAGAGGGATAAAACAAAGAGAAGAGAAAGTTAAAAATGAGAAACCAGTTTTATCTTCAGAAGGACATGCAGAACCTACAAAGGTTCCATTCCCCAGTGAACTAGAAGAGAAACTGCCAAGCCGTGTTCAGGGGAAAGCAGATCAGAGAAGTCAAAAGAAACAAGTCGTTGTTGAGAAAATGTCATTTAATCAGGCTGTAACCTTAGAGCCATCCACTGGAGCATTTTCCAAAAACAAAATGCAGGGTGAACAGCCTGATCTAAATGAAAACAGAGGAGAGGAGAAAGATGACACACAGGAAACACTAGTCAGGCAAAGGATGCCAGACAAGAAATCAGTTGTATCGTATGAAGAACATCCACAGCTCAAAAACGTTCCATCCTCCATAACTCCTGAGAAGAAACTGCTGAAGCATGATGAGGAAAAGGCAACAAGTCAGGATATTATAGACCTACATACAAGACATACAGAACAACAGAAAATATCAGAAATGTCTAATAAACAGGTCGTGACCACAAAGCCATTTGCGGAGGCATCTTCCAGAGACAAAGTGCATGAACAGCTTGATCTTAAGGAAAACAGAGGAGAGGAAAAAGATGACACACAGGAAACACTACTAAGGCAAAGGATAAAAGACAGGAAACCTATTGTATATCATGAAAAGCATCCACAACCCAGAACAGTTCCATCCTCCATTGCACCTGAAGAGAAACTGCTAATGCATGTTGAGGAAAAAGCTACAGGTGGGAATATTAAAGGTCAGAGACAGAAAGAAATGTCAAATAAACAGGTTGTGGCTACAGAACCATCTTCCAGTGACGGATTACCGCCCAAACAGCATACAAAGGAAGTATTACTGAGTCAAAAAGTAAAAGACAAGAACCCAACTTGTCCTAATGAAAATCATCCAGAAGCCAAAGAAGTTGTATTCTCCGTTGAGCCAAAGGAAACTCAGCTAAAGCATGTGGAGGAGAAAGCCACAAGTGGGAACCTTATAGACCAGAGAAGTAAAAAGCAAGATGAAATTGTGGAGAAAGTATCAGAAATACCAGTTAAACAATTCCTACTACAGAAGGTACCCCAGGCAATAGACACAGGTATCACTGAGCAGGAAAGCAGGAATCAAGGCATTTTAACAGAAAAGGTCCCAGAAAGATTAATGACTCAGCCTCAGGAGATACCAGAAGAGGCCGCATCTAACCAGAGAGCTAGGAAACTGGTAAGTCAGGCAGATGCCTTTACAGAATCAGTGAAAGACATCACCCTTTCTCAGGTAAGCCTTATAGAACAGTCTGCTCAGGATACCTCTGGCATAAAAATAAGTGCTGAGGACGAATCAGAGATGTTAGAGGCTGCCGTTAAGATACAAGCTGCCTTCAAGGGTTTTAAAACTCGAAAGGACATGCGACCTGTCTTTAAGGAGGTGTTCAAGAACCAGAATGTGGAGCCTGGTGACACAGTCTGTCTGGAGTGTATTGTTGAGGGTAAGGCCAGCGGAGTGCACTGGCTGAAGGATGGTGTAGACTTAAAGTCAGGGAAACGGACAAAAATCAGCCACAGTGAGGATGGGAGGTGCATGCTGGCCTTAACAAATGTAGTTCCCAAAGATGCAGGGATCTATACTTGTGAAGTATCCAACAAGTTTGGGACTATCAGTTACAATGGAAACGTGACGGTGGGTCATCCCAAAAAGCCCATACATAGACCAGCAACCGTGTTGGCAGAGGAGGCTGTGCAGACCTCTAGAGCTAATGAGGAGTCACTGAGGCATGCCTATGACATTCCTTCAGATGTGGCCAGCAAGATTCCGGAGAAAAGGAAAAGTCTCGTTTCAGTCAGTTCTGGTATGTAGGCCTGAATTAACGAACTAATTGATTATTATATTATAAATTGTACAGATTGTTATTGCAGAAGGTGCCACAAAGAGTAATTCATTAAATAACCATGTTTAAAAAGAGAGAACCGTTTACAAGGTTGAAAAAGGTTAAATGAGTGATTCCAGAAATAAACCAGTTTTGGTTCTCTGAGGGACTGCACTATATTGCCAAAAGCATTCACTTGTCAGTCTTCACTTACATAAAACATGCATAGCGCTTTCCACAAGGTTTAGGAATTTAGGAATAAGAAGGCCTGTCTCCCAGTCTCATCTGAATGATCACATAAGAGCACTACTCCCTATTTTCAGGAACTGGAAAGGGAACCTTGTGGGACACTGACATGTAGGGGAGCATATGGGCTACTTTTCCATTGGAAGGTCACCGTCAAGAGAGCATCAAGGGTATTTTAAAAGGCACTACGTCAAGTTTTCACAACAAGAACAGCACTACTAAAGACGTGTTATCACACTCGTTGCTCTAGAGGGTATATTATCATTTACTGCATGAAGAAGGACCCTAGAGGACATCCTCATTTTTTGCCACTTTAGAGAGCAAAGCTTTTTCAACCAAGGTTCTTCAAACTTTAGAAAAGGTTCTTCTCCTTATACATCTCATTTACAAAAACAGTTCCCTAAAGAACCAGAGTTAGAGTTTTATTTAGGGAACCAGAATTTTTCTTTGGTCCTGATCACGCCTGATCCATTGAATCGGCTCATTAACAGCCTAATACTGAGTTATGTCCCAGGGTAGGGAAACATTACTCTGGGGCTTCGGTAAAAGCACTCTTTCTGGCACCTTTATTTTTGGGAGTTTGGGCGAGCTTTCTCTTTTTTACGTTATGTTCTTGCTTTTCAGTGTCCTGTCCATCAGATTATGACACTGCTCCTGATGTGGAGACAGGCTACCTCTCCTGGTAAGAACTAACCTTCTTATTGATTTTGCAGCCTCGTCTTTTCATTTTTTGGGAGTAAAAAGTACATAAAAATGATCTTATGTGATGTCTATTGTGGAATTTCACAGGGAAAACAAAGTGGAAATGATAAAAGACAAAACTGAGATTTCCCAAAGTTCAGAGGAGCAAAGGACAATCAGTCCTGAGGTGCAAAAAGCCAAAGCACAGTTAAAAGTTAAAGGTCAGTATCTTTGACATCAGAGTATTTTGATTTAATCATAATTTTTACAGCATTGTTAAAAATACATAAAATGCACATATATACAGAGAAGGTCTAGTAGTACAGAAAATTTTAAAACATCGTGGAAATGGCTTTGCTCAGTCGCATTGTATTCATTTGTTCCCAATGAATGCATTTAAAATATACTGTTGCCACAGGGTAATATTCTTCGTAATTTCATGTACGGCCTGTAGCATCTAAAGTGGGTTTATATATATATATACTGTATATGTATATGAGCCAAGACACTATTACTAACAGAAGAGCGTTTCAGTTTAGTTTTTTAAGTAATGTATAAATACTCAAATGTATACTTGCTCAATTTTATGAACCCCTTTAGAAAACTACAGTCATCCATGTGCTTTATATTTAGGATAAAAAGTAAAACATGAAGGATGATGATAAAAATAAAGTATTCTGTTCTACATATAAAGGCTTACATTTTCCAAAGAAAAGGAAAAAAAAAACCATAACGGTGTCATATTCTGCCCTGTCCACTTCATGTTTGTCTGTCTTGTCATGTCCAAGTGCTCCTTGTTGTCTTGCTCCATGTGCTTCTGTTTGTTTTGGTCATGTGCTCCTCCTGTCTCCGCCCTCTAGTCAGGTCCCTTGTTTGTAGCCCCGCCCCTTCCCAGGTGTTTCTAGTTAGCTTGGTTCATTTATACTCCCTGTTGTCCCCTGTGTGTTTGCTTGGTGTTTTGTTTTCATGTTGGATGTTTGACTCCGTCATATCTGTTATATCTGTTAGTTTAGCAATCCTTTTCCTAGTCCCCTCTGTTTGCTGTGTTCTTTGGTTTTGTTTAGTCCTTTTGTATTTAAATAAACACTTACATCCTGCCTCCTCGTCCGCTATGCTACGTGACAAACGGATATGCTAATGTTGTTAGCTTACAAGTAATGAATGAAACTATAGCATGCAGCTTTAGCAAAACTTTGTAACATTTTTTTTTAAATCTTAGCCAACAATAAAAAAAGTGGATCAGTAAAAGTTGAATATTGAACATATATAAATATGATGATATCTATATATAAATAAAATATATTTCATTTTGAAGAATTAACTATCTTTTCATGTTTTAAGTGAATATGTCTTTTACAGGCAGTGAATCAGCAAGCAGAACACCGTCTCCCAAATACCCACATACCCACAAGTCCTCAGCCAATGCAGAGTCACTTTCTGAGTCAGACGGGGATGAAGACAGAGCAGAGGTACACTAGGATAATACATTAACTGAAGATGAGACAGTCAATACTGGAATTTGTAAGGGAGACAATATCTACATTTGTGTTTTGGTCTACTATTTTATGGGTAATTTACAAGCCATTCTGGAAATATTCTCATAACATTCAGCATCTCAAAAACCTTTATGTACAACACTTTGCATCCCACTTTATCCCTACAAGAGCCAGGACATCCAAAATAGGGGTATAGGGATAACTCATAGGGGCAAAGGATAAAATGGGAATGGTCTTTTTTAATATGGGCATGACTACAGACATTTTTTGTTGATTTTCACCTTTTTTAATATGTCATTTTTGTTCTCAAGACATTTGATATCTATGTGGCCAAAGCGGACTGCCACCCCACTGGAGGTAATAAGGAAACGTTTATTCTCAAAGAGGGCCAGTTTGTGGAGGTCCTTGATTCTGTACATCCAGTTAAGTGGCTTGTGCGCACTAAACCCACCAAAACCACACCATCTCGCCAAGGATGGCTATCCCCAGCATACCTCGAGAAGAAGACAAAGGTCAGTATGGTCATAATGTGAATAATTAAAAGGCTTATGCACTTAACGACAGGTCTCCTGACTAATCATTTTAATGACCCTCTCAAAGGAGCTGTTTTCACTGGCACAAGAACAAGAGACAAAAGATGTTTCCAACAAAGGTAGAAAAACACCACCTAAGGACGAATATAGAGTGACTTTAAGGTAAGTTAGAAAGCAGGTCATCTCTTCGTACCCCACTCATTTATACAAAAATAAAAATGTGCTGTTTTCTCTGTATCCTTTTCAGACAGCTGATCAAGGGTCTGCTTGATGGTGAGAATGAATTCGTGAGAGAAATGAACTTCTTTGTGGAGCACCATTTACAATACATAGAGACCAACTCTCAGGTGCCGCTCACAGTTCTCAGCCAGAAAGAGTACATATTCCGCAACATAAAGGACATCACAAGCTTCCACGAATGGTAATAAATCCTAGATGACCAAAAATACACTATGTCTCAAAGTTTCTAGGCATTCCACTTCTGAAATGAGGGAAATTATTGGGGGGGTTTGACCGCTTTTGCTGCAGTAGCAAACTCTACTCTTCTAAGTAGATATACACTAGATGGAAACATGGCTTGGAGGATTTGACTTCAATTCAGAATCTCCTGCTCCCTTCCTTAAGGGTGCTTACACACTTGACATTGCAAGGACGAAGTGGTAGACACATATTCATGTGGATCTAATCCATCTAGGTGTGTACATGGCAGAAGCAGGGGTGGAATTTGTACAGTTCATTTGGACAAGAATCATCTTCTGCCTGCGCCCGCCCACTCATCTCTTTATTGACCACCATGTCACTCACTCACTTACTCACTAATCACTGCTTCATCATGCCTCCCTTCCTCCATATCGGTAAAACTTTTTTGACGCTTGACAGAGTTTCTAGTCCAACAGAAGTAAAGCGGCTGAAATACATCCGGAGATTGGGTTTCTTACGCTGCCTCACCCTCTAGTATAAAGACACCTGATAGCATTTATGTAACTTAGCACTGAACATAGTGATGTTAGGTGCATGTGCAGCTGCTGCAGAGCATCCTATTTTATTTGTACAATGCTTTTCTGTGCAGATTATACAAGATGTGTGGGTGCAACTGAACACCTATACCTGCAATGGGGGACCTTAAAGTAGCTAGGTTCATTTATTTAAATGGCTGACATTCTTTGTGTTTTGACTTGTAACAATATTCTGTCTCTCAGCTGCATTTTACCAAAGCTAGGCCAGTGCACCACCGATGATGACGTGGCCCAGTGCTTCGTGCATTACGCACCAGACTTTGAGATGTATCTCCAGTACATTTTGGGCCAGTCACAAGCTGAGACCTGTATATCAGACAAAAGCACGCAGCATTTCTTTAAGGTAAGTGTGAGGGGTTGTGAATAATACCGCAACACAGAGAAACTTTATCCCATCCGTGCAGTACAACACCCATATACACACACACTAGTGAACACACACTAGGAGGCAGTAAGCACACTTGCCTGGAGCAGTGTGCAGCTGTATTCATGGGAGCAGGGGAGCAATTGGAGGTCCTGTCAGTTCAGGGGGTTAAATTGGTGCCCTTCTGGGGACATGGCTGGTTCCCTAACCTTTCATTAGTGACTATTAGTCAGCAATTATTCATGGACCTGATGAATCAAAACATCAGTTGCAAACCAGAAAGCTACTAGCAATTCCACCCACATGCATACAGTATAAAAATATTTCACAACTTGAATATGAATCTACTCAAATGGGAAACTGAGTAGAAAGGGTGATCTTAACATGCACTCTGCTATATAGCACTGACCTGACTATAACCATAATGTCATGTCATGGCAGATGTCATACGCTGTATAAAAGTTTTCAAGACAGATTATAGTCAGTTATATAGCAGTGTAATGTTACAATTTCCATTAATTGTCATGACAGATGGTTTGGGGCTGGTGGGCAGGTCAATAAACAGAAAATATCCTCAGTTCATAAAGGGGGTGCTAAAGGTTGTTTAAGGCATTGATATAATTCCAGAGATGCCACATTGTGTGTTGTTCTCTATCTGAGATGAGACCTTTGTATGTCTGCCATGTTGGAGCAATCAGATCAGCTTTCACCACCCGTTTCATGACTGTGATTGTTCCATTTAACTGTTCAAAGCAACAGGTAAAGCATTAAGTCTGCACTTAATCACAAAATTAACAAATCTATAAATGTATGAATCACTTTTCTATGTTCATAAAATCCCACAAATACATAGTAAGAAGGTGCCAATCTAATGTGAATATCAGCTTACTCACATTAACAAGTCATTTATATATAAAGTTAAAATCCCTTGTAAAGATTATTGAATTAAATAAAAAAAAATAAAAAACTAGAGCATGTTCTCTGTGCTTTACCACACAATCATATCCACACATGACTGCTCATAAATATGACTGTGATATATATTACCGCTTACTCTCCATTATACAATCCACTGCCACTTCAGTATTCTGGAAAAGGGTCATTTTAGACAGTTCCATTCTTAAACTGTCACTCTGTGATGGGACTGTCTGCAGTCTGGCAGTAATGCTCACTGTTCCGATATGGCTAAACCCAGCACGGCATCTATGTATGTATATCTGTGGTTTGGAGAAAGTAGGCAGTGAACCAAACCAGTGTGGGGTATATGAAGGGCCATTTAATATATTAAAACCATTGCATTTATTGAGACGGCAAAAATGCTATTTTTCACAGGCCTTGTATTATGTATGGCAGAGTTATGTAACCAAGAGCATTGGCTGATCAATTGTTTATTTGCCAGTTAACACCGAATTGGTAAATTGTTTGCTTACACATACAGGCTGCAGGGGATCTAACTTTTCGGACTCTTTTGTTCCAGCAATACGCCAACACTGCATTTGCACATTCGGATACTCAAATTGTCAGTGTTAACACCTACCTACAGAGACCGCTGGAGAGGATTCAGATGTACAAGACTCTCCTCAAGGTGCCACCATTATTGCTTCATTTAGGTTTATTCATAATAATTAGCTCTTTATTGATTATTTTTATTCATAATGCTCAAATGGTAATCATATTTTTGAAATGTGTCTTATTATTTTGTTTGCAGGAGTTCATAAGGAATAAAGCAAAGAGTGGGCAGAGCTGTTGTTTACTGGAGGACGCTTTTTCCATGTTGTCCAGTTTGCCATGGCGTGCAGAGAACCTGCAGCATGTGTCCCTAATTGAAAATTATCCAGCACCTCTTAAAGGACTTGGCGAACCATTCCGACAGGTAGCCCATCAGCCATGCTTAATTGTTGGTGTGCTCTGGTCCTCCTCTGTCCCATGAGTACAAATGCCGATCTGGGGCCAGTTCATGCCTTTTGCAGAGCAATAAA
Organism: Prochilodus magdalenae; assembly: GCA_024036415.1. NCBI lineage: Eukaryota > Metazoa > Chordata > Actinopteri > Characiformes > Prochilodontidae > Prochilodus > Prochilodus magdalenae. The sequence continues at coordinate 2,558,913 of JAMWET010007653.1, read as the reverse complement.
TATGAATATGTGGTCTGATGATAGCTGATCCTAGATGAATGTAAATCAAATGCAGCATGTATTTAAACTAAAGTTTGCTATTGCATTTAAATAAATAAGTTTAGAGCATTGAACATGCACCCACTGGCCACTTCATTAACACTGCCTACTTGTTTCAACACTTATCACTTATTACAGTCCATCTTTTTGTTACCCCATTCTTCAATGGTCAATGCCCACACAGGAACAACACGCAGTTATTTTTTGGGTGATGGATCGTTCCCAGCACTACAGCAACACTGATGTGATGGTTGTGTGGTAGTGTGTGTTGTCCTTGGTTATTGCTGTAAGGTTTGTTGATTTGAATACCATCGCACTTGATATAGCTCTGACTAACATCCATTATCTCTTTTGTGTTTCCATCCCAGGGACTGTTTACTGTATGGGAGGAAGCCCCCGGGACTAAAATCTCACTGAGAGGTCATCATCGTCAGGTCTTCCTCTTTAAGGACTGCGTCATCTTCTGCAAACTGAAGAGAGACTTGAACACGCAATCTGAGGTTTACGTCTTCAAGACCAAGATGAAGGTAGGTTATTAGATCTTATTAGAAAGAATGGATGGTGTTGAAGCCCCATATCAGTTCAAATGTATTCAGCATAGGTCATGCTCTAAAGAGTTCAGGCTTCCTATGGAGAACATGGGCTTTACATTCTCATGCCTGCTTGGAAAATCAGCTACCATCAACCATCTAGACCATCTAGACATGCAATTAAATGCATCTCCAATTACTCAGTGGCACCCAATTAATATGAGTGGTGGCTGCTGCCAGTGTGCCCTTGAGCAAGCCACTAAACTGGTTAATATACTGTTGCTGCCCAAAGAATAGTACTAGTAACTTTACAGGAGAAGGCAAAATCACTCTTAACTGCTAATGTAATGTAAGTTGATGAAAGTCTTTATTCCGGGTTATTGTGGAACATTTCTGTTGGTCTATTCTGCATGACCAACACAATGTAAATTACTAAATATTAACACTTAACATTATTATTAAATATTAATTATTAACACAGTTTTTATTTGCTTACAGCTGAGTGACATTGATCTGAAGGATACAGTGGAAGGGGATGACAGATGCTGGGGTCTGTGGCATGAACATCGCGGCACAATTAGAAAGATCACTCTTCAAGCTCGCACTGTGCTCACCCGTCTGTCCTGGCTTAAAGACTTCCAGGACATCCAGCAGCGCAGCAGAATGCCAATGTGGAGTGAGTTGTACCTTACGTCTGCAAAACGTGCAGGCTTTGTGGGCAGTCGTTTGCAAAGGCGTCTGCAAGGCTACTTGGGCAAAGCTTTCTTTTACAGTCCCTTAACCTCAAAATGAGCCAGAATTATCACTGTGTGTTGGTAGTGCTATGAATGTTTTGGCAGAGTCTTTCAGTGCATTGTACTAAATAAAGAATAGATGTTTATAAAGAATAGATATATCTTAAAGCAGCGCTCCCGAAAAACTCGATTGTACAGCCTTGTGAGTCAGTAGCAGAGGGCTACAGTAGTAATTGTGGCAAATACTAATAAATATGTTTATAAGTGTACTATAAGGCAGGAGTGAAGTGGAGTCGCTGCCATTGCCGCCAGACGTGGGCACATGCTCCTCACTGATCACGCACTCTGAAGGACACCCTGCCCTTATAAACTAGCCGTCTCTTCAGTGGCAAGAGGGGCAGGACATGTGGCTTACAGGCAGAGAGAGAGAGAGAGAAAAAGAGAGAGAGAGAGAGACATTAGAGAGACAGAGAGACACATTAGAGAGACAGAGAGACACATTAGAGAGACAGAGAGAGAGACAGAGAGACACACTAGAGAGACAGAGAGAGAGAGAGAGAGACACTAGAAAGACAGAGAGACACATTAGAGAGACAGAGAGAGAGAGAGAGAGAGACACACACTAGAGAGAGAGAGAGAGAGACACATTAGAGATAGAGAGAGAGAGAGAGAGAGAGAGAGACTAGAGAGAGACAGAGAGAGACATACTAGAGATAGAGAAAGAGAGAGAGAGAAAGACAGGGAGAGAGAGAGAGACACACTAGAGAGACAGAGAGAGAGAGAGAGACTAGAGAGAGAGAGAGAGAGAGAGAGAGAGAGAGACACTAGAGAGACAGAGAGAGAGAGATGCCGAGCCACAGCATGTAGGAGTATTGAATCTATGATACTCTAGCCATAGTAAGAAATAATATCCTAATGTATCTGGTATTCTGTCAGTGCTTTTTGTTATTAACAAATTGGGCCAGTGTCATTTAGAAAAAGTGTAAAAAATATTGTTATTAGTCATTAAGTTCTTCTGTCAAATGATCTGATCTGATGATGATCTGTTAGACATATTTTATGAATTTCTAAGCATAATAATATGGTCTTTAATTAAATGACCGTTTATTAACTGAAAACATTTCTCCATTTGTGTATTCTTAGGCTCGCCTTGTTTTGAGCTGATTCTCAATGACTCTGCAGCTACTCTTGGGCAAACGGAAAAACTGGCCTGCAAAGTCACAGGAAACCCCAAACCAGTGATAACTTGGTACAGAGGTAATCATACTCTGGAACATTTAGTGAGCACACAGTGTTCTCTTAAAGTAGCCTTTATGTTCCTGGTGTGTTTGAATGCTGTTTGCTTTTGCAGATGGTATTGCTGTGAAAGATGACGAGCATCACATTATCTCAGAGGGAAACTCAGGTGCCTGCTATTTGGTTCTACCTTCAGTTACAGTGGAAGACTCGGGTCAGTACCTGTGTTATGCAGCTAGCCCCATGGGCAGTGCTAGCACTCCGGCCAAGATCACTGTTGTTGGTAAGTTGCTAGGTTACTAAATACAGTTCAAGAAATGGTCTGATGTATTTCCAGATTATAAACATTTTCACTTAAAAAAAAAAAAAAAAGTGGATAATTCATCCCTTAAAGTAAGATTTAAAGCAAAGTAAGATTTTCATGCCTTAAAATAAGATTTTAAGCAAAATAAGCTACTGTATGGCTACAAACTTGATATAGTTTTCTATAATTTTTTTAGGCAAATAAGAGTTTGATGTAGCGTGTAAACAGTCTTAAGGTTTTCAGGCAAACTCCTGAGTCAGGAGAGTCAAGATAGAGAAACTAGGCTGATTTTAATTCAGGACAACTTTTTAAATGAAGCACAACACACCAGTCGGAACATATGGCAGACTTACAGGTGCAGTGAGAAAACCAGTCTGTATTTGTCTATTTATCCTGTCTTTTACAGTGCCCCCAAGTTTCACAGGCAAACTTCAGAATACTCTGCTGGTGAAAGGCAGAGACGTACAGTTCCAGTGTTCAACAGGATGTGTTCCTCTACCCACTGTGAGGTAAACAGATTACATGTAGAGGTGTACTGTCAGTCAACAGTTCTATAGATTAATAATTATTCATTTCATAGGTGGTTTAAGGACAATAAACAGCTAGAGGATGCCAAGAAATATAAAATTCACAACGATGTGCAGACAGGCGTCCTTGTACTGGTTATAAAGAAGGCGAAAGAGACAGACCTGGGCCTATATGAGTGCGAGGTATGACACACATAATAAATAACTTTCATTTTTTAAATTCTCACAGAGAACACACACTGTATATTCATACTGGATCAAAACGCAGATCTCTCGTTTAGGATAAGTCAGCACAAATATAGTCTTAGCTTTAGATTCTAGATTACATGGATGTGTACATTCTACAATTATCATTTAGAATATGAAAATAATATAAATATACAATATTTAATTCATTTTAAGTAATTCTTATTTTAAACAGGCTAACCTGTTTTGAGGTGTAGTTATAACAGAAGTCTGTCTGTCTTTTAGTTGTTGAATGAGGTGGGCAGCGCCAAGTGCAAAGCCCAGCTGTATTCTGCACCACCACCTGTGACGGAAAGCCCCAAAGGCAAACCACAAGTCACTTCAGCTCCAGGTAGGCGTGTCTTCACAGGACAAAGTAAATCCAATTTCTTTCAGAGCAGACATGGACTTGGCAGAGCACATACCACATTTGTTCCTGGATCAACTTCACTTCTATTACAACCATCAGTCTCTCCATCCTCCCGATTTCCCCAGACATCTCAGACCTTGTCACCATCCCTGATCTCTAACCTGGCATGCATCCTGAGAACCAACAAGATTTGAAGTAAAGCTGAAAGTCTAGATATGTGGACCAGCTTTTGCTCTCACTTAAGTTTGTTCCATATTAAAAAAAAATTTGAATGTAGCATCACCTCCATTGTTGGCCAACAGCACCAATAAGCAAAATATTTATAGAGCTTGAGCATTCTTTTTTAAAAGCTTTATATCATTTCCTCCCTCAGTATTCCAGAAATGTCTGAGCCATTCTTCATTGTTACATGTTTGATTGCCATCTCAATATAATAAGTGTCTGAAATAACCTTAGTTTTTTTTGATAGTAACAGCAGTTTTCTCTAATCCTGTTCCTGTCTTGCACAGTCTGCCTCAACACACCTGATCTAACTCATGATGGACAAGGAGTTTGATCAAGTGTGGTGAAACAGGGTTAGCAAACTCTGATCTGACATTTGTCAAGACATTGCTAGTCTGAATCCTGGTGATGCCTCAGTCTTGTTCGGTACACCAAACAAAATTAATAGCAAGTTTATGTTGATAAATGAATGTGGTTCTATCTTATTTAAAGGCTGAATGGTTTTAGCTAAATACCCAAAGGCAGGTTATTCTTACCCAGCTTTACCCATTTTATGGGTTTCGGGGGCTTCAGTGAGGAAATTCAAAATGTCTGCACCCCTAAACATATCCCAAACATCTCTCATAAAATGCTTAATGGAATTATATAAATTAAATGTTACTGTGTTATTGTGTGGCATTTCTACATAATGTCATTTATAACTGGTAACAAAATGTGCATCTAAAGTCCAGAGTAGTGAACTACTGTAGGACACAAATATGATCAATGAGCAACTTCACCATGCATCTCTCCCCATTTGGCCCAGTCTGCTGAAATCTCATGCTAACAAAAACAGTGAGGAAGACATTGGAACATACTCACCCTGAGCTGCATTAGCCTCAGAGTGCTAACTGATTAGTCATGAAAACTGTGTAATATAAAACCTTTTAGGGTTTAAACACAATGTCTGTATAGTAAAACAAAGATATAACTTAGAAAACACCAGAGCACCCTAATGATTCAGTTTACATCTCAGCTGTTTAATTACGCAACGTTTTTAACAAATGCCGTTAGTGATTCCAAAGTTGCTTTTGTAGTTGAAATTGGTGGAACCTATCAGACCCTCATTCATGACCATCATACCATGTCACCCTCCTCAGACACGTCTCAGTGCACTAGGGGTTCAACAGCCTGTTTGGATTATCATGGCATGTGGTACAGTTATCATTTACAAAGCATTCCACTCGGAAGCTTGTTTGCTCCTCATGATTGAGAAGTCATTAGTGGCTCTTGGAAACCTGTCACATTCATCCACACTTCCTGTTTAACTCCATTCTCTCCATCCCACTTCCTTTTTTAGTCCCAGAGCAGGAGACTAAAGATCCAATCAGAGCCATCCTCATGTAAGTGTCCTCACAATGACAGAGAAGACGCCCACACAGTCCCTCTTTCTCACTCTCTCTTTACCCACTTTTCTTCTGTCTGTTCGCTCTCATTCGTCTTTAGGTACTTTCTTTTTCTCATTCACTTTTTATTCTACTTCTTACTCTGTCTCCTGTCTCTCTTCTCTGTCAATCTCTATATCATCTGTATCTACACTGTCTCTCTCCTATCTCTCTGTCTCTCTCCTATGTCCTCAGTCTCTCCTTCTCGCTTACTAATTTTCTATTTTTTCTGTTATTCTTTCTTTCTCAAATTCTTTCTTTTTCCATTTATTTTCTTACTCTCTTACTCGCTTTTTCTTCCAACTGTCTGCTTGTCTGTTTGTCTCTCTCTTTGATTCTTTATCTCAGTGTACCCCCCACCCTCTCTTCCATTCATGAGCTCATTCCCTTCTTTGTTTAGTGTTTGTCCACCTTCTCTCATCTTCAGAGCTGGTTATGTGCTTGGACCCAAGTGTTGTGGCAAATCTGTATATGTGTATATAAAGCATTAATGCAGTTATGCACCATGATATAAAACATGGTTTATATTCACAGAACTCTAAAGGTAAGTCTTTTTTTTTGATTGGCATAAAAATAGACACAAAAAGTCAGAGACCATCACTCATTTATGCATTTCCCAGTCAAAACAGCCATTCAGTACAAGATATTTTTTTATTATCAGAAGATATTTTCTCCTGGGTTTTTATGTAAGAGCAAAATAAGATGAAAAATCCAGCGAAACTAGACCTCCTAATAACCACCTGGAATACCTGGTAGACCCACCAGAGCTGTCCATGTCAGATAAACAGCACTTAAAGCTTTCTTCTTTAGGAGAAAGAAGGTGAAGCACCACTCGTCAGATCTGAAACCACTTCTGTCCATCCTTGCACTGTAAGAAGACAACTTGGTGCTACAGGTCTGAATGGGTGTGTAGCTGCTCAAGAAGCCCTCACACACGTCAAACGAAGATCCTGCTTCAAAGAAGTTTCTGCTGCAGTATATTATGTTTAGTTTTGAGGTTTTGGTGTTATTTTTCGTTTGTGTTTTCTGCTGTTTTCCTGATTCTTAGAGATTGATAAGTTGTACATAATAGCTGGTTTAACTACAAATGAAATGAAATGGTGGTCTTTGATGTTTGCACAGCACCATCTAGGAATGTTTTTGAAATGCATACTTATTATCTACACCATTTAACCAGTATATACATGCTGATTTTAGTCCCTATGCACAGAGGAATAATTATTACATAGAAGCACCTGAAATATAGCCATATGGTGGTGATTAGCTCTTTTTTGGACACAGATCCAGAATCAGAAGGCTGGTCCAGTGCTTTGGTGAAGAACCTGTTCCACATGTTCTTTCAGTCTGGATCCTCTAAACAGTGAGTCTATATTTGTATATGTAACACTAACCTTTAACAGCATTTACTCAGTCTTAGCAAGTTGGTTTTAATGGTCTTACATTGTTAGTACAGAATGTATTGTAGCGCTCTCCACTGAAAGTCAAGGAGTATAAGTATCGGTCCTGTACATCAACTGACATCCTTCAAGTTGAGCAGACATGATATGTCAGTCAGTGTGCATTCCAATAACAGGATTAAACAGATGTAAACTTATAAAAATTAACAGGGATAACATTTTAAGAGAGGTTCTAAATAAAAAAAATTAAATATATATTTATATTCCAAAGGGGCCGTTTAACCATTAGAAAATTCATGTGGCGACAGGCTGATAAGAGAAACTGAAGGCTGGTGTGGGGCAGTTGGTAAATTAGGCTAGCTTTAACCAGGTCTCAGAAGAAAACTAAAGTCTGATGGCATTCCCAGATTAACTGGGCAGATTAACTAGTATATATACATATAATGCAGATGTACTATAGTATATATTGAAACAAAGCAGGCAGGTCTATTTACAAGTCAGAGATTGTCTAGCCGCTAGTAGGAGAGGCATTGGTGCAAGAACCACTGCTTACAGAGTGGCTAACACACAAACAGCTGATCTGTTTAAATCTTAAATCACAAGTATTTTGTTTGTTTATTTATTTGTTTAAGATTTATTGATTGTAAGAGAAATGCATTAGCTTATTTGGCACAACACAAATGCTTTCAAATGCTCAAAAATATGTGCTGTGGACACTATTAAAAGCTCAGTTATGTTATTCTGCAGATCTGTAGGTGCTTCAAGTGAGACTCAAGCCGAAGCCAAACAGGAAATCAAGAAGAGACAAAAAGGCGTTCCGAAAGAAGAGACATCAGTGGAGTCCATGGAGACACTCTTTATCTCAGAGACAGAGGACAATGAGCACCCTGGTAAACACCCTACGATACCAAAGCAATGAACTGGCAACACATTAGCAACTACCTGGAACACCGTAACAACAACCTAGCAACACCCTAGTAACCAAATGCCAACTGGCAAATAAAATACCCATAAATACCGTAGCAACCACGTAGTAACACATTAGCAACCACCTGGAGTTAACACTACCCTAATTGCCTAGAATGATATACCAACCTCTTTACAATACCATAACAACTCCTAGCAACCCCAAGCATCTGTCTAAGGTACCATAACTACCAGCTAACTCTTAGCAAATGCCATAGCAACCCGCTAGCAACACTCTAGCATTCATCCATCTAGCAAACCCCTAGGTATAACTGCAGTTACCATAACAACTCCTAGCAACCCCAAGCATCTGTCTAAGGTACCATAACTACCAGCTAGCAAACCCTTAGCAAATGCCAAAGCAACCTGCTAGCAACCCCCTAGGTATCACTGCAGTTACTATAGCAACCACCTAGCAACCCCTCAGCATCCACTTGAGATACCACAGTAACCACCTAGCAACACCCTAGCTACCATTAATGTTAACACATCAACCAGCTAGCGGCACCCTAGCAAACATCTTGGTAACAATCGCAAATACCCAACAGCACGTGAGCAATCAGCATGTGGGATAGTACAACCACCAGAGATTTCTTGAAGCTGAACAGTCACTGTAGATGTATTAGATGTAACTGTATTCTCCTTAGATCCTCCTGTGGTCCAAGTGTCCATGGAGAACCTGTGTGTAAGTCCTGGCCAACCTGCAACTCTGTCTGCTGTTATTACTGGTCAGCCCATCCCGGAGATCACATGGTTCAAGGTACACAGCAATCATACTTGCTATATTTTAGCTCCAGTCAGTTTACAGGTCACTACAGTCTCGTGATAGATGAAATGTCCTTTAATCCTCCTCATATTCTGTGGTTGCAGGACGGTGTTGAGCTCATGCCTGGTGAGCACACTGAAATGGTCCAGAGTGGAGCTCGCTGCTCTCTAACTCTGCTGGGTGTGGACGTTGTTGACTGTGGCATGTACACCTGCACAGCCACAAACAGTTTAGGACACGCCTCCTGTCACGCCCAGCTCACGGTGGACACAGGTAAATACCTCCAGTAAATGACCACCTGGATCCACACTGCAGAGTTGTTTCTGGTATTAGTCAATAATAAGACAAGGTGGCAGGACAGCTTGTAATGAGAGTTTAAGGCTGTTATGGATAGAACATCCTTTTTCAGGACTTGAGGAGTTTGAAGAAGAGCAGGAGAGGGAGGTGGAGGTGGGGAAGAGGAGGAAGCTTCACTCCGTTTATGACGTCTATGAAGAGATTGGAAGGTAACGTCAACTCGGACATCTATGTTGCATCTCGGATTTAATATTTTGAACCCTGTTCAGTGTAGTGTTTTAGTGTCTCAACAATTAATTCTTTTTGTCATTTATATACGGCTCTGTTGGTAAATAAATAAGAGACCACTCCAATTTCTTCTTAAATCAACATCCTCACATGTACAGCAGGTTATAGTGAGGAACAGAAGGTTGGGTTCTAGTTTTACAGGCAGATACAGTGAAAGTCTGGTTTATAAGAACAAGTTCAAGCAGCAAACACCCAGGACAACACAGCTACAGACTGGCAGAGGGCGAAAACCACTCTCTACTGACCGTGATGAGCACCACCTCATTCGAATGTCACTTTACCACTGTAATATGACCTACAGAAGGCTGGCAAGCGGTGGCTGTGGTGAAATGCACAGTGAGCACTGTTCAAAAACCAGGCTTCTGAAGGCGTCATTATTCATTTTCTAAATATACTAAATAAAATGGAATATCTGATCTGTAAGGTGGAAGGCATGTTTCCAGTAGTGTATAGAATAAAACAGATCTGCTCATTTTGGTCAAACACAAACCCAGAAACTGTAAAACTAGAGAAATTACCTCACAGTACCGCATGTCATTAGGTACGCCTTCTTGTTTTTACACTTACTGTCCCATTTATCAGCTCCCCTAATTTGTAGCTCTACAACTACAGACTGTAGTCTATCCAATTCACTGCATACGTTGTTAATCCCCTTCCTCCCTGCTCTTAAATGGTCCAGGACCACCACAGAGCAGGTATTATGTGAATGGTGTATCATTCTCAGCATTACAATGACACTGACATGGTGGTGGTGTGTTAGTGTGTGTTGTGCTGCTATGAGTGGATCATACACAGAAGTACTGTGTGCATATTAGAGCTAGACTGGAACTACACTCTGTTAGTGACCAGTGAAGACTTGTAGCAGACATATTTGATTATCATACGCTAACCTTCTCTGCTAATGTCCTGTTCTCCTCCGTGGTTTGTAGGGGCACTTTTGGAGTGGTGAAGCGAGTCATGCACCGGGCAAGCAAGGAGATTTTTGCTGCTAAGTTTATCCCTCTGAGGAGCAGCACAAGAACCAGGGCCTTCCAGGAGAGAGACCTGCTGTCCCGACTGGCTCACTGCAGGCTGACCTGCTTACTGGACTTCTTCTGTACACGACGGACTCTTGTCCTTATTACAGAGATGTAGGAGTCATCTCACTTTATTTTTAAGTTAGCCTTGATATACTGTTAAAATATTATATACATTTAAATTAAGCTAATTATTTTATTATTGAAAGTAGACAACATAAATATGATATTTAGTCTTTTCAGTATTAGCTAGAGCACGAACAAGCCATGAGAAGAAAAAATGTTGCTTGCCTTATTTTCTGTAGAGCTGGGTTCAGTGCACCATTTCATCACTGTTCAACAGGAGGGTTCGCCAATCTGTCATGTCCCCTTTAACAGTTTCCTTGAAAAAGAATTTTTAAAACTTGCTGAGAAAATCATTAATAAAAAACAGTTGTACATTCCACACATGATTTTATGTGGAGATTGAAGACTAGATATCATTCCAAACCCTGTACATTTGTTTGTTTATGTAACCCGGTGGATGATTATTTGCTATTGTTTTAGGCTCCCTGTAATTTCCTTAGTAAATTTATGTGGCTGATGTTTTGTTTTTACAGTTGTTCCTCTCAAGGACTTCTGGATCACTTACAACTAAAAGGATCCATCACAGAGCGAGAGGTAATAAAAGCATTGATAATAAAATATCTGCTTAAACTTCACATTTAATAGATGGGAGTTTACATTGAGTGGGCTTTACTGATTATCAGGTCCAGATGTATGTCCAGCAAATTTTGGAGGGAGTCGGATATATTCACAGCATGAACATCCTGCACCTCGATATCAAAGTAAGTCAGTATTGCGGTAACAGTCAATGCAGTGCACAAAAATATGTATAAAGTGCACATATTCACATACTGTACATGAAATAAGAGTTTACAGTGTACAGTTTTATTTGTTGTCCTGCAGACAGACAACATCCTAATGGTTTCCCCCGAGAGAGAGGAGCTGAAGATTTGTGACTTTGGATTCTGCCAGGAGATTGACATTTCTAGACACCAGTACAGTGTTTTTGGGACCCCTGAGTTTGTGGCTCCTGAAATTGTGAACCAGGAACCAGTAACCACAGCAACAGATATCTGGTACTGTTTTCAGCTTCACAGAGGAATTACCCTAGTAGTTTTTCACATGGTCTAAAAATGCTGCCACCCCGCTGTTTATGAATGCTGAGTAACCCAGCGTGTTTCTGTTCTCTTTCAGGTCTGTTGGTGTTGTTTCTTACTTATGGTAAGGAATATGTTAAATGTCCTAGAAGTATATCAACTCACAGTGTATTTAATGTATAGTATGTAAAATGTATATAAATGTCATAAAAAGTATAGTATAGTATAAAAATATTTATTTAGTTTATTATTGTTTTGTCAAAATTGAAAGAAGTATTGAGTCTGAGGATGAAAGAACAGGCTAAAATGTGTTACATTTTATAAATGTAAATTATAAAATAGAAAACTGTATTTACTTTGTTCATAGTTGAATAAAAAAAACTTTATTACATAGAACATGAGACCAACACTATCACTCCATCTTCAACTATTTCAACTTCAAAGACCTGCATTTACAAAAAAGGACAGAAGTCAATTCCAAAATCCTGCTATGTTACAGTTCACTCTCAATATTTACAGCCCCAAAATGTACATACAACACCAGCAACAAAATTCTATTATGTGGAGATCCTATGTTCTGTTTACCAGCTTCTTATCTGAATGTTCTGTTCCACCTTAAATGCTACAGCTTGTACAGGTGCCAGAATGTAATTGCATAACAGTTTATGGTGGAATGGAAGATGTGCAACAAGCAGACAAATAGGAAGCCAACTTCAGCTCCCACACCTTTAAAATCCTTTACAGCTTTACTTCAACATTGTTAGTTTGCTCTGTACATTTCTCTCCAGGCAGTTTTTCTAAACCCTTGGACAATATTGAGCAGCTCAGTGTTTGACAATAAAAAGACTGAAGACAGGAGAAGTTTTACCTTTACTAATATCATGCCCCCAAAGTTAAATATGGCCAAGAACCGCCTGTTACTGCAGGAAAAGAATATTGAAATTCATGGCAACGTGGCAATATTGAAATCAGACTGGAAATACAGAAGGGTATGATGGGTGGAGCATCTGTGGCTGAAATGTCTGTTCGCTATACTAAACTTGCTGGTACAACAAAGCTTTGATTAATATCAGACCAAAACAATACATGGATGTGTGTATACTCTGAAATTTGGATAGCCAGTCAGAACACAACTGTCAGAAACCTGACAGTGTGGTCAGTTTAACACAGTACTACACTGTCTGTCTACGTGTGGGCAGAACATCTGTGGTTAAGACTACCCCAACTAAATAGCAGCCGTGCAGTGTGAAGGTATCCACTGTCTGCTGGTTGGATCATCATAAACTAGTTTCATAGTGAGTAACAGCTATAAGTAACTTTGTGTTGATGCTGAGATGGAAAGTGAGAAAGTAGTATAGGTAACTAGTATCTGGCATAACTAGCTAAATAGCTTGAGGACAGAGCCTATTTAGACAGGTTCAATTTATTCTAGGACCAAATCGTAGGGTATAAATGGCCATGTAAAACTGCAGTGGGGCATTCTCCACACCAACCACCCCAACAAATTACATACCTTCTATGTATAACATCAGAGAACAATTTAAATACTGAATATATGCAGTCTATGGTAGATGATTTAATATTTTGTTTATTTTAAAGGAGTAAAAACATCTTGTGTTTAGTTTTAACTTTGAAGTCGTAACTTCTGAGCCTTACTTTCACAGTCTGACAGGCCATTGCCCATTCTTTGGAGAGAACGACCGTGCAACTCTGATGAAGGTAGCAGAGGGGGTCCTGTTCTGGGATATTCCAGAAATCAGCTGCAGGAGTGATCAAGCACAAGACTTCCTGCACAGGGTTTTACAGGCAGATCCAGAGTAAGATGCAGTAGATCTCTGCATATTGTGTGTATATTTCTGGTGTAAGTAAATATGCAGTATATATTATCTGGAGGCTAAAATGGCTTGTTTCACTTTGCTCAGAATGAGACCATCTGCATCAGAGAGTCTGTGTCATGAGTGGTTTCAGGTAAGCTGCAGTCTTTAAACACGGGTTGGCTTCCTTAAAAGCATAGCTGGGCTATTTAAAAGCAATTTGGGTTCTGAGAAGCCTCATGTGTTAGCCCTCAGCTTGTTAGCTTCATTGTGTGGTGGGTGGCTACAGGCAATGATGACATAAAGTAGTTTGTGTTGATTAATCGTATGGTATTGATTGCACTGTATTCGCAGGGCCAGTGCAGAGATGTGCATACTGACAATATTGATACAAGGATTCTAAAGTCGTTTATCTCCAGACGGAAGTGGCAGGTGAACCTATCATTTATTATTGTTTATTCTTTTATGAAACGTTAAGACGTTTCAACCCTATGATATTTCCTTTTATTCATTCATCTTCTGAGCAGCTTATTATTCTGGATTGTGGGGTGTGCTGGAACCTATCCCAGCTCCCATTGAGCGGAAAGTGGGAAACACCTTGAATAGGTCACCTGTCCATCGCAAGGGCAGGCATACAGACATACTCATTCACTCACTCACTCACTCACCCACTCACACACACACACACACACACACACACACACACACACACACACACACCCCTAGGAGCAATTTAGCATCCCTAATTCACCTAATAGCATGTCGTTGGATGGTGGGAGAAAACTGTACACCCACACAGACACAAGGGAACATGAAACCCCCCTATAAAAAGGAGGCTTAACACTCTTCTTGATGTGAGGTGACAGCAATACCCACATGTCCAACCCTTTAACCTGCTCAATTCTTCACTCTTATAACTCCTCCCTCCTGGCTGACTTGCCAAAACTGTTAGAACTTATTCAGTGGAAGTGGGTCTCTAGTATCTTTTATTCTTCTTTATTTTCCTGTACCAATTACTTTACTTAATTCATTATTCTCCTTTTCTCTCAACTCCCCCAGCGCTCTCTGACGTGTCTTGGATCGGTCTTGACTCTGCGGTCTATCCCAGAGTTACTAGAGGCTCCTCTGTGTGAAGTCTCTGTCACCACTCCTCGAGACCCTCATGAGCCCAGCAGCACCTCCTTCAGCAGCACATCCTCCTCTGAGTATGATGAAGCTGACGCATGGGGCTTCTTTCACCAAGGCAGCCAGGAGGAAGAAGAGGACAGGGAGGATGAGGACGAAGAAGAATACAACCCATATGCTTGTCTACCCGAGATAACCTCAAACTTAAGGATAAAAGAAGAGAATGGTATTATGGAGAGAGCCCAGAGAGGCATGGTGGTGATTCCTATAAGCAAGCCATCCAGAGAGTCAGTTGCTTTGTCCCCAGAGCTGGACAACACTGAGCAACAGAATCAGCTTTGTTTCACATCAAGGTATGACAGACAGATCAGCTGCAGCGCTAGTTAGTCAAGAAAGGCAAAAGCTTACTGATTGTGAGTGAGGCTGCTAAACGATAACAGCATACCATCATAATACATTTATTTTCAGGGCCTAACAGAATTTTGATTTTGAGACTTTAAGGAGGCCAAGATGTTGATGTTGGGGAGGCCCCAGACAACCCCCCCAACCCCACTTTTTGTTGTACTTTCCATCACAGCACAATGCTAATGTTGGTTAGCAGTTTTTAGTAGAGCAGGACTGATATATATGTATATCACATGGGAACATATCCCAGTATATACATATATTAACTGTAGAATATTTCACTGGTAATTTTCTAGATTTGTGACTTTGGGTTCTGCCGGGAGATTGATGTTTCTAGACACAGGTAAAGCGTTTTTGGGACCCCTGAGTTTGTGGCTGAAATTGTCAACCAGGACCCAGCAGCCACAGCAGCAAATATCTGGTGCTGTATTCACATTTACAAAGGAGGTAACCTAGTAGCTTTTCACATAGCCTAGAAATGCTTCCACCCTGCTGTGTAACCCAGTGTTGACGCATTACTCAGTTATATACTACCTGCAGACTCCATACAATAAAAGCAGAAGTACTGCACAAGGTTAATGCTGTGAGATTAAATTGACTCAAAATAAAGAAAATGTATCATTTAACCTTTTTGTGACCAGCTGGTTGGGGATATTTTCATCTGGCATTGGTAATAAATGACACAAAGATACCAACTGAGCTTGTTCTCTATTGCTTTTGTTTTATAACGCTATTTTACGATACAGTCCATGACAACCTTCATATTTCAAGCTCAAGCTCAATATTTACTAGTTAAAAACTTTTCCAACATCTAAAGTCAACATAGCTAAATCGCCACCTTTACGTTATTGCACTGTGCATCAAACAAATTTCGGATACATTATTGAATATAAATCATGATTTATTTTTTGCAGTGTGGAGTCGAGCAAAAGACATCTGGGCCAGAGTGACGGGGGTTATAAGGAGAAACAGAATAGCAGCCCATCCCAAGGCCACCATGAACAAGACGAGGGTTTGAACATTGGAACCCCCATCCCACGTGGGAATGTGATCAAGAGCACCTTCTTCAACAGCTCCCAGCAGCTTTCCCCCATGTCCGCTCGTCACATGACGCTCCGGGACAAACTTCACAGCAAGAAACAGGAAAGAGGGCGTAAGCCGTTACGCTCCAGCCTATCTGGGAGGCTGAATGAACCACTCATAGAGTATGTGGAGGACTCTCCAGAAGTGGAGTCTGGACAGGTCCAAAGGAGAGGGTCAGTACATACGGTGATGATAAAATCTAGCTCATTTGATGGCGGAGTGAGTCCTGCTGATTCATATGTCCGCATCCAGAGGAGGAGCAGGTCCTTGGATGAATCCACCAAGCGACCAGCAGCTTTGGTGGACCAGAAGAACCTGGAAGATGATGAGAAAGGGATTGATTTAGGCCATGAGGATGAATTCACTGATGAAGAGGATGACAAACCCCCAGAGATGTTAGCAAGAAAGATACCACAGCATACTTTAGAACAGCAGAGGAAGCTGGGAGACAATGGGCAAGACAATCAGATAGGTCATGGGGATGAGTTCACAGATAAAGAGGCAGATGAAACCTCAGAAATCCTGGTAAGAAAAACATCACAACATTCTTCAGTAGCTCCTCAAACACTGGTCTCTGGAGTTGTGGCAGACGTGACTACACAGACCCAGAGCACTACCACTGATAAACAATCACTCAGCATACTTGCTCACATAGATGACAGGCAGTCACATCCTGGGGAGGAAGAGGAGAATGCTAGTGGTTCACAGCTGAGCCTTGCTGAGTCCTCTGTCCTTGAACACTCAGAGGCATCTAGCAGATTGGGCTCCTTTGAAGGACTCTCTCCTAGTCACCTTCCAATGTCACGAAGACACCATGAAGAGGATGATGATTCAGAGGAGCGATTGGGTGCACTATCATCTGGGAAGGTTTCAGGATGTTCTCTGTTACAGGACTCAGAAGATGAAGACATGGAGAGGGTTCTAAGGTCCCTCCGCCAAGAGCACCTTCAAACGGCACCAAAAAGGTGCACACAAAGCACAGGAACACGCGACAGAGACACTACACTGAGGAGAAGCTCTTCAGCAGTTCCCATACGCCCGATTTCAGCACCACAAGAAAGCAGGGAAGTCCTTCAGAGGCATGCATCTGCCCCGGCCCTGCAAGCCAAACCTCCTAGTGGGAAATCAGCTAAAGCTGGACTTCTGAAGATCTTTCGCAGGAAGTCCTGGGCAGCACACTCCAGCTCCCAAACAGAGGTCTCAGAGAAGAGGGTTGATGAAAGTGCATGCTCACAACAGAAGTCTCCTCTACTCACTTTGAGGAAGAAGATGAAGGCGTCAGCCTCTAGCATCACCAAGCTTTTCACCAAGCAGTCCAGTAAAGAGGGCAAGGAGGAGAAAAGAGGTAGGCCCAACTACCTAGCATATTTACATTTAAAAGTTATCATTTATTAAAATGTTATATTTTCACACATTTCTCGTATCACGTGAGTGGTTATGCTCATCAACAACTGGCGAGCTTCAATTCAGTCAAGATGCGCAGTCAAAGCTCATCTTCCACAAAAAGCATTCCACATGTGTGGTGGGATTTATTGCTGCCTGCTTTCTCTATGGATGAGAACAGTAAAGGCATATGTTGATAGGCTTAATCACCTCTAGTGGATTTTTAGCCTACACACCAGGCATGATCAGGTTAAGTTCAGCACCTTCTAAATTAAAATATAGTAACACAAAATGTGCTCTACTAAAAGGTTGAGCAGGAAGTTAAAGGGTTAATTGCTATTTTAAAATTCTGCTGGTAAAGGTACGCCAGTAGCGTTCCGAGTGTGACATGACAAGCCTGACAAGCATTTGTCAGCATATGCAGGCAATCTGACAACATTACTCAGTTTTACAGTGTTCAGGAAAACTGAGAGAAAAGCCATTGTGGAAAATCACAGTCATTATGAATACATATTTCCTTTACCAGGACCGATTGTGAAGAATCCAGTCCCTCCTGAGAAAGCCAGCGTCACCTCAGACTTTTTGCCATCAGCTCCTGTTTCAGGAAGTCCTCAGAAAAAGCATAAGTTCTTCTCTTTCAAAGTGCCCAGCTTCAAAAAGAGCAAAGGTTTGTAGAAGCTGTAATCTCTGCAGAGATAGCGAAGCCTAGAATGTGGGAGGAAGAGAGAACTGACATGCCATCAGAGCAGTAGATTGTAGACTGCTTTATTATATATATATATATATATATATATATATATATATATATATATATATATATAATTTATATAATATATATAAGTTATATATAACTTCCCCTGGCCAATCACGGCTGCCGTCTCTTGCCCCACCCATATGAAACATAATATGAAAAATATAAACCACAAATATAATAAAAACATTGTTATAATATTAATGTTTTTCATTTAAGCTTTCCTGAAAATTTAATACAGCACTCAAGTTTAATATCATACAAACATCTGTAATATTTTAGTCTGTGTTAATTTGTACATGGTCTTGGTAAAATAGGATATCAACTATAAATAATTCCCCTCATTATTCATTAAAATATTACAAAAATGTCATCCTCATTGTGTGACTGACTAAATGTTTTACTAGAAATGCCAGTCAGACCCTCGAGACCAGATGTGATCCAACTGGCCGGTGGTGGAGCTCTGGTGTTCTGGAAACCAGTGCCATCCAGTGATCCTGCCACTTACTGCATACAACACAGCATGAATGGTAAGAGACTCATTTGGTTTCTTTCCCGCTCTGTCACACTTCAAATCAAAAGGTCACTGTCAAGACCTCCATGTTGTATCAGTGGGGAACACAGTTTACGACTTATTACATTATGAGTGACCAAATCACTGTTTTGGTTTGTATGTAGCAGTAGGAGGAGGAGGAGGAGAAGGAGGAGGAGGAGTAGTAGTATTTTTAGTAGTAACATACAAAATACATGCTTGGTTTACAGGTGGAGAGTGGACGGTGCTGTGTGAGAGTGTAACAGATAGCTGCTACATCGCTAATGCACTACTTAGAGGACCAGGTTATGTGTTTCGAGTGGCCTGCATCACCAAAACAGGTCCAGGAGCTTTCAGTGACCCATCACCACCTGCCTTTATGACAGCCCCATATGAAGGTGCCATCTTTTTGCATTGTTCAATATAAAACTATTACCTGAAATCTTACATAAGTGCTTGGGTTACAGAACAGCCTGGGGAAATAGAGAGCTTTGGCCCAGAGAATGAGGGAGAGCTCTCGGGGCAGCCATGAGGGGAGAAGTTAGCAGGAGCACTAAAGCCACATAGACATTAGTGTGGGTACTCCAGTATACTCGTTTATTCGCACAACCACATTCGCAAAGGCCACAACTGTCCACTTATACGTATGTTAGACTGTAGCTAAGCTCTAGCGTTACAAAGAGTGCTGACAAATAAGAGATTAGAATGGTAGGATAATCACCGAAACCCATTCTCTTCTCCACTCTGCTCTCTGTTTCTGCAGGGGTCACACAGGCATATTGAAATAACAAAGCCCAGCATAAACTTTGACTGTTACAACTTGACATCAGAAGCTTCAGAAGCTAACAATCGTATAGCGTAGGACTTCATGGGTGTGACAGCAATAAACATCTTGCTTGTTTGTTGCTTGGATGGCATCTTTCCTTCTCCATAGACTCTCACATTCCACTGATCCTGATGGAATCTGCTGGATCTAAGATCACTGTGCCAGGAGGACTGGGTTCAGAGAGATCTTACAGGTTCCTGTCTGAGATCAACAGGTATTACGTATTACAATCGCAACACATCATTTCAGTGAGTGCAGATCTCAACTGTAATCAGAAAAACAGTGTTGGGTATGTGTGTTCATTTACATCAGGTGTCTCAGACTACAGGCTCGAAAGAGTCTTTTATGGTATAATTGATTACTGATGGTTTCAGTAAAGTATCTCCATTTGTGCTGATGAGTGGACCAACAGAGATGTCCCGCTTGGAATGCTTGAAAAAAATCCGGTTCTGTTGACCAACATTAAACTAAAATAGGTTTTTGCCCTCTCCTGTAAAGTTGGCATTTACAGTCAATCAACATTTATTTGTATAGAGCTTTTTCCAACTAATGCTGTCTCAAAGCAGCTTCACAGAAAAGCAATTTGTATAAAGTCCATGTACAGACGTAGGAAAGGAAATCTGGGTCCAAGCCCCCCGTGAGCAAGCCAGAGGCAACAGTGGCAAGGAAAAATTCCCTTAGAGTGAGGAAGAAATCGCGAGAGGAACCCGGCTAGAGGGAAGAACCCATCATCGATCCTGGTTGAGGAGAGAAAGACAGAACTGACAGGAAAAGGAGCTTAGAACATCTGTTAGATACATTCTAAATAATCCAGGCGGTAGTCATTGCAAAGGTGGAGCCGACGCATAGATTCTTTGTTTAAGTGAGAGACAGAGTTCATGATCAGAGCCAGAAGCTGGCGGCTCTGTTGCGGTAGTCGTTGTAATTGTGGCGGGTGATGAACTGAATTTTGCTTTGGACAGTGACGATATGTAAAGCCCACAGCAGCTTCTCTAATTTTGGTGCTAAATGTTGTTTTAGAGCTACTGCTCTATCCGTTAAGATTGACAAGCTCCGTTATGATTAAGAAGCTATTTCTTCCTTTAACTCGTTGACTCATTTAAGTCTGATGTCGCTTCTTTCACAAAGCTGTACTAACCAACTCATTACACAAGAGATAAGGAAATCCATGTATTTTACACGGTGTGCACGTCATGTTAGCCGAATGTAATTATTATAATTAACAGTAATGACAATACCAATATCCAGAATAATGGCATGCTGGATGAGCCAGACGATCCACATATTTTGCTCTGTGCTTATGTGTTGCAAGTTGGGTTGGGGCCAAAATGTGGACCCTGAGTTCCATCTGTACACCCCTGTTCTAGAAAACATCTTTAATTGCCTTTGTTTACATTTGGGTACCACAGAAGGTACATACAAGCAAATTATATATGAAGTGATTGTTTATGACAAACAATCTGAAACATTGCTGTGTTTTTCCTCCAGGGGCCGTTTCAGTGTGCTGATGCAGTGTGAGGACAGCAGGAGTTCTCGGCTGCTGGCAGCAAAGCTTACCCCATACGGGCCCCAGCAGAGACAGCTGGTCCTGAGGGAGTATCAGGTGCTGCGGAGGGTGAGCCACCAGCACCTTGTCCAGCTCCACTCTGCCATCCTCACCCCATCGTGCCTCGTACTTATCGAGGAGCTCTGCTCTGGCCGAGAAATCCTCTATAACCTGGCTGACAGGTGAGTCAAGGTTCCAGAACTTTGTGAGCTTAAAAGTGGTGAAACTGCCACACACGAGCAGAAGACCTTGAGAGGAACCAAGACTCAAAAACCCATTCTTGTCTGGGGTGGCCTATAGCCTGCTGGTAGAAGAGTCCTGTCATATCACATAAATATATTCCACTGTGCCGTAGGGAGATGTATGCAGAGCTGCATGTGAGTGAGCTGCTTCGGCAGGTCCTAAGCGGGGTGGACTACCTGCATGGCCGTCACATCGTCCACTTGGACCTGCGGTCTGACAATGTGCTGGTGACCGACCGCAGTGTGGTGAA
This sequence comes from Prochilodus magdalenae, assembly GCA_024036415.1. Lineage (NCBI taxonomy): Eukaryota > Metazoa > Chordata > Actinopteri > Characiformes > Prochilodontidae > Prochilodus > Prochilodus magdalenae. The sequence continues at coordinate 2,537,472 of JAMWET010007653.1, read as the reverse complement.
GATTGTGGACCTGGGCTCTGCACAGCCTTTCATGCCAGGACAGACACTCAACATTGAACACATCAAAGAGACAACAGAGAGTAAAGGTGATTCTGAGCTCCAGCTTATAGTTTGTTTTGGGTTGTTTTCTGGTCTTGAACTCTAAATCCCATCACTGTAGCTGTAAAGGTAATTCTGTTAGATTTATCAAGATGTTTTTATACATATGTCTCTTTTGACAGTTTACATTGTGCTTCCTAAAGCTCCTGAGATTTTGGAGGGGCAAGGCGTTGGACCTGCCACTGACATCTGGGCCCTTGGTGTTCTGACTTTTATTATGTAAGAAAATAAATACATTTTTTATTGTTTAATATACTGCATGCAAATTAAAAGCTACTCTGCTGTAACTTAACTCAAATTGTAACCTAACCAGCTTATAAATCCTAATCCTTATACACTTTTACTTACTGTAAATTTTAATACTTATACACTTGCTTCTCATGTTTATTTATATCCCAGTGTAAGTAGTATATACAGTATCGGTGACCGCGTGTGAGTGGTCCAGCAGTCCTTACTTAAAGCGTTCTGTTAATCACTCTGCTGCAGCTCTGCCCTGCTTGTTTTATGTCTTGAATGTACTGACTTTATTTCAGGCTTTTTTCTAAAAGAACAGGATTGAAGTGCGGGTGCAATCACACTGTAGTAATGTGAAGTAAACAAACATGCAGGTGCTGTTTTTTGGTGGAGCAATAGAGGTTACTGATGCTCTGACTTACCAAAGTCATGTCGCTTCATTCCCGCTAGACTCTGCACCCTTTGCGTGCTCTGTTATCAGTGCCACATTATGACATGGCTTTAAACTTTTCTAGTTCTAATGATTGTTTGTCCTAACATCGGATTTATACAAGCTCCCAATTACCCCATCATATACTTTATCATCAAGACATCTCAGACAAGCTTTGGCTAACGCCGCATGGTAAATATTAGTTATACATATGGGAAAAAAACAGGTTTTATAAATAACTAATTAAAATGTCATTGTTGGCCAAACAATCTTTAAGACTTTTTAACTTTTTAACTTTTAATGTAATTACAATAACCTAGAACTAGTTTTAAACCTTGACTTCCCCCACCTTGACTAACCCCCATGACTTCCCAATCAGGCTGAGTGCGGACAGCCCATTCCATGCAGAACTCAACTGGGAGAGGGATCGGAACATCAGGAAAGGAAAGATTCAGTTTGGACGCTGCTATCCAGGACTTTCTGAAGGAGCCATCAGCTTCCTGAGGAACACTCTGAACAATAAGGCCTGGTAAAGTGATCACAGACCACTAAGAAACATCAACAAGTTTACAGTTGTTACTGTCATTTTGCTAAGACTGAACTTGTGTGTGGCTGCTGATTCCTCCTCCACAAGACAAGGGAAGTTGTAAAAACTAATAATACATTTAGTTGTTGAGATTTTTGTTCTTTATAGTTAATTATAATTAATACAGTTAATTGTAAGTTAAATAGGTTTACTGCATTTTCCCTGGCATTGAAACATGAATAGCTGTTTGACTGTAAATGAAAGAAATGAAGCTCTCTGAGAAAGGAATAAAATGATCTTTGGACAGTGCTCTATATATAATATTCAACATGCATTTGCTATTGCTGTGACCTCTAAGGGATCTTATCTGTTTCCCAGTTAAATTAAGCCATGGGGTGTAGACCTAGTTTGAGTGCAGCATGAAGTGGTTTGAGTATGGCAGGCTGGCCGATGTTGCAGACAGTGCTGACAGCATGTCAGAACTTAATAATGAGCCCTGCAGAAAAGAACCAACAAACCTGCAAATTCAGACATCCAAGGAAGATACATTTGAAGGTCAACAGCATGGCTAGCAACCTTTAGGCTGTGATGTGTGTATTAACTCCCATTTAGGCAGGGATCATCAAAAGAATAGTTGCACGCAAAAGGAAGTATGGAATTGCTATGCTACTGGACAGGAAGATTACTAAGAATAATAAATGATGATAAATTTACACTGTTATGGGCAATATTTATTAAACTACCTCTACAGAAGTAGTGTCTGTCAGTACAGCGTCAAGCGGCCATGTTTACTAATGCAACATGCCAGATGTCTCAGCATGAAGTTGTAAAGGTGTCCTGTGATAATCCATCCCATACAGCTTGAATATTCTCACACAGTTCCTGCAGATTTTGTGGTAGGGGTGGAGGTGGAGTGACACCAGGCCTTGTGTGACATGTGACAACAAACCGTTGATCACGTCAATCACTGTCTGCCACAACACCATTGCAGTCTTTGGCGATGTTGACATGGTGTTAAGGGAAGTTGTGATAAGGGCCCTTATGTCACATGCGCAGCTGAGCATAAAACTTGACCCAACCTGCCCACCAAGTTTCATTCCTGTCGGTTGATTCTTTCTGGGTGTAATTACTCCTTGGTGATGAACGTATGTCACAGTATACATATATGCTGCTGCATGTAAGGCATGTTTAGAACGTTCCTGTAAATGAATGTATGTGAGACACGTCGGCTGTTTCTCTCCAGGGCAAGGCCAACTGCTGCTGAGTGTCTGCAGAACACCTGGATACGAGGAGACTGGACCCAGGCCAAACGCACCGACTCGGTGGTGTGCTTCTCCACAGACAAACTTCAAGCTTTTCTGAAGCAGCGCGAGGTCAAACGAGACCACGCCCGCACCAAAGCCACCCTGCCGCTGTCCTAGCCCTCCGAAAGAACAACAGTGAAGAGGCATGAGTTACTGTGAGCACACAAGATTAGGTGTCCCACATAGTTAGGTTTAATTCTCCTTTGAAGGAAGGTTTGTTTGGCTTTGGCTACGTTTAGGTCATTTGGCGAGGCAGAAGGACATATACAGTCATATGCACAAGTTTGAACCCCATTGGTCAAAACATTTAGTGCACGGTTTAATACATATTTCATATCAGCAACAGAAACAGATGAGTATATAATGTGCCATGACTTTTGCCAAGGCCATGTTGGAATTAACAGCAAATAAACAGTACCTGTTCTCTGTGGAGGATGTGTTCATTTATTTATACTTAGACCATCAACAGCAACATGTTACCAGGCCCCCAGACATTTGCATATAAATTAAGTGTGTGTGTGTGTATATGCAGAAACTTTCTTATTTAGTAATTGAAGTGACAATGCTTTGTTCTACTCATGACTGTGAGGAAGACAAACAGTATGATGTATAACTAGTTGAAGGATCCTAGGTGAGGTCAGGCTGAATAGTTTAACAGTCCTTAGATTAAGGTTTGCAGTTGTGCTTTGATGTCATTCTTGCAGAAAAGGTGTCTTAAGGTTTGCCCATGAATCCAGCACAGTGGCTCCATTATTATCAGAGAAAGCCTCCCTTAGAGAACTCTGCATGATTTTGAAATGTTGGTGTTAACTGGTAACACCACTCTTTTCCCTCTTTGACTGTTAATGTGACATCATATCATGCATGGGGTTTAAAATATGTATGATCTACTTCGTTTAAAACATGTATGATGAGCTGTAATTCTTCAGAAATCAGAACTGCATGAATTGCATAAAATGAGATGTTAATGCTGATGTTTGTAGCTAAATAAAAATCCTTTTATGGAAGGACTTTACATGAAATACATGGTCTACTGAGTGTGTTTACATGCACTTAACCCATTTAAAATCTGCAGGTTTCTGATTATTCGAGTGATGATGTAAACAGCATATTCTGAGATTAAGAAAGAGCCAGATTTTTGCTCAGTAATCAGGTTTTTGTATACACTCTTACTCGGATTTCTTTTGGATTGCTCAGTCTACACATGTGTGAAAACAGACTGCAAACCTGGAAATAAGCAGGTTGTGTTTAACACAGCACTACCAAAGCACTTATGGAGCAACCCTGAAACCGATTACATATAGACAAAATGAAGGATCTAGGTATTCTTCACTTTTAGATGAAGGTAAAGTGAGTTGCTGGTTAAAAAAAAGTTGCGACAAGGTTAACAAGGTAACAAAGTTTAACATGTGTTGTGTTGCAGGTAATATCTCATTCCGTAAAGTAATTTGATGACTGAAAAACAGAGATCTGATTACTGCCTTTATAATTATTGAAACACACTTGAGAAAGATAAGCAGCAAGTGGAACTGTACACCATTAAATGCCACCCTTGTGGAATGTGGCCACTGTTTTACAATCTAGGAAAATGCAAAAAATGGATTTGTCTTCATGAATTCATACATGAAAAGAGTAATCAAATTAAACCATCAGTAACACAGATTTATGCATTACTGTGGCTTTTCCAGTAGTGGATGATGTGTAGCATAATGTCTCTTGTACATATCATTATCTGTAGTAGATGTAATAGCAGTAGCAGAAGTGGCAGTATGATAGAAATAGGTGTACTGGCAGAAAGGGACTGGTAAAATTAGTTTTTCCATTAACTCATTTATTAATTTGCCACCCATTACATCTATATGCTTCTATATATATGTCTATATATACATTTATGCAAGCTAGGTGGCAAGGTGGCAGTGCAGTGCATAAAATCACCAGTTATAGACCAGCAGCCTCAGGTAATGTTTTACATGAACTATCAGAATGGAGAACAATTGTGATTCTGTGGCATGATTGCTGGTACCAGTTGGAGGATTTCTACTATGTTTTGATCTCCTGCGATCCTCACGCTCACTGGTCTTTAGATCTTACTCAGAACAGTGTGAAGAAAACAACATCCAGTGAGAAGCAGCTTGGAGACGGAACCGTCTTATTGATGAGAGAGGTTCACAGAGAATGGCCAGACTCAGAATGCACAATACATCAAACTACAGCAACAGAAGAACACATCGGGTTCCACTTCAACAAGAAAACAGAAAATTGAGGCTGCGGGGCACACCAACTCATCAGGACCACTGAAAGGCTGGAAAAACTTAGTCTGGTCTTTCTGCTGAGGTACACGATATGGCAGGGTCAGAAAGTGGCATCAACAGCATAAATCCATGGATCCACCCCACTGGGACCTCCAGCATAATTATGCAGCGTGTCACAAAGTAAAAGCCAGCTCAAGCTGGCTTCATGAGCATGATCAATGAGTTCCGTGTTCTTCAGTGACCTTATCAGTCTTAATATAAAAATAAATAAATATATATATATATATATATATATATATATATATATATATATATATATATATATATATATATATATATATATATTATATATTATAAATATATATATTATATAAAGAGACAGGTTTAGGAGGCAACAAATTGGGCATATTTAAAAAGCAAACGATCCTTTTTGCCCCCTGGTCTACCTGTCCCGCCTTAACCCCACCCCGCCGCTGGGGCTGCTGGCCCTTGTGCACACCGAGTTTGAGATCCCTTCTCTATGAACTGATGTGACTGCATAATCCGTCATAGCGCCTCCACACCGCTAGGGGGCGAACAGGCGCACTGTGTGGAAGAACTGAACGCGAAGAAAGACAAACCGCTTCGTTGCCTTAGCTAGCAACGAAGCAGAGAAAACAACAACAATAATAACCCTCTAGATAAGAAAACAGGGCTCAGGTAAGCATGAGTCTGTTTATATATATTATGAACTTTTCCGGAACACCACTGAAGCTGGTCCGAAGAGTTAATAAAAACTAGAGAAATGAATTCGCGATTTCCGTCGATTAGCGTGTTAGCTAGTTAGCCTCCCGTTCATTCTAATGGGCGGTTTGTGCTTAAGACGACGCAGAATTATAATGAAGTTATTCAGTTTACTCGTATTTATTGTCATAAATATACTTATATTAAGGAGCTTGTTTTACGCTACTGAAGTGAAATTATTATTCGTAGTCTTTGTATTCAAATATTACGCTCCATCTTAAGTGGTGTACCATTAATGCTTAATTTAAGGTGGAACGGCAAATTCAGCCAACACCAGCTCCGTGCTCAGTTAGGAATGGTTGGAGGTTTTGGGATGGTTGTACATTCTCATCTCATAATTAGTGAGGAGTATTTGGCATGAGATACAGCTTTTGCTACAGAGGGAACATGTAAAACCAGCGTTGTTGGTGAGGTCCGGTACTGGGGTTGGATGATCACTACTGGATCCAACTCAACCCCAAGACGCTTTTGGTTTTGAATACGCTAGTGTAGATTTAATAGCATTTTGCCTAAACATTCGTGGTTTAGGGGTACACAAGGTCTTGTAAGACAAAACAATTGCCATAGACACCTAATTTCAGGTTTTCCATGGGATGGAATGTCATCAACAGTCAACATATAAACAGGTGTAGGTTCACATGAGATTTTGGATAGTAAATAAAATGGCCATGTTTGTGTTGTATACACAACGTGTATGTGATCTCTTCTAACTGTACTTCATCTGTAACGAAATCAGAGTCAGTACATTTTAAAGCAGTGAACCAGTGATAGAATTAGCTGTATATTATGTATTTGTGTGTATTCAGATCATGGCTACCGGCGCTGATGTCAGAGATATTCTGGAGTTGACAGGAGGAGACAACGATGCAGGACCCATCAGCAAGAAAGATATCATCAACTCAGACAAGGTGACTTTCTCTTAGTGTTACTAAAACAGTTTCTGGGTAGCGGAGGTGGCTGTGGCTCTGTGTTACTGCAATTTCATAACTGGAAAGAAATGATGTTGTTAGACCTGAGGCAACTAGTAAAAGCTTCTCCATAATAAAATCCTAGTAACGCAGAGCCTCAAGTGTCTTGGTGTCCTTTAATGACGGCCACCATAAAAAATGTGTAATACTGTTTAGTTGTCCGTCACTGTAGATTGTGCTGACTTAAATGTAAAAACCTTTACTTTTCAACTTCTACCACTAAAGTGCCACCATGAGTCTTATATAGCACTAATCCAAAGCTTATCGCTCTGTGGTGGAGGTGCGCAGCGTTAGAGTTAAAGATTATTGGCTTTAAGCGTGGCTTTGCCAGACCTTAGGACTGGGACTATTAGTTTCATAAGTGATAAATTTACATTGTTTGCATTTTTGACTTTCAGAAAAAAGCCAAGAAGAACACAGAGACGCTGACCTTCAAGCGGCCAGAGGGAATGCACAGAGAAGTCTATGCTTTGCTGTATTCTGACAAAAAGTATGATTGCAGCCCTTACATTGTCAATTTTACTGCTGTTTAAATATTATTTTTTTCATTACTATGTATAACGTTACACTCTGCGAACAGTGTTGGAATTGTGCTGTGGTGATATTATATATATACTTTATATACTTTACCTGAAATTTAATTAATGTACGTTTTTGTATTTTTAATGTACATGTTATTCTTTCTTTCTTATTTTCTTTCTTTTCCTCCTCTCTGTCTCTGCATAGGGATGCTCCTCCACTGTTGCCCAGTGACACCACCCAGGGTTACCGGACAGTGAAGGCGAAGCTGGGCTGTAAGAAGGTCAGGCCGTGGAAATGGATGCCTTTCACCAACCCGGCTAGAAAAGATGGAGCCATATTTCATCACTGGAGACGAGCAGTGGAAGAGGGGAAGGATTACCCTTTTGCCCGCTTCAACAAGGTGAGGATAAACGAGGGAGGAAAAGTGTCAGTATGTAGTCAGACAGAGAGATTTTTTAAATATGCGTGTCTGCCGACTATGTAGTTTGTGTAGCAGTTACATGTGAAATTCTGTAGCACCGCATTGTATCTACCAGCAGGTTACGATTTTGCGACATTTCAAGTTCATGGATGTGCATCAAAGCGCCTGTTCCCACCTTCAAAATACATACTCAGAAAGGCTTTTCCTAGACTTTTAATCAGAAAGTCTCGCTTTAGAGACTGTTACACCACCACTGCAGGAGCTGAAGAGGCATGTTTTTCAACAGATGCAGCGTTTAGCTTGGACTGGAGTTCCCCTTTTAAGGCTGATCGATGTAAATGATCTCTGCTCTAGTACTTAGTATTGTTCACAAAGCAGTCTTAAACATGGTTTATAACTTCACTGTGAATGTATATGATCAAACTTGCTGTAGTCCTATTATTACAGAAAATTGTTTTTTTTTTAAAAAAGGAGCATATGTTACAGAATTAATGTAGAAGTAGTAATTCGACTCTTGGATTAGTTTGATCATGAATGTTATTTTTTTGTGAATGTTGAGAAATGATTCATTCAGCCTTTTTTGTCATCCAGACTGTCCAGGTGCCTGTGTACTCTGAACAGGAGTATCAAATGTATCTCCATGACGATGGCTGGACTAAAGCAGAGACCGATCACCTGTTTGACCTGTGCAAGCTCTTTGACCTGCGCTTCATCGTTATCCATGACCGCTATGACCACCAGCAGTACAGAGTAAATAGACTTTTCATACTTCTGTATAACAAAGACTATAAACTTAGTGTGCTTACACTTGGAATAGGTCTATATTTCTAAGTAAATTAGCATCTTAAATGGAAATTCCTGCGTAATTCAGTGTTTTGAGTCACTCAGTATGGTTTGTTGTGAAGGGGTTGATGGTAGAGACTCATGTGTCTTTGCAGTGGGGCCAGGGGTCACCATGTTTACAACAAAATCTTTTTTTTTTAAATGAATTTCTTAAAGAAAACCTCATCAAATATCAAAAGCGTAGTAAAACAATGTCTTGGGTATCAGACAGTATATTCCTAACATTTGATGTAATAAAAATAACCCTTCTGTGAGGGTATGATTAGATTAATTCTTATGACCACCACTGTGACTCGGTGAGTTTCTCTAGAATGGTGCATTTCTCACCAAACCACTCTGAATGCCTTGGTTACAACATAACCATTTAAATATGCAAATGTTTTGAAAGATTCTGTAACAGTTGTCCATTTTCTTCAGAATATATCGAAATATATTCAGAATAATATTTTGCTGTGTTCTTTCAGAAGCGTTCCGTGGAGGATCTTAAAGAACGTTATTATAACATCTGTGGGAAGCTGACAAAGTTGCGGGCTGGTTCCGGCACAGAGCCAAAAATCTACATCTTTGACGCAGGTCATGAGAGACGCAGGAAAGAACAGCTGGAGAGACTCTTTAGTCGCACCCCCGAACAGGTAAAACTTGTAAATGCTTGTACTGAATGGAAATTCCATAATTTTTTAAAAATTGCTGCGTTGAAATGTAAACCTGAATCTACCTCTCCAATGTAAATGGATTTTGAGCAGCAAATATAACTTATTCCAAAACCTCATAAATCATAAAACCTGAAGTTTTACAGAATAACCTTTTTTCTGAGGGAGCTTTTAGAGGTGGAAGTTCTCATCGCCACTGTTAACAATTCTGACACGATGCGTTTTTCTAGGACGGAACACTTCACACCAAATGACTCTGATGTCTGACTCGGTTTACTTATTTAAAAAAATACATTTAATTTAACTTTAATTTCCTCCTTTCAATCTTAACAGCTACCTTTAGTAAATTAATATTCTTGTGTTTTACAAGCAATTTTAGGGAAAAATGGTGGTACATGTGGAGACAGCCCTGTGACTTGTTCTGTGCTTTTGGATTACTGGTGTCTAAATGCTGGTTAGCCTATAGGGGGCAGTGTTTCCCAATAAATGGACTATTTGGAGATCTCTTTATCTTCTATTTTTTGTGTGTATTTCAGATACAACTACTACGACTTAAATATTCTAAAAAAAAAAAAAATTTAAAAAATTGAACATTGTTGTTGTTAATCTTGAACCTTGCAGTGTAAAAGGCTCCCCCTCTCATTTTGTGCTTTTTCATTACCTTTTTGCACATTCCCTCTATACTAATGACACATTTCCCTTGTCTACTCCTGTAGGTGGCAGAAGAAGAGTACCTGATCCAGGAGCTAAGGAAGATTGAGACACGCAAGAAGGAGCGGGAGAAGAAGGCACAGGATCTGCAGAAACTAATTACGGCGGCCGACAGCACTACAGAAATGCGGAGAGCTGAGCGCAAGGCCACCAAAAAGAAACTCCCACAGAAACGAGAAACAGAGAAACCGGTAACAGCTGCTGCAAAGGTGTACAGATCGTTTATAGGGGCTTGTTATCCCTTCTGCTCTGAGCCTCTGACTATTTGGAATATTCATTTATAAATTAGTTAGATAGGTAATGATATTCCACGTTTCGTAGTACAGAGTTTTGTGGTCATAGATCTAGTAGTGCTGGTGCAGTACATAATTTCAAAAGCTTGATCAGTTTGAATCAAATTATCCTAACATTAATGTCAACATTTTAAACCTCTCTTACAAGCAGTACTGCCCTGCTATGGCCTCAGTATCCTAGTGTGACATTTTACTATTGCTAAGATTCATAAGGCCACTAGGATGACCAGGAAGACAAAACTATTGCTAAATGTTGATATAATTTTTAATTAAGACCATGAGTGTTTTACTTAGTGTATCTATAACACGTTCTCTATGAGCCAGAGGGGGTGACAACAATTCTAGCAACTCTAGTGGCATTCTTGACATCAGATCTTATTTTGGTAATGGTTTGTTTTCTCTTTAAATGCTTAGCTGATGCAGAACTACAAACTTCATAGAATTCATGCCAGCTACATAGAATTTCAGCTCCTCTCTGAGGTGCTATTTAACTTTTTATGATGTTCCGGTTAAAGGATTGGAAAACTGTTTATTCTGTTTATGCACACAAAAGAAAAAACATAACGTCTCAATGCCATGGCTGTTATTTATTATATCATTTATTAGTTATTTATTTGAATAATTATTGGTCAATTTTCCAGCTTAGTAATACAGTGTCTGCACTGTCTATTTGTCATGTATGGTTTCATTTAATGTGACTCTAATACCACTAGTTGTATCTGTTAGTCTGTTATTAGCTCTAATAATTGAATTATTTTACAAGGAACGAATTGCTCTATCCTCTTCTAGGCTGTACCTGAAACTGCAGGAATCAAATTTCCAGACTTCAAATCAGCAGGAGTCTCATTGCGAAGCCAGAGGGTGAGTCCAGCATGCATGTTAGCACAGGCTCAGATTCAGTTTAAGTTCAGGAGTAAAAACTGGATTTACTGCTGTTTTGCTGTGTAATAGAAACAGGGTTATACCATCCAGCATAGTTAGACAACAGTATCCATTGTTTGACCGACCAACACGGGCATGCGAGCATGTGCAACTCTCTGTTTGTCCCTTGGACTTATACGCTGTTTTTATTACTGTGGCTGATTCAAAGGAAATGATTGTTCTGATTGGCTGCCCTGCACTAGGCTACCTAATTTAGACACGCCTACCTTGATGATAGTTCATCTGTTGCTGCACAGTTTGTGCTGGTCTTCCTCTAGTCTTTCATCAGTAATCACAGGAATGTGTGGTCTGGATCTGTTTTGTTGGTGGAATATTCAGCAGTCCTGCAGTGACATTAATGTGTTTAAACACAAAAGTATCACGCTGGTGTCTGATCTGCTCGCACCAACAGAACACACACGAACACACCACCACATCAGTATCACTGCAGTGCCGAGAATGATCCACCACCCATATAATTCCTGCTCTCTAGAACTACAAAGGTCTCTTGTGTGTAAGTGGAGCTTATTAAAATGGACAATACATGTATGAGAAAAAAGCGCTCAGTGAGTGAGTGGGCTGGGGAGTAAGCCATATGATTTAAAACATTTTGTAAAGGCTGTTAATACTTTTAAGAAATGAGGGAAATGCTATGAATTAGGCCCTCCAAAAACAGCGGATGAGTGTGGGACATTGCTCACAGTGCCTAGTTCTAGGCCATGGAGATCAATTCTAGCTTCTGTACCAAGATGCACTGCATGGAGTTGCCTTCCGTTGCTGCTGCTGAGTCTCTGAGCTTGTTTATCCCTCCCTCCGCTGGCTAAAGGCTGATTAATTAACACCGTCTCAGGTAGAGCAATGCCCTCAAAGTGAGCACATTCTTCATAAAGACTGATGAGGGAGAGTCGCTCTGTGTGGAGCGCATTAAGAGAAGTGCTCATAGTGTATGACTCAGATGTGACCGCTGAGCTGTTGGTCTTGACTCGGGTGGCTAAACCCGTTTTGAAGTGAGTTCTGTGGGCATTACGGGTGAAGGATGACCACATCTTGATTTCACAGCTCTCAGTTCGTTCCTTCGTGTAGTCTTTTCAGTTTAAAGGTGCTAATGACCCTGCTGCTCAACCTCATGGAATTCAGATATGTAATTTTGTCTATCTGTTTATCTATTTGTCATGTGCCCATGCATGGGAGATAAACTATGGGTTTATACATCAAATATATCTATAGTGTATGCATAAGCAACCAAGAGTCATGAAAAGTTAAGCTATGAAAGTTGTTAATTTATATTATAATTTAGATTTGTAATGACTTTCATGTGTTATATCTATGGTATGAGTTTAACAGTCTTCAGATTCATGAATTGAATGATGGAGTGAGCTTGGTTGTGGGTTTACTAAACAAGCATCAACAATATATATTATTATATATATGTATATTATTTTATATATATATATATATATATATATATATATATATGTGTGTGTGTGTGTGTGTGTGTGTGTGTGTGTGTGTGTGTGTGTGTGTGTGTATATATATATGTATATGTATGTGTGTGTATATATGTATATGTGTATGTGTGTGTATTTGTATGTTTGTATATATGTATGTTTGTATGTATGTGTTCCATTTTTTTAATGTGGTCTGTGTTGATTTGATGGTTGTGTTCCAGATGAAGTTACCGAGCTCTGTGGGACAGAAGAAGATAAAAGCGATTGAGCAGATCCTTAACGAGCAGGGAGTGGGTAAGTAGAGGTTTAAAGTTCTTATGTTGTTAGTATTAGATTTTACCAAATACATAAAATATGGCTTATTAAAACATCACTACTGACCCTAAAGGCCCACAGTTCTGGTATTTTCCTTGCTCTGCCACAGTGATTATCAAACCCAGTCCTGGAGGAATCCCTACTCTACACGTTGTAGTGTTTGAGCTGCACCCAGCACATGTGATCAAACTGTGTTTTGGCAGGAAAACACAAAAAGGTTAATAACTGGGAGTCTGCCAGGACCAGGGTTAGGAACCACTGCTCTGTCACACTTGCTGCAATATCAGGAAGGTTTTTCTAATGAGCTGAGTTAATCGTTAATCAATCATTAAATCAATGTGTTGCTGCAGGAAAAAACGGTAAACCATGTAGGACAAGAGCGTTACTCTTAAACCATAACTGGTTTCAGATTTTGCAGATATAATAAAAAATATTTAATTTAATTTATAATGCTCATTATCACATACATACATACATACATACATACATACATACATACACACACACACACACACAGTCCCTGAGCTCAGAGGAGGAAAGCTCTTGAAATTACAGCATAAAATCTTCATTCTGGTTACGACTCAGTCAGTCTGCACACTTCTTGCACTACTGCTTGTGACCAAGGGAGCTGCACTACAAGGGTGAAAGGTCTCTACTTGCGGTCTAATCAGACTCCTCTGCTGCAATATTAGTGTCCCGGTTATATTCCACTTTAGCAGTTAAAAGAGTGCCGGCTCATGGCCCAGTCATAAAAATCCACAGTGTAAATATCACCACTGCTACTGAGGTTAAAAGTTTCCTGGCTCCAATCATTTCTGGTAGACTTCCGTTTTTGAGATCTGTTAAGTTGATTAAGTGTTTAATTAGCTGCAATGTGTGGCGGTATCACGTTGGAGCTAAATTTGCTGTTCTAAACATGCCAAATGAAGGTTTGCGCCTCATCCCGATCTTTAAGTAGCTCTGATCTCCCATGTTTTCATCTGGCTTCTCACTGCCCTGCGCAGTTTTTCAAACCCAATAACAGCTGATTGTAGCTTGACCTGCCTGATCTCCCCTCTTTGTGTGTTGTAGATTTGAACCCCATGCCCACTGAAGAGATTGTGCAGATGTTCAACGAGCTTCGCAGTGACCTGGTCCTTGTCTACGAACTCAAGCAAGCCCACAGCAACTGTGAATACGAGCAACAGATGCTGCGGCACCGCTATGATGCTCTGCTGAAGGCAGGGGGGGCTGTAACACCCCAGAGTGAAAGCGGTGGGGGTCCTGACAGTCAAGCTTGGCCTGGACCTGACGACATCAAAACAGAAGCCAAGGAGCAGATTATCGACGTGGTGGGAGCACCACTCACGCCTAACTCTGTAAGTAGACAGAACAGCTTGATTGTTCACCTGCAGGTTTTTTGCCCAGTAGTTCGTTTTTACTCAGTTAGTGTTTATAAAGTTGTAGATTTTGCTCAGATGCTCATAGCACTCAGACCCACACTGATTACCTGTACAGGCTGTACAGGATTAAACATATATACATATTAAACTGTGTAATAGAATGCAATGACATTTAACATTATGAAACATTCTCATATTTATGAACTATGAGACAGCAAAACATCAGAAGGCAGTGGTAGAGGCTGCATTTAAATTTTTTGGTCAGAGATTTATTTCATTGTTTATCAATCTGTATATTAAACCTTTTTTGGTATTTATAGACATTTAACCAGACTACCAAACCAGTATGTCTAAAAAAACTTTATTTGCAGGAATAAAGAAGTAAAAGGGCAAATATGTAGATCAAATGCAGCAATTGTTCTGGAAAAATCCACGTCTGCCATAGCTAGCTAGCTGTGTTTATATTTTCAGTGCATGTTAATGTCTCTCTTGATGCCTTTTGATTATATGGAATTTATATCATAGACACATGACTACAAATGAAAAATTTTAGCTTTTTTGAATATTATATTTATGATGTTGAGAGATTTATAAAATCAAATGAAATTGGATAGGCTTTACAGACTACTGATTTAAAACTTTATTTATTTATTTATTCATTTATCTATCTATCTATCTATCTATCTAACTTTTTTATCGTTTTCTGGCCACTTAAGGTGCGTCTAAGTCCAATACCTGTTTTCTGACTCATGGAGTTTGCTTTCATTACAGAGTTCAGTCACTTGCTGCAAAGTATTCCTTTTTTCTCCTGTGGTTTTTTCATGATATCAGCGATTAGTCAACGTTTGTTTATCACATAACAGTGAAAATTCTGCAACTCCTAGGCTACATTGTGTTATTGGCTTATATTTAAGACGACTGGGCCTGTTAAATGTTCTTGTGAGCTCTAAAAGCTTTTGTGGTTGTTTGTGTGAGCTGTGAATGTAGGAATCCTTGTTTTGATCTGATAGTCCAGTAAAAGTAACTGTAGTCTTAAGGGTGCCACACAAAGCACTATACCACATAGGATGTCAAGCTCAATTTACATTCTGCACATTCAGATATAATGGAATAGAGCCTTCATTTTTAGCACTTAGTACTTTTTTTACAAGCTTGCTGTGTGACACCTCAAAGATCAAATGTGACTCACAGTTTTCTCATTAATACATTTTTTTTTACATTGGTACAGAATGATTCTGAAAGTATCCGAGTCAAGTGTGCTGTGGTTAATGTTTAATATGATTGCTACAGTTGATGGCACAGAAATTGTTGTGAGCTTCTTAGTTTGTAGTTAAACAACAGTATGGTTTACAACCCTGAAGTTTAGTTTCACTGTTTAAAATCAAATTCTCTGCATTATTTTACAGCGCAAACGCAGAGAGTCCGCCTCCAGCTCCTCTTCCATCAAGAAGATGAAGAAACCTTGACATGGATCACTTTTTAAACTGGACATTTCTAGGAAGAAAGGAACGTTGTTAATGAGTCTGCATCTCTGAGTGTGGGGGCCTTTAGCAGGAGGTTGAGGATGTAGGCTGTTCATCACTCCAGCAACTGAAGACCAGGTTCTACCTTCACCTTCGGCATGATCTTCACAGGGTGACCACCTCCTCCGCCTTCTCCCCTAGTCAAGCCTTTGTGCTCTTCACTGTCCCTTCGAGAAACCACTCTTGACATCCTATTCCACTGCTGCCTTATCTTCATGCTACTACACAGGGGAAGCCTGATGAGGGATGAATTGCTGGAGAAAAGGTGAGAGTGGGGAACACCTGTCTGGAATGAAGGGGGTATATGGTGAACGGTATGGAAAGTGGAGGATTGTATCTATGTTTTGGCATAGAAATAAACACTTACATTTTCCATCCACAGAGCATACTATTACATGCTGTTATGGAAGTATAACTGTTTTAGATCAACAGGTGGTCCTACAGGTGTTACTCTGCCAAACACCTCCCCTACCTCGAGTCCTGACCCCTCCCCTTTTTCTAAATACTCTGGCTAAGATGGACAGACCACACAACTGCGGTAACACTCTGTATAGTCGTGACTGCTGTATTCAGACCCAATGCCTGGCTGTGAATCTCCCATTAACCTAAGATCTAATAAATGTTGTGTTTTTTCACTTCTGGTGTTTGCTGTGTACCTGTGGAGTTCTGCTGTTTTTTTTATTTTTTTTATTTAAAGTGATCACTGGGTCAAAGGACTTTCTTACTTACTCAGACTGTATCTTTTGCTGCTGCTCTTGTCCTCTCCGTCCTTTCATAATGTCCCTTTTCAACCGGGGAAGAATCTTTAAGAATCAAGGACAGAAATGAAGAGATAACACAATTCACCTTTCGCTTCAAAGCTGTCCCTAGCCACATTTCCATTGGCTTTTTGTGCAGATTACAAGCAATGAAATGAAAATTTAACAAAGCAGCATGTTTCAGTTTCTCTTGGTTTCAGTGAGACAAGCTTCATGTGATGACATCACTTTACGTATTAACTGTTGCTATCCATGTCTTGGTATATGGGTTTGAGAAAAGTACAGTTTCCTCACAAATTATGTTCCTTTGGCTTTTCTGACATAAACATGCTTCCCGTGTGGGCTATTGCCACTTTTTTGACTGCTCTAAAGTGTTACAATCCATTTCAGTTTGCGCAGACTCAATCAGCTAAATCTTTTTTTTAATTATTATTATTTATTTAAAACTTTTATAATTATTATTTTATTTTTATTTTTTTGCTGGAAAAATCCTGAAGCTTACTTTTTAATGCTATGCCTTCTTCTAGTTCCCCAAATATAAAATAAATTAAATTGAATATTGCTGTTCATTTGCCCCATTCATTGAGGAGCCGCTAGTTGTATAGAATAGGATATGGTCATACTCCCCTTTAACTGGCTCTGGAACAAGGCCCGAAACTCAGCCTACATGAGTACGCAAACGAAGGGCATGTCAGCAATTGTTTAGCGATCTCTGAAGCTTTTTCTTAATCAGAGGAACAGTACCTCAACAGAGCTGAGCGACTATGTGTTCTCTTTTGTGTTCTGTTGACTAATAGCTGCATTGCATTCTCCTGGACTTCATTTGCATGCAAATTAGATAGTAGTGATTCATCAATGGTCGATCCAATAAGCAGCCATGCAGAGCATGCCTTAACCTCTCAACTCACCCAAAATCGTCCAGGAAATGTGTAATGATGCAACAGAAAATTGAAAAATGTTTTTTGTTCACAATTTATTTTAAAAAAGGAAAGCTGTCATTTTTTATTCATTACCTGTACAGTGAGATATTTCTGTTATAAGATAAAATGGAAGAAGATAAACTATAGTCAGAAGTGGGATATTTTTGTTTATTCCACCACTCTGGATTTGGTTGGGGCTTCCTGTACCACAGATAGTTGCATTCGAGCATTGTGGCATGGAGGCAGTCAGCTTGTGGAATTGCTGAGATGTTGCTGAAGCCCAAGTTGCTTTGACTGTGTCCCTCAGCTGTGTTGCTGTATTGGTGTTTCCCATCTTCCTTCTTGACAGTAAACTATAGATTCTGTTTGGGGTTCAGGCCCAGAGAGTAGGCTGGCCAATCAAGCAAACGACGCAGTGGATCAGCAGATGACATGGCACCCCAAACCAGACGGCAAAAACACAACACCTTGGATTCTGTGCCTCTCCAGTCTTCCTTCACACTCCAGGACCTTGATTTCAAAGCAAAATGCAAATATTACTTTTGTCGGAAGTAAAAAGTGGGTTTTGGACCGCTGAGTGATGGTCCGGTTCTTTTACCTCTATATTCCAGGTGAAATGCTTCCGATGTCTGGTTCAGGAGTGGTTTGATGGTAGGAATACAGCAGTTGGAGCCCATTTCTTTGGGACACATGTCTGTGGTAGGGTGTAGTGCATTGACTTCAGTCCCAGTCTGCTCCTTGTGAAGCTCTCACATTTTCATTACTATGCTTTGATGCAGCTTTCTGTCTTTTCAGCAGTGACCTTCTGTCTCTTACCCTCCTTGTGGAGGGTGTCAGTGATGCCAACTGTCTAGTCAGTGGTCTTCTGTGATTGTGGTTGAGGCTACGCACTGCGTGTGCGTAACACTATGAACATGAGCTGCATTATTTTATTTTCTTTGTTTGGTTTTAATAATGTAAATGAGTTTAATTGATCAATGTGACATCCCTCACTCGCACGCAAATCTCTTCATGTATGAGCCCCTCAGCTGGACTGGTCATCAATAACAGCATGACAGTGTGAGCTCACTCACTCAGCAGGACTTCATGAACTGATGATGATAAAACCATCTGCAATAAATTCATTGCACTGCAGACATGACGGAGGTGTTTATAATCAGCATGCCACTCCAATTTATCTCTTGATGAATGTGTCTGCTGTCTAGAACCATTACTATCAACTGCTAATCTTAATGATGGAGTGAAATCAATTTTAGTGTACAAAGTGTACAGCATAATCCATATGATTAATTTGCCTGAATCTAATCCTTTGCCTAATCCGCCTGATCTATACATACCAGTACAACACACACTAACACACCACCACCCCATCAGGGCCACTGCAGCTGATAACAAGGAGGTGTACCTAATAAAGTAGTCGTTGACTATACTATCATACAGTCCAAAAAAATAAAAAATAGTTGCACCTAGAAGGAAGTGTGGGATTGCAGTGCCATTGGGAAGGAAGACAAAGGTTACCAGGAACAATGAATGATGATCAATGTAGCCTGATATGGGTGATATTTATTGAGCTACACATACAGAAGTATAGTGTCAGTAGAGACAGAACTTTAATCAGTGAGGTGATGAGAATCATTTGCATGTCTCATGATGTCAAAAAAAAAAACAAACAAACAAAAAATCCCACACTTCTGTGCATAATACACAGTGATACACAAGTACCTCTTATTGGCTAAATTAATCCTGGAGGAAGAAGAAACATGAAATTCGACCTGTTCACATTTTATACTTTGCTTATTGTTCCAGTATATAAAACCCATATAAACGCATAGAAATAGAAATTGTTCTCTGAAATGAGCAGGAAACGCCGTATTTAGGTGTGAACTTCGTTTCACTCTGTAAATGTACACGGCCTGTTGGGCTGAGGGCGATCAGACTTTTCCATATGACTGTGTGTATAGTTCAACACATATGGCACATAGTGTCAACCATCCTGCTGTCTCGGTCCTGTTCAGACGGAGGCAGGGGTGAACGTGTGGATAAGGTTGTAAGAGTCAGCTGATCTAATGTCAGGGCAGATGGGGAGATGTGAGGGGTCGGGGTGTGTGTGTGGTGGGGGTGTAGGACAGAGTAACAGTGGTAAAATTGATTCCTGGTGTCTATATTTCATGCTGGAAATTGGCTGGTAAATCCAGCAGTGTGATGTATGGAGACCACCGTCTAGCAGAAAACAGTAAGTGTGTAATTTCTCCCCTGACAGAACACAGTAGAGAGGCGATCCTTCTTTCTCTCTCTCTCTTTTCTCTCTCTCTCTTTTCTCTCTCTCTCTCTCTCTCTCTCCCTCTCTCTCTCTCTCTCTCTCTCTCTTCTCTCTCTCCCTCTCTCTCTCTCTCCTCTCTTTCCCTCTCTCTCTCTCT
Organism: Prochilodus magdalenae; assembly: GCA_024036415.1. NCBI lineage: Eukaryota > Metazoa > Chordata > Actinopteri > Characiformes > Prochilodontidae > Prochilodus > Prochilodus magdalenae. The sequence goes on along the minus strand of JAMWET010007653.1, from coordinate 2,517,752 downwards.
TCTCTCTCTCCCTCTCTCTCTCTCTCTCTCCTCTCTTTCCCTCTCTCTCTCTCTCTCTCTCTCTCCTCTCTCTCCCTCTCTCTCTCTCTCTTCTCTCTCTCTTCTCTCTCTCCCTCTCTCTCTCTCACTTTTTCTGTCTTGGTTTTGCTTTCTTGCTGTCCTCTCCTTCCTCTTTAAGAGTCGTTTCTTTGTCTCAGGTCATCAACAGTCATCAGGGCTACTTTCTCTCAGGCTGTCTCAGTCTGTCCCTATACACCTCTCTCTGTGAATCTTTCTCTTTGTTTTATTTATTTTTTTGGCTAATACATATTTTTCTTTTTTTTCTGTTATTTCTTTCTTTTTCTATTTCATCATTTTCCTTATTGTTTTCATCTATTTTCCCTTTTTTGGTCTTGCTTTCCCACTCTTTTCTTTTCACTTGATTTTTTTCTCTTTCACTTTCTTGCACTCTTTCTCCCTCTTTTTTGCTCGTTCTCTCTTACTCATTGTCTCATGCTCACTGTCATTCTATTTATCTCTTTCATTCTTTTGTCTTTTGATGATTCTTTTTTTATCTCTCTCATTCTGTCTCACTCTTTTAGCCTTATTCTCATTCTTTCTCTCATTCTGTCTGTCTCTCTGTTCCTGGCTCTCTAACTGGTAACAGCAGATCTGTTATAATCTCTTATGATCTGATATGATCTGTTAAGTTAATTGTTGAATTAGCGATAGCGTTGTTTGTCATTTATGAAGCCGTTTCTCTCTCCCTCTTTATTTCTGCTGTTAAGAAGCGATGCTGGTTTCGTGTGGTTTCTATTGTGGATCCAGATGTATCTCTCTGCTGCCTCTCAGAAGGATCACTGCGTTGTTAGTCGAGTGTAAATGATGAAGATGGTGGCCCAGCTGTGTGTGTGTATGTGTGACAGAGAGAGAGACGGGAGAGGGAGGAGCGGGGGTGAGAGAGCGGTTTATTATCCGGAGGAAGGAGTGATGACGCGAAACGACACGATCTCTATCAGCTGCGCTCGAGTGAAGGAGGCCCTGTTAATCACAGCCTAAGAGGGGTGAAGGGTGTTTATCATAATTGAAGTCTTTCCCGCGCTAATTGTGGTGATACGTCACTGTCCGACAGCCGGCCGCCGAGGAGCGATGATGGAAGATGGACTGAAAAGATGCATACATCTGCAGAGGCTGATTTTTATAACTGTGCAGAGTTAAATATGGGCTTCATCTCTGAGCAGTAGAGCGGCATGTAGGCCTCCATCACAGCACGTTGATGGCGGTGATGGTGATGATGATTCAATAAACCTCCAGGCACAAAATAATAAATGCATTGTAGACTTAAATGGTTTCTGGAGATACGACTGATCGGTGAAGGGTGCATGGTGGCAGGAGATTCCTGAGTTCTGAAAATTTACTGCTAATCACCCGTTCCCTAAATTACAGTGCAGTGGGGAGAATAGATCTTTGGACAGCATCCTTCAGAACAGTCATTCAGAGAGGTTTTCAGATTTCTTAGGAAACCAGGGGTCACCATGTCTACAACACAAGTACATGTGGCTCCTACAAGCAGCTAAAGCTTAGAGAAGCGCAAAATCAATGTGGATTTCCATTATCATGGGTTTCCATCTTTAGCAGGACTAGATATGAGAACATTACACCAATAAATGAAACATAAAATGTTCTGGGGGACAAAGAAATTACTCTTGTTGACATTTGGATTGCCAACCCCAGACTATCCAAAACCACTGGTGAGTTTACATGTGTCTTCTGCTTCTTATGTGCAGTGCTGATAAGGGTACAGTAGTGATAAACCATTTTTGGCGCCACAATAACTTTCTGTGAGGAAGCTTTTAGTGGTGGACGTCTGGTCCCTATCACCAAAAAAACAGATGTAAGATATATATTTATATAAGATAAATGATCTGTCTCAGTAACATCACAGTCCAAAGAAAAACAAGTGTCCCCCAAAATGGTAACTTTACATAAGACCAGATAAAACCTTGCTTTCAGTGTTCATGTAAAGAAATTTTATTCTGGTGGAGCCTTATCTCTTGGTCCAGTCATCATGAAATTATAACCTAAAGATCAGCTGCCATGCTCAAACAATGAAGAAAAATTTGATTATTATTTTACATATGGTCGTCCAAAGAAAAGCATGTATCTCCATTTTTGCTGATTTTTACTTTTATGCTTCATTTGATCACATGAGCTGCTGTTTACACTGTGTGGGAATTTCATGTATTCCAGTGGACCAACAGAAATGGCTCAAAACTGCTTGGAAAGACGTCTGGTTCCATTGACTTCTTTTCAAATTAAAAGAGGTTATTGGCCTCTCCTGTAAAGTTGCCATTTTGGAGATACCAGTTTTCCTTTGGACAGTGACGATATATCGCTAAGTCGTTAGAATATGTTTTTAATATTTAGTCGGCCATAAATCCAGCTATGAGCAAAATATGAAGACATTCCTCAGTGATATCCTTCAGGAGATGTTTAGAAATGAACACGTAAACAGTCATGAATGTGGGAATTCATTTAGAATGTGGGTCTGAATTTAGAGAAAAGGCTGATATTTGAGAAGTTTAGCATGGAGACATTATTAATGAATTGATATTCAGTGTTTTGCTATGAAACTGAGCACTGTATGTAACATTACTCATTATGAGCTTATTATATGAGAATGGCAAGATTATTTAGCCTATGTCCATGTTTTATTTTGTTACCAGATAATTCTGATGGTTTCTAAACACAATATGCAACACAATATACCTGCTGGAAAATAGCTAGAATAGCTGGAAGAGAATGTGTAGTATATGTAATATGTAGTTTGGGTGGATCTGAAATCATTGCACGATGACGCACTGGAGCTGTACTAAGCATGACCCCTCCCCTCTCTAACATCTGCTAGGCTAACGGTGCTATTAGCTAGCTAAGGGTGCCAAACTCAAAGAGGTAAGCATTGTGTCTTACCCGATACATTAGCCTGAACAGTCGTTAATGGAATAGGGCTAACAGACTACAGGCTACTACTTCTTCGTTAGCTTATACTAGCTACGCCTTGCATACGTGGTAGTGGGGAAAAAAAAGACCATCCTGTTTCTGACAGAGAAACTCAAAAATCATTCATATTTGTCTAGGTGATTAATAACACATTTCCTGAGGTGTGATAAAGTCACAACACACTTTTAAACATGTAGAAATAACTCCTAAATATGAAATAGTAATATCATTAAGATGTTGTGTGCACTTTATGACATGGCACTTCATTTAGTTGAGCATATTAGAGCTGTTGGATCAAATCTCATTCCAAAATCATAACTTGTTTTTAATGTAAGTCTGTAGAACCAGACCTTTTTCCAAGTAAGTTGGGATCATTTCCTTTGGTCCATTCATCATGAATTGTTCCACTATGTAAAGAGTAACATTACAACAAATTAGCAATATGCTAAACCCTGAGGCCTTTGAGGCCTCAAGCATGAAAGGAAGCTGGTTCTCATTCCATCTTTAAAAACTAATAGATGAGGTTATGATTCTTATTCAGCAGGAAGGAGCTACACTTATGATCATGTAAAAGTACCCCTGTCCACTTTAGAGGATCGTTCATCTTCATGCCCGTAAGATAGCAGTATAGGAACAGCAGTCTGATTAAGTGGGGACTTGCCAGGTCTCTTTTGGGAGACCCCTTTTGGCCCACTCTCTGGAACACCTTCACAGGACAGATGAGGTGGAGGACACAGAGAGCTGAGATGTTTCAGCACCTACTGTACTGCAGTACTGTGCAGGACACCTTTTTTTCCAACAACCTTCGTTTATTTTACCTAAATGCAATTTAAATGAAAATACAACTTAATATAATATCAGATATTTGAGTAAACTTTTATTTGGCCCACTCTTTACCTTCATTACAGCTTCCATTCTTTTCAGGCAACTCTCTTTCAGTTTCTCACAGAAATTTGGTTTAACAGTTTCTGTTTCTCTTTACCCAGAAATCCCAGCCACATTCAGTGATGCTGACGTCTGGACTCCCTGGACTCTGGGGTGGTTAGTTAATTGATTTGAGATAACCAGAAGCTCCTGTGTTTGGTGTGTCTCCTTTTCTCAGTAAGTACTTCTTAATAGCTGCGCATCCTTTCAGATCCACAGTGCTGAGTTATCTTCTGACAGTGGAAGGATGGACAGCGGTAGATGTTTTCAGATCAGAAACAAGAGTGGAGTTTGTTCTCTCTCTCTCTCTCAAAGAAGAACGCTTTAAGTGCTGGTTATCTGAAGGGGATGGTTTATCTTGCTGGTGTATTTGGTTTTCCAGGTGGCTGTTAGGAGTCTCATTTTCTCTGTAGCTTTCACTTGAGTGAAAATTTTCACCTGCACTCTTAAGCTGGACCTATTTTGTGTACAGAGTACTTCTTTAAAGCCAAGCCGAGCTGGTCCTGCTTCATTGCTTCCTTCACCTTTATTCTCAGCATTGCCTCAATTATCTGCCTGACGTTTCATTAGCTGCTGCAGCTGCTCCCACAGCTGGCTACAGGTGAGGCCTGCAGAAGGGATAACAGAAACCAACATACTCCTTACACAGGACTTTGGACATGACTCTAACTATAACTAACGGTAACCCACGGAGTAATGGCTTGTTTGTATGTCCATATTTGTGGTTATTTTTCTCATACAGTACATGTGTATTCATCTTCTGTCTGAAAGTGATGTCAAGAGCTCCTGTGTCTTTATGTCCCACTTTCCAGTAAGCCCATTGGGCTCTGATTGGTCAACTTACCAACTTTGATAAGATTGGCCAACTGCCAGAGTTCTGCCTGTGTAGTTGCTGTGCATTGTGTAAGCCAAACTTGCCAGCAGGTAAACCGTAAACCTTGTGTTACCAGACTGCTTCACCTTGCAACAGGTGTTCCAGGCACTGGAATTTCAACAAAGCGTTTCAGGCACAGAGAAAAGTGGTTTCTGTGGGAAAGAGTTTATCTCTCAGGCATGTCCTTCCGGATTTAAAATTTTGCAGAGCATTTACATGCACACAAAGCTACATGATCTCAGCATAACCTGGTCATTCAGTACATTCAGGTACTCAGCCAACTTCAGCCACAGACACCCCTCCCACAAAGTTCGTTGTTCCAACAAAGTTCAGCCCAGTGGACAGCCACAGATGGTTCTCACATCATATATGCCTATGTTTCCTGTGGGACTGTATGTCCTGTTAAAGTGCCTTCTTCTTTAAGTCATGTCTGTCAGCAGGCTTGTAATTGGTCGTTTCACCAACTGGTGGTCAGTCGAATTTCCTTTTCCTGCAGCTCTTGGCCATGTTCAATGGCGAAGGGTACCAGACTCCCTAAAGAGTCTGGCAATGCGAGGCCAGCCTCAACATGACCAACTGAAGCACCCCAGATCATAATACTGCCTGCTTTGTCTTGTACATACACATGATGTGTGCATTGAATCACGCACTGCCCTGATGCACCCATTGCTCTGGAATATGGTCAGTATGGACCACACATGGACACAAACCTTTTTGCATTGCTCCAGCTGTAGTATAATTGAGCTTTTAAAAGGAATGTTATTTTGTTTCCATGAATGTTTTGTCTTACTCTCCATTTCAGTGAATGTATTTGTGTCTTTTAAAATAGTTGAGTCGTTCTTTCCATTGGCTGTTGTGCTTTGACTGTGTTGGCCACCACAGTGAAGCCTAAAGCCTGGACTGATCCACTAGAGCCTGGAGCAGGGGGGCCATTAGAGCTACTTGCTGAGTTTTAGCTGAAGTTTTTTTTGCGGAGACTCGCGTCTGTGTGTCGGCGGAAGGTTATCCGAAGGCTAAGCCAAAGTAAAGTAGCAGCTTTAGGGGGGATTCTGGAGAGAGATGGTGTTGAGCTATCACGGTTGGCGAGTTTCTTCCTTCCTGCTGTCAATTTTAACGAGAGATTAAACCCGAGAAAATGTGCTTGTCAGAGTCAGACAACGCAGGTCACACCTCTGCGTCCTGGAAAAGGAGTTTAGACTTGGTGAGTGTACGCGGAGTTACAGGCTGCAGAAACTGTATGACGGCCTGTCACGCTGTGATGCTGAAGCACCTCAGAGCTGTACAGGTTAGTGCATTCAAAGCTGAACCAGAAAACTCTGACATGTTTAGTGTGGTGGTTCAGGTCCAGATTCTGACACCTCACTCTGAGCCATGCAGAAGTAGATCAGTTTTGAGGATACTATTAAAGGGGTTGCCATGTCTACAACCCAAAAATAAACTATTTTATTTACTATACAAATCCAGCAGTGAACTCGCACTGTGTTATATATGTAATTTTGTTGATGATACATCTGGCAAAAAAAAGTCTATTTTAGGCCCAAACCATCTCAGACTAGCAAACCTGTGCACCAGGTGTTGTGTTTTTCTATTTGTTCTCTAAAATAGTTTTGCTGAAATTAAATTATAAAAAAGACCACTTTAAACTTAATATCAGTATTTTTTGTATATTTGAAAAATGTTTTAATATTTGCATTAAATTTAATAAAAATTAAGCAAAAAGGAGTATTTCCCAATATATTAAATCTACAAATATATATATATATTTTTTTAAATAAACTACTTTTCCACCAGATCCAAGTATTAAAACTTAATGCTACACAGAAGAGCAAACATCAGTTGTACATTTTGCACTCTTCACATTCTGTTTTTTTTTCTTCAAGATGTTTAATTGAACAGAACAACAGTAATTGTGTATTCAAATGTGTAGAAGTGTGACCTCTGTGGAAGTGTGACCTCTGTAGAAGTGTGACCTCTGTAGAGGACACGTTCACATATTTTTTAAAGAAATAATAACTGGGGACTTTCCTAAACTTTCCCGTGTGACTGTAACTATAAAAAACTTCCCTCACATTTAGTCAGCAGTCAGTACGTACTGTGTAGTTTTGTCTCTTCATAGTTCCTATATTCCTATAAACGTACCTGAATGACTTACAGAGCATCGAACAGAAATCAGTACACACTAATTACGGTAGTTGCTCAAGTCTTATGCTAAACTAACACTTCTTATTCCTTCTGACCCCTGAACAGTGAGATTTACCCTCCCGCTCTCCTGCAGGGTCTGTAAGTGGTACGGTTTGTCTTTGGTAAACTGCTAACTGCTCGAGAGCCTGGTGGGAAGCTGCTGTAGGTTGACTGCTGGCGTCTTCAGGTGTAATCTCCACTCATTCCCCATGTGAGAAAATCAATATCCTCAGCAGAGAAGCTGGACAGAAGGGTTAATTACAGCTAAAGGCACTCAGTGACGAGAGACAGGCCTAAATGTGTTGCAGCACATGGCGTAAGGGGGCTGCCGGGGTCTTTGTTTAGGAGTGAATGAAGAGTGGTTTTAAGGGTCCTAACATTTTCCACTACGCTATCCAATGCCTGACTACCCTTTATGGTGCCCTCCTTTTGGGGATGGGATGTCCTCCTTTATGGGACTATGAAAGTGTCCACCCTACTCATACCTGGATGTCATCTCATTGATACTGCATATGACTTTAACTAGCATCACTTTATAACATGCTGTGCAGAAAGAAAATGCTAACTGCGTCATGTTTGCTTCACCTGAGCTTCATGGCTGAGTCATTTCTGGTTTAGGATGTTCTAGGTAAGGATATTCAGATGTTGGTTTGTTCTCCACAAAATGCTAAGCACAGAACGTTGGGTGGATTTTTTTTTAACTTAGGAGCTTTCAGCGATAGACACAGGCCCTCGTCTTTAAAATGGGGGTGGATGTAGGTTATACTACCAGATTGTCTGGTATGGTGTTTGTAGCTTTGTGGAAAACTCCTCTCCTTCCAGTCATTGTGACACTCTCTAACAGGGATGTCGTTCTTGGGGAGTCGTCTGTTATAGTGGTTATGTTTTGTTTTGACTTGTTTATGTTAAGCGGCGAGGTCTTTTAGTTAGTTATAGGGAGGTCTTTTCTTTTATTCGTTTGGGCGGAGAGCACTTCTGGAACTTGAGTCTAGAAGTTCGGGAACCAGAACTATGACCAGAGGGTCACTGGTTTGATTCTCGGAACTGACCACAAGGCACCTAACCCTCACCTGCTCCCTGGGTGCTGTTGATAGGGCTAGCCACTGGTCTGGGAAAGTGTGCAGGAGTGCTGGAGCTGGTTAAGGAACCAGGCTTATGACCAGAAGTCACCAGTTTTATTTAAAGGATTCAAACTAACCAAACCATCGCTCGGAGAATGTGTGATCGCTGCCTTCTAGTGTGTGTGTATGTGTGTGTTTCATTTCACATATGGGTTAAAAGGGACAAATTCCACGCTGTGAGAGCACAACTGGCAAATGCTTCTAATTTCCAGTTCCATTATTTTAGATAAAGCTCTTGAGACTAGTATTTTATGATTAGTGTGATTGGTCAGGCGGGTTGCTGGTGAGAAGATTGATGGAGCCCAAGTCAAGTTGAACCAATCACCTAAACTAAAATCATTTTAGATGTTCACATACTTTCACCAATAGAGACATTTAAAGGTGGAATACTTTATCAGTGATATAATAATAATGTTTTCTTTTTCTGCTCTTATATTTCCGACTTGACAAACTGCAAGTAAGCATGTCCCTTTGTGAAACAGGCTCCTGGCTTTGGTGCCTTGAGTGGACACGCCCCCAGCATTTCAGAGCAGAGTATACTGCTTATTGTCACCAATTTGAAACCTAATTTTAAAAATTTTGGCAGATTTTTAATCATTCAAATTTGGCTGGGGGTTAATAACACAGACATTAATGACTGGTCTGACAGGAATTAAATAAAGGAGGGGTGGTCTCTGACGTTTGCACAGTACTGTGTAGCTCAACAGCATTAAGCTGGCACACGTAGCACACAGCAGATATGAATGTGGACAATGTTTAAAATCCTCCTAATACAAACTTTAAATCTCAGTATGTAATGATCTGCTTACAGAATGATGTGCTAAATAAAATGGGGCTTTTGGAACGTGATCATTTTCCCTCATTATGAATATCTGATTTTTTTAATGAGGGTAAAGGGGATGGCCGGGGTGGAAGCTTTTTAAGAAAACCTCATCAAGTTCTTATTAAGGAAGAGATGGAAACGGCTTAATGACGTCTAATAGAAGAAGCAATCACACATTTAATGCAAAGACCCCTTTTGGCACAGTGCATAGAAATGAGTCAATTAGGAATACATTAGGAGCCGAGCCGGGCCACAAGTGGGGTGTGATTTGCATGAAGTGTTTGTCTTGGTGGCGGTGTTTAAACGGCCCCCATAAAAGAGAGCGAGAGAGGGAGAGGGAGAGGGAGAAAGTATGAAAGCTGTTAACTGTTGAGATGGGAAAATGTGTAATATGGAAGCGCTTGAAGAAATGATTAACTGATTCCCAGTTTACACCAATGCTAACGGAGGGGCCGCATTCCGCCGGAGAGAGAGGAGAGAGAGGAGTGGATATGGAACACAGCCGGAGAAGTGCACTGGTCTGATCTGAAAAGATGTGTGATTACTGTACAGACGTAGACAAACAGCTGATTCTCAGAATTCCTCTTTCTTTCTTTCTTTCTTTCTTTCTTTCTTTCTTTCCTTATTTTTTCTTTTTTTTCTCTTTTTCCATCTTTCTTTCTGTAGCTATCACAGTTTTCTGTTTTCTCTCTGAGAGTCCTCTTCTTTTCATCCTCTGGCTGTTTCTTTCTTCCCCTTTTTTTTTCAGTCTGTTATTTCTCTGAGGTTTTCTTTCTTTCTTTCTTTCTTTCTTTCTTTCTTTCTTTCTTCTTTACTTTTTTCTTTGCCTGTCCCAGTATGTCTTTATGTCTACTCTTCTCCTCTATATTTCTTAATTTCTTTTCTGCGTCTTAGTTTCTTTCATCCCATTCCCCCTCTCTCTCCCTCTCTCACCCTCTCTTTCTCTATTTCTTAATTTTCTCTTTTTCTCTTTTTTCTCTTTTCATCTCTCTCCACTTAGTTTTTTCTCCTCTTTCTTTGTTTCTCTCTCTCTCTCTCTCTCTCTCTCTCTCTCTCTCTTCTTTTTCTCTGCTTAGTTTTTCTCTTCTCTCGTTTTCTCTCTCCTCTTTCTTTGTTTTACTCTCTCTCCTTTTTGTTTCTTTTTCTCCCATTCTCTTTCACTCTTTCTCTCTCACTCTCTGTCCTCTCTCTCTCTCTTGCTCTCTCTCTCTCTCTCTCTCTCTCTTTCTCTCTCTCTCCTTGCCGCTTTACTGTTTTACTCCTTTCTTCTTTCTTAGTTTTGTTCTCTCTCTCTGGTTCTCTGCAGAGGTGGTGTTTTATCTATTTGCTGAAATGCTACTCGATTTAAACATTATTTTAAATAACTAAAGTCATATGAAATGCTTTCAAGCATCTAAAATGTAAACTGATATCTCATAAATATCTCATACATAAATATATTTCAGTATCATGATAACGACTATTATCAACACATGTTGATAAGATATAAGATGGTTTGACTTGCTAAGATATTTTTTTATTTTGCAGTTGCTTCCCAACACCCTGCACCCCCTTGTTCATTCTGTATCTCCTCCCTTTCCCTGCACACAATTACAGGCTGTGATTTCTCTCAGACAGGGTTGGGAGGCTGGCAGATTAGGGGATAAATAGGATTTCCTACACGGCGGATGGCAAAGGCCACGCAGCCGTAATGAAAAACTATACATCACAATCAGCACGACAATCCTATTCATACAGGCCTGCATTACCCTCACTCTTCATAATCATGCCTAAATGACAGTCAGGGCTCTGAGGCACAGACGAGATGGTCTACGCATGTCTGCCCCCGACACACACACACACACACCCCCAGTTTAGCTCCCAAAATCAGAACATGTCTCCAGCCCACGCTTCATTGTTAAGTAGCGTTCAGGTTGTCGTTTGTATGCTTCTCCCAGTGCAGCTGATTTATTGCCTCACTGAGATGATTTCCTGCTGGCTGGAACACATTTGGTGGATCATCCAAACATGACATTATGGTCTGTGTTATTCAGGAGAACTGAAGAATAACTCTTTCAATAGAAGCAAAACTTAAATAAACATGCGTCACAATTGTGAAGTGTTATTATGGTCTGGTAAATGGGATTAATTGGACATCACTGAGGAGATAAGAGTCCAGGATCAATATTTGTGTGTTTTTTATTCATCAGAAATTTTGCTCATTTCCCAGCCTCTTTTTAATCCCTAAGGAGAGTACTTCCCGAATAGATCCCACAGACATTTGTGCTCCAACCCAACTCATAGAACACAGGGACAGAATGACACTGTGGACCATCTCTGAGACTTGGTTTAAGAAACCACAGCTGTTATAAAAAAATTGAAAAAAGTGAAAAGATGACAACAGGAGAGACTGCTAATGGAGAAGGTGTGGAAATGGTGCACATCTTTTACCTACTTGGATTATTATTAACAAAGGATCCAGTTCTCAAAAAATACAACACAGATTGACACTTAGCAGAATAAAGATGAAGGAGATTAAAAAGATCTTTAGAAGCAATGAATTATCTCAACAAACAAAGATTTGTCCAATAAACAGAATTGTCCAAGCTGTGTTCTTCTCAGTGGTTTTTAGTTTTTATGGATGTGACAACTGGATAAGAAACAAGCGAGACAGGACATATATGGATGCCTTTGACTTTTGAGAATACCCTGAATGGCTAAGACTAATGAATGGATCCTAGACCAGATAAAGCCTTAAGCCCAAAAAACAAACTGAAGGTCTCGGATTTTGGACATGTTCTGAGAAGAACTGTTACACATGCATCATCAAAAATACAGTTGGATGAAGGAAGTTGGATTCCAATGCTATTGGGGAGGAATATAAAGGTTACCAGGAACAATAAATGATGACAAGTTTAGACTGATATGGGCAATACCTATTGAGCTACACATACAGCAGTAGTGTCTCTCACTACATGCCAGGCATCTTGCCATGAAATTGTAGAGGTTCCTAATGGCGTCCTGTGATAATCAATCCCATGCAGCTTCTCACACAGTTCTTGCAGCTTCTGCGGTGGAGGTGGAGTGACACCAGGCCTTCTGCACATAATAACAAACTGTTCATCTCGGAGTATGTCGGACAACTAGTCAGTTCTCTGTCTCCATGGTTCATTTAGATCTTCCAGTTCCTTTGTGTCACTGGTGTTTCCCTTTTTCTATTCGCTGCCACCAACAGCTTGCTATCTGCATGACCAGCATGGCACGCAATACGACCCTCTAGCTTCCTGGAGACCTGCGATGCGACCCCTCTCCAACTCAACTGCTCAAATTGCTTTCTAACTCTTCTCTGAGGCATACTACACTTATAAAGGATGCCACCAACACAACAGCATGAGTCAGCATGGAAAGCATGCACAACAGGACAACCTTTTATAGTCAGTCAGGTACAGTGATAAGGCCCGTCCTTGCCTACAATGCATGTGCAGCCAAGTGTGAAATTCGAATAATTTCCATGTTCTGTGATGTCAGACCTCCCCACTAAACTTCATTCCTGGAAAACTTACATTCCTGTCTGTTGATTCCTGTTGGGTGCTATTTTTTATGATGAGTGTATTAAGAAGCATTCAGGATGAAAGAGGAAGATGATGACCAGCTGCAAGATGGATGAGCACTGGCTCAGAGATATCTTGAATCAGCTATGCAGAAGAATGAAGACCCAAACTGAAGAACGGACATCCTGGGAAAAACCATCCATATGGTTTCCAGGAATTGTAAACAAAATGACTCTTTTAAAGTTCATCTGCAAATAAGCCAATCAGCAGATGTGAAAGTAACTCCTCCAGAGGAAAAGCAGTTCCTAAAGGACAGAAGACTCATGGACGTTGTGGATGTCATGGAAGTGTAGTCGCACAGTGAGTGAGAAATAGACACTGTGTCACAGATGACCACTTATTTACCTGCACAATCACTCACTGGAGAGCCCATCTGTCTTCCTAACTCACTCGGACTGTCAGTGAGCTGAATCTTCAGAGGCATTCAGCTCAATTGCAGAGCCGAAATGAGGAGTGGAGAGGAGCTGTGGTGAGCCGCTAGGAGGGGATGCAGTTACTGTACTGATGAATGTAAACACAGCCAAAGCACTGCTGACTGACAGTCTGGTGATCCAGTTCTGAGATGATCCTGAAAGAACCAGCATTGTTTTTATATTTATCCTGGAACTTCAAGTTTTCAAAAAGTCTCTCACAAGAACAAGTTTGATACAGAAACTTGGAAAAGGTGAAAAGTGAGTATCTAATCCAGGATTTAATCCAGGATTCCTTTCATTATTCAGACTATTAGATTGCGCATGCTGATATCAGTGTGTAAAATTCAGTGGGAATCATTTGAAGGGTTCTTTAGTAAAGACAATAGATCTATCTAGAACCATAAACACTTAAAGAGCCATTTGCATGCATAAATGTTTCCTTAGACTGACCTGTTTGGCTTGTGTGTATTATAATCAGAGTTTTACAGTGACTGATTCAGTGATGAGTCCCGACAGAGAGCCCCCACCGCTTTACATTCCCAAAAGCCTGTTTAGACTATGACTTGTATTGACAGCAATTCACACATCTAGAGCTTCCAGTCTAGAGTTGCATTCACTCTCAGATTACTGGTCCCACCAACTGTAATTCTAAATGGTGTTAACTGATTTTATTGTTTTAATAGTTCTAAACTGACAGCAGATTCAGGAAAATAGGTCAGTGAAACAAGAGGAAAAATGGTGGGAGTGTCTTCCTAGGACAATGTCCATTTCAGGAATTCACATCACTTTAAGAAACCCTTTAAGGACTCAAGGTTTTTGCTCTCATGACATCATATTAGGATTAAGCAACATCACTGTCTGTATTTGAATTCTGTTCAAAATCTAGTCCCACCAACTATAATTCTAAATGGTATTAATTGATTTCATTGTTTTAATAGTTTTGAACTGACGGCAGACTCGTCACACACACTAAGAAGAGACAAGGGGAAGACCTTGTGTCCTAACATTTTAAAACCCATAAGCTGGATGTTAGTCCCGTCTCCTGTACTATTCGGGTTCTTAGCTATGTAACACTCTGAAGCTTTGAAAAGCTTCAACCTGTTTTTAATTCGTTCTGTAGTTGGTGTGTGTAGTTGGTGTTCTTCATTTGCTCATAGACTCTTCTGAACAGCTCGATACTGTGAGGTTAATGGCAGTCTCTTCTGCTAACTACATTTTAAATTTTGATGCATAAATTTCGCTTCCTCTTCTGACCAGATTCTGGTTCCCGCTATGTTGAACAGTATACTCAAATGTAATACTCTAAACTTCTGCACTGGGAATGTAATCAGACACAGGTGTTTAATGGGCTATATATTCCAAAGACTGTGGGAAAAAGACACTGTGTCACAGATAAAAGTACTATCATCATTCATAAAAACAGCTGGCTGAAAATGAAATGTCAGAACTTTGCGCTACAAATTGCGCTACATTAATTTACATAAAAGAATGCTTTTCCATTTGCTCTAAATTTTCCATTTCCTCACCTTTTTTGGGAATGTAAGTAAGTAAGTAAGTTTCATCATGACTCGATGAATATGAGTAAATGAGTGTGCTTCACTATGGGTGAAGCTATATTCCAGTGAAGGACAAGGTGTGTGTGAGCTCATGATGTTCATCAAGCTGTCCCAGATGGGACCTAACCCATTTGTCAGCCTCTTCTCTTTTGTCCCTATCTTGTACAACTCTGGAGCGCAGTAAGGACTCATTCGCTCACATACCTTAATGTATAAGTCAAACAGTGTGCAGTGACAGAGATAGAGTGATCGTTTTCCTCTCTCTTCCCTGAGCAGACCAGGACATGAATACCACTCTGCTTCAGGGGGTCAGGGTGCGCTCGGTCGTCCAGTTAACAAACTTTTGTCCCACTGTGGAAGGATGTCACTCGGACATCGATCTCCACCAGAGACGCCACTGCTCCGGCTAATTCACTATCGATCCAGGCGTGGAGCAATCTTCTGCTTTGGCTTTGGGTGTGACGGTGGCTCCGATATGGTTCAGCTGTCCAAGAGGGTCAGAGAAACAAGAGGAAAAAAGAAACGGTGGGAGGGTCTTCCTTAGACAATGTCCATTTCAGGAATTCAGATCACTTTAAGAAACCCTTTAGGGACTCAAGGTTTTTACTCTCATGACATCATATTAAGCAACATCACTGTCTGTATTTGAATTCCGTTCGAAATCTACGTCTGTATTCAGATTTTAAATAGTGGTTTTGGTCTAAACCAGGTTTGAAATCAGAAATTAAGATGGTTCAAGATAGGTTTGGAACCAGGAGTGGGGGTGATGTGAACCAGAATCAGATTCAGGAGTGGTCATGGTGTAAACCAAATCCAGGAGTGGGTGTGGTGTAAATCAGATTCAGATCCAGGAGTGGTTGTGGTGTAAATCAAATCCAGGAGTGGTCACGGTGTAAACCAGATTCAGATCCAGGAGTGGTTGTGGTGTAAACCAAATCCAGATCCATGAGTGGTCGTGGTGTAAACCAAATCCAGATCCAGGAGTGCACGTGGTGTAAACCAAATCCAGATCCAGGAGTGGATGTGGTGTAAACCAGATCCAGGAGTGGGTGTGCTGTAAACCAGATTCAGATCCAGGAGTGGTCATGGTGTAAACCAGATCCAGGAGTGGGTGTGCTGTAAACCAGATTCAGATCCAGGAGTGGTTGTGGTGTAAACCAAATCCAGATCCATGAGTGGTCGTGGTGTAAACCAAATCCAGATCCAGGAGTGCATGTGGTGTAAACCAAATCCAGATCCAGGACTGGATGTGGTGTAAACCAGATTCAGATCCAGGAGTGGTTGTGGTGTAAACCAAATCCAGATCCAGGAGTGGTCATGGTGTAAACCAAATCCAGATCCAGGAGTGCATGTGGTGTAAACCAGCTTTAGATCCAGGAGTGGGTGTGGTGAAAACTTGACCCAAATCCAGGAGTCGGTGTGGTGTAAAACAGATTCAGACTTAAGAGTAGCATTGGTGTAAACCAGATCCACATTCAGAAGTGGGATTAGACCACTTCCAAAACAGTTAGTGGATGTACTACAGATGACATCCAGTATAAGAAGTGGGTGTAATGTAAACTAGATCCAGAACAAGGAATGGGCAAGGCGTGAACCAAATCTGGAACCAGGATTGCCCAAGGTGTGAACCAAAACTGGAACCTGTGTATCTATCTCTGTGTCTCTTTATAGTCTCTCGCTATTGTCATGCTTTCATATGTCTTTCTATGTCCAATGCTGCTGAATGTTCCTATCCTGTCTGGTTATTATCTCTTGCTATTTGTCTCTCTCTGTTGACTATCTCTTTCTGTAGTTTCACTCTATTATGGTTGTAGTCAAAATGTTTTTGAGTACAAGACTAGTCCAAGAGCATGATTAATCAAGATCAAAACCTAAAGGAGTTCCAGTCAGGAAAAACAAAAAGCCCAGGTCTCAAGAAGTCTGCATCTCCTTCCAAAGTACTCAGTAGACTTTTCTCCTTACAAATGACTGGAAAACATAAAGAAAGGACTAAACAAAACTGTGTGGACAAAATAAACCCGTTTTCCAGGGGTGACGTTAGATGCTATTTCTTATTGTATCCATTACATTTTTCTATCATATTAAAAATATATATTCTATTATATTATTAAAGCACCAGAGCTCAGCTCTGTTTCCCATTGAAATGAACTGAAGCTGAAATTCTAAAAACCAGTAGATTTGAGTGCTATAGCCTTGCACTCTATCATGTCTCTCTATCTTTTCTATAGTGTCGTCTATCTTTCATTTCTATCTCATCTCCCTTGTCTCTCTAAATTCCCTCTATGCTGTGTCTCACTTTTTTCTCTATCATCTCAATCATGTCTATTTTATCCATATTGTCTTTCTATTATTTCCCTCTATTATCTTATTCTATCATCTCCCTATATTGTCTCTCTCTATCCAGTCACTTCTCTTTATTGTCTCTCTGTCTCTCTCTTTCTCTCTCTCTCTCTGTCTCTTGTCTCTCTGTCGTGTCTCTCTCTGTCATGTCTCTCTATCCCCTCTCTCTATCGTTCCTCTCTTTCGTTTCTCTCTATAGTATCTCTCTGCCCCTCTCTCCTTAGTCCTAATTGGGATTCTGTCAGCAGGTAAATGCTTTGTGGCCCTTCAGTGACAGGTGAGTGGGTTTAGGGGGGGTGGGGGTGATCAGTCTCAGGCGGACAGCTGGCACGTTTGAACTGGAACACAGGCTGAACCTGCTGCTGAACTGACAACTCCAGTATAATGCAAAGCCTGAGTGATTCAGACACCTTATTCTAAACACAGGTACACTCGTCTGTCTGACACTCGTGCACAGGAACTGGGGCGCTTCTCTTTTCCTGTACATCTGTCTATCACAAACAATGAAAGACCTCTTTGATTGGGAGTTAGAATTGGGGGTATTTGAAGGTCTAATGTGACGAGCTTCATGGTGTCTCATTTAGTGCCTGGGCAACCTAAAATGACCCAAGACAGTTCCTGCACTGTGAAAACGATGTCCAAAGTAAGTGACCACTGCTACAATCAGCCACATGCAGAGATGAACCCCCAGGGGGTTTCTGAGCACCTGCCCCTTTGCTCTTATCCTTCAGGATCTGTTTTAAAGAGATGGGGTTTGTGAGCTCTGGTGCAGTACCATCTCCTGAGAGTCTGACCTGCATGCATCACCACTGTAAATCCCATCAATAAGACATTCATCTCATAATTCATCTCATAATCTCTTTAAAAAAGAAAAAAGAAAGAAATAACATTTTTAGTTAAAAACAACAAATAAAATTAAATGATTCAGCAAAAGGAACTAACACTAAAGACTAGTAAGAAATGACAGTTCTGACAGTACATCAAAGGTTTCTATTTCTTGTGTAGCAGAGATATTTAAGTTAGCATGCTAATCAGTTAGCCCCACTCATATTGTCTCTTACTACCACTTTGTACCTGAGGAGGTGATAGTGAGTCACTGTGATGTCGAACCCAGTTGAACAAATCAGAGCTTCTTTTTTTCCCCAAAATGTCCCAGCCAATCCGCAAAGGGGGGGTTTGTGAACAAGTGTAGCCTAAGTGTGGCCTACCTGTAACTGGGTTTCAAATCTCTCATAGATAATACAAAATTACCCTAGAGCTGTCAAACTGGTCACACCAGCAGTGCAAGATTACATCACTAAAGACTACTACTGATTTCTAGTTCCTTTACCTCACAGGACTGTTTGCACCGCACTTTAACTCAAACCTGTATACTTGAACATCCAGCTGTGTTTTTTTTTTCTTCTTATTTATCTATATTTATTTAACTATACTGAACATCTGTACAAAGCAATTTGGCTGTTACTAAACATTAAGCTGCTATTTTCCCACCTGCACTGTACACTTTATATATCCATACTGTTTAAACCACATACTTACTGATACTGCGCTACTCTTTGCACATGTCCTGTACACATACTGTACTGTACTGTACTGTACTGTTTGTACACATTGTTTTTGTCTATTTGTCTTTGCACTACACTATATATATGTATATATATATACACACACATTCTTCAACTGCACTGGAGAAGGAGCCTGACCGTGTTTCGTTATACTGTACAACCCTGTATTGGTATAATGACAATAAAGTTGAATTGAATTGAATTGAATTGAAATCCTTTCGGCTGCCTTTGGAAAAACCCTTAACCCTACATTCGGTTTTATCTAAAACATGATCACACTGTCTGTGTGGTTGCAAATTGCAGTAAATGTAGAGTTTAATTCTTGTTCATGTTGCCATCTACCCCCTCTAAGCCCTGCCCCAAAAAACAGTATCTGTGCACATCATGGTTATCTTGCACAGAATGGTGCCAATTTCTTCTACAGAAACAAGTGATTCCGGTTATCTGTTTAATTTGTCTTTGTAGCTCATAATGAATCATACTGCGTTCTAAAGGTGCACAGACTTTGCTGCTTGGCGATGATGCTTTAAGCTTGATGTTGACTGGTCAATGATCATGTGATTATCAGAATAACAACATGGAGGCTGCAGGTGAGGAGCCTGGTGATTTTGGGGTCCTGTGAAGTTTGGCTTTATTGTCTTTATTGTGTTTCTCAATGGATCTAACATGCTTCAAAGATCACATACTGAATGTCGTTATCTCCGGTTTCTGAAAGACTACAAGAAAGAGAAGGTGCACAACACCCAGTAATCCTGTTGTCAGCTATTAGTCAACAGGACTGACAGACTGTATCTAAATCACATCACTTCGTCTGAATAAAGAGGTTTTGGGCATGTATTTGCACAAATTGGACGAGTATGGAATTCCACTGTTTGTTAGCACTGTTAACATCCGGATTTCTAAACTAAAGACACAAAAAAAAACCCATCTTGGCTGAACGACTGTATTCAGGGTAGGTGGAAAGCCATGTCGATTAAGACTATTCCATTAAGTAGATCTGAAGGAGGACAGCTGGTCACCACTCTCATACACACTCTCCAAGCACTGCTGTCTAGCAGGTTAGCTCAGCATCCAGCACAAGGTTACTGACAGTTGTCTTCTGTTTCCCCCCGTGCCACGCTGCATCCAGGGCAGTGAGCTTTCCTCTGTTAATCCTGAGTGACGTGCGACGAGGCTGCCCTTGCCGGGCCCTGGCAGTGGCCACAGGCTTCATTACCAGCATAGGGAAATGTGTTGCAGCAGCTCCAATGTGCTAACACGCTCATGTCCTCACATCACTGTAATTAGACGGGAAACAGGCTTCCCTCGAGGAGACGCATGCACCAGCCTGAAAAAAGAGCAGCACACTCATTCATTTCAGACCTCATGCTCTTTGTATATTTTAAGGCCTTTAGCAGTAACATACATTTCATCCTACAGTAAACTGAAGAACTGATAATGAATTACTTATGCAGATAATCTTGATGTTTCCCTTTTGACATTCAAATCTTACAGAAAAATAGTTTATGTATTTTTCATCTACCAGAAATCTGAACATTTATTTATAGAATATGTGCATCTACCTCAACAACTTGCTTTGTGCCTCCATGCACCTCTTTATTGGAAACACCCACTTGTATTTCAGCTCACTCGTCATTCTATTAGAAACACAGCCCTTGTACTTCCACTAGCTTGCCACTTTATTAGAAACACCTACCTTGGGCTTCCATTTACTGGCCACTTTAGTAGAAATACCAACCTTGTACTTTCACTTAGTGGCCAAACATTAAAAACACCTATCTTGTACTTCGACTTACTGGCCACTTTATTAGAAACTCCTATCTTTTGGTTCCATTCACTGACCTTATGGGTCCAATCAGTCTGTCTCTGCACAAGAGTGCTCTGTGGTCAGAAACTGACCATTGAAGAGCTAGACAATGGCTAGGACAAACTGTACATCAGCAGATCGGCTACAGTCCCAAAGTGAAGCTAAGGGGGAGGAGTTTCTGATAAAGTGGCCGGGGAGGGTAGAGTTGGATTGGTAACTGAGGGGTGAGTTCACTGCTGGGTCTGAGTTATTGTCCTTTCCTGATTAACTCTCTCACATCCATCAGTCCTTCCCCATCATATTAAAGCAGGAACCGTCTCCTCTCTGATTACCTGCTACCTTCCCTCAGTAACACCGCCACCCATAAACACACAGAGCACGCTCAGGATCACTCTGCAGCCTGCTGGATGACAAAGGCCAGAGGCTGGGTCACACAGAGAGGTGAGAGTAAGGCCACATGTGTGAATTGAGACAGAAAACAGAGGCACTCTAATCCGACACTGGAGGATATTGTGTGTTGTGTATATTACCTATGAAAGTGGATGTAATCTGTATAACGGTGTACAATCTGTCTTACCTTATGAATGCGTCACTCTTATGAACAGCTGTGCCCTCTCACTGTAAAGCATACATAGATGAAATAGTAAGCTGCACAGCAAAATATAAGGCTGACATGCAGCACCCAAATCAAATAAAAAACAAAAGAAAAAGAGACGTGTTTTTGAAGGTAAACAAGCCGCATCATTTTATAGTGTGCTGCAGCAGCAACCAGCTGAGAAACACAGAAACAATCATATTTTGGCAGTTCTACCTGTGGAGAGTGGAGAAGATATCACCACTGGAACAACAAAACCTTATATCTCTAAAAACGTGCAGTCGAATGCAAATGTGGGTGTGTCCCTGATGGCATGAAAATAAGTTTACACATCTTCTATAAAGAAGACACATGTTAATACACAATTACTCTTTATTAGTCTCTTCTTCTTCTTCTTCTTCTTCTTCTTCACCACATCTTTCAAACTCGTGCCAACACTGTTCTATCTCTGGGAATGTTTGGTTCTTTCAGGAATGGTGTGCTTGTATGTACCTTTTGGATCAGACATACGGTTCTCATAAAATTAGCATTAAATGCATCCCATTAACCATGTGTGATATAATAGCAACCATCAGCAACCACCTAGCAACCACCTGGGATACCACAGCAGCAACCTAGCAACACCCTAGCAACCACTTGATAAGTCATAGCTATTTCAAAGCTACCATAGGAGATACCCAAGCAACCCTGCTTGAGATAGCTACGACAGTGCAACCTGTTAGCAACCACATAGCAACACCATTACAGCACCTTAGCAACTAAATAAGATAGCTGCCACATTGCAACACTTTAGCTACAACCTTGGAAACCATAGCAACAATCTAGAATCACCTTAACCTAGCAACACCCTAGCAACCAAGAAGGATAGCAGCCACACTTATCAGATCATATAAACCACCTACCAACAACCTAGCAACTACATGGGATACCATAGCAACACCTTAGCAACCAAGAAGGATACAATAGCAGCCACACTTATGATATCATATGAACCACATACCAACTACCTAGCAACCACATGGGATATCACTGTCAAGCAACATCCTAGTAACTGCTTAGTAACCACCTGTGATACCAAAGCAACATCTTCGATACCTAAAGCAGTGAAGTCACTCTGCATGTTCTTCAGGAAGTCCATTAGTCTAGTTTTAGACATGCTATTTCATGTCATGGTGGAAAAGCTTGTACGGGTTGGTGTCTCTTCTGACTGTGGGTGTCCATTAACGTTACATGATTTTGTTCATTGTAGATCATTTCCATTCCTCATGAGATGTTCACGCCTTGTAGAGAGTAGCTGTCATTTCCAGGTGATATTAAAACTAATCAGTGACACGTTTCTGTTTACAGGTTTACACGTTTCCAAATGACAGCAGGGAGGATGTGCAGGTTCACTGCTGAGAGCTGAAGCGGTGAGATCATATGATTAGTGGATTTCCAATGTGTTTGCCTGAGTGTCATTAACTGTTGATCTCCTGAAGGAGAGGTGAGGGGCGTTCGTGGGTGAATCCAGGCACACTGCCTGTCAAACAGGATATGAAAGGGAAGCAGTGTTAACAAGCCATTCATTAGTGTCAGTCAGTGAGTCTCAGCCTGTGTCCCTGTGTGGGCTGCATGACTGCATAGTCACTGCAGTAACTGAGCCATGTGACTTAAAAATACAGGGATCAGTGTGCGTTAGGGGCCATGAGAGGACATCAGCACTGAGGATGCCTGTAAAAACTACCTAAACTTAAAGGGCCCATATCATTTATTTATAACCTACATTTTTTTTCTAATTAAAGTTCAGTGTAGTATATGCACACTGGTAAAGTTTGTTAAAGTCAAAGTCTATACAGGGAAACTAAGGTGGCTTTTTTGTGTTGAATTGTTTTGTGTCAAAGTCAACCAATCATACTGTTTCATACTGTTCATGTGGTACATAACTACTATTATAAATAACTTCCAATAATTATTCAGCACATACTTTGAATTATTCAGTAAATTCTATGAAACATCCAGGAGGACTATATAAATTATTCAGTACTGACTATCATTTTTTCAATATCCACTATGAATCATTCAGTATCTATCATGAATTAATCTGTGTCTATTATGAATTATTAGTGTCAACTATGAGATATTTAGTATCTTCTATGAACTATTCAGCCTCTATCATGAATTATTTGGTATCCACTATGAACTACTCAGTATCCACTATGAATTATTTACTATCTGTTAAGAATTATTTAGGGTGTACAATGGGTAATTCAGAACCGCTATAAATTATTAAGTATCTAATATGAATTATTTTGAATTCATCATTAATTTTTCAACAACCACTATAAATTATTCAGTGTCTACTGTGATGTTTTTACTAACTACTATGAATGATTCAGTAACTACTATGGATTGTCCAGAATCTACAAAAAAAGCCTTGTTGAAAGCTAATCAAATCTAAACATTAGCAATTTATTTGAATCTGAAAATTCTGATAATGTTTGTAAAATTGTTCTGTAATTTCAGTAGACAGAACAGTAATTTAATACAGCTGGTTTGATTAGTACAATAATGAACACAGGGAATTCTCCAGTTCATTATACCAGTAAGAACAGTTTCCACTAATAAGACACAAGCAAAAATTTGTGAAATCAATTTTTTGAGATCAAGAAATGATTAAAAGCTAATGGCCTGCCGTAACTGCGACTGAATAGGAGCAGGACTTCAGCTGTGAGTGTCATGGAGCACTACTCCAGTGTTTTGTCCACAGTGATAAATGTTCTCCATCGTCTCAGCACCCCAACAAACATCTACTACAGCCCAAACCATTACACCTCCACAAAGTCCCCCTCTTTCCTCCTGATGTACACTCGCCCTGGTCCTGAATATGACCTGCTTAATGCACCTTCTCTCCTCCTTTCTTTCACTTTTCCTTCTTCCTCTCTTTCTAAGGCGGTGTAATCAGAAGGAACTGAAGCACGACAGAAAAACATTTAAGTGCAGTAATGAAAGGAGATTGCGGAGGTGCTGGAGAATAACAGCAGGGCTGCTTTAGGCCTGTCAAATAGCATCAGACTGGTGCTAATAGATTCTCCAGCAGACACTCCATTCCATTCAAAAGGGATTCCTCCTTATCCCGCCGCATCAAATATTTAAACACTTGTATTAGAGACAGTGTCGGGCCTTCAGCCCCCAGCTTAGCGTATCGCACACCTAGCCTGTCTTTCACACAATGTCACGAGTTTGCATGATACTATCGCTTTCTGAAAGCTGCGTACATTGTCATTTCATTCTCGGCCCTTAAAAAGCGGTATTAGGCCTTTCTCGATATTGGTGTCTTTGTTGTAGGCTTTTCTATTGAAGCAGCTTAAAGATCTCTGGGGGGAGAAGATAGAAGAGTCAGGCTGGCGGGGGTGGAGGTGGTGGTGTAGAGCCAGAGATTGGTAGCAGCAGAGCATTTGACCGATACTGTTCAGACGCAGCCTGGCTTGTCAAATCTTTGGACACAAAATGAATTGGCATATCTGTTCGGCGGCATAGAGATATCTCGAGCCTTGCTTGAGTGACGCCATTGCTGTTTGGGAGTATAAGCTGTTATTATAAGTGCCAGTGTCCGGGGTCCAGCGCTGGTAGAGGCCTATGTATAAGCTTCAGTGTGAAGGAAACGGCACTTGGCTCAGTGGCTTCCTCATTCAGCCTGTTAAATGACATCAAATTGAATCTCCTCCGTATTGGAAGGCAGCCTTCAGCCCCTGAGCTTTAGACTCTGCAAATTAGGAAAAGGTGCTAGACACTACTTCCCTCCCTCTCCATCTCCCTCGCTGTCACATCCCCCCCTTCTTCTCATTTCTACTCGTCCTCCTCCCCCTTCTCGCTCCCCCCTCTCCATCTCATCTCCATCTCGCCGCTGTGCTGGCCCTTGCCGCCGGAGCCCCCATTAGTTTAGTGACCAGCGGTGTATGAAAGCCGGCGGTAATACTGTCCCAATCCCCCAGCCGTGTGTGACAGCGGGCTGAGGCGGATGGAGCGCTTCCATTAGCGCCTCTAACATGGTGACACCTAACCCGGTCTGCTATTACACCGCCCTGCTGATTAGGAGCTGGGAATAGAGCCTGGGACAGGCTTTAACACAGCCGGACCTGAAGCGGACAGGGAACGAACACTGTAACAGGCAAATTAGCCACTGCTGCTTTAAGGAATAAGGCTGCCACTTTGAGACACATTGTGACATCCTTAGCATGTACGCTACTGTCTGTTTTCACAGGTATGCTAACTTTAAGACGCTTCCAAAGGTTGTGTACTATGTGGCATTCCAAACATGTGCACTACGGTCAGTCTGCCCATGTACACTACGGCTGCCTCTCAAGACATACAGCTACCACCAACTGTAAGACACTGATAATGTGCTATGTAAGGCTGCCACTAGCTTTAAAACACTGTCCAATACAGACGCTGATATTGTAATATATAAGGCTGTTAATTTAAGTTGGCTGCTCTTAACTTTTGAGGCATCAGACTGCCACTGTACAAAATTGGGCTGCCATATAGGACATACAGATGGCACAGCAGTACATGAGGCTGGCACTGCAAGACATGCAGCTGCCATAAACATAAAGAACACTGGCACTTTAAAACATAAGGCTCTCACCAGTTGCCTCTAACTTTAAATCACTGCCAATTAGGACATTAAGCTGCCACTTTAGCACATACAGCTGCCAACAACTTTAAAACACTATTATAGAAATAAATAAGGCTGCCACTAACATTAAAACACTTTCACTGTAAGACATGAGGCTGCCACTAAAACAGTGCTACTGTAATATATTAGGCTGCCGCTATAAGACACCGTAAATCTAAAACGTAAGGCTGCCACTGCAACACATGCAGCTGCCAAAAATGTTAGACACTACCACAGAAATGAATAAGACTCCAACTAAACACATACATTTGACACTAACTTTGCGAGACTATAACTTTAAGGGATCAGACTGCCAATCCGAAACACTGTGTACTGCATAACATCCTTAACAAACACACTACTGTCTGGCATTCTTAGCCTTTTTTCGCTACTTTAAGTTTACATGAGAAGCAGCCAGACAGATTCTGGGTCTCTGAAGGCCTTCTTAAGGAGAAGTTCGGTAAAGTGGCTGTGTCTCCTCTCCAGCCAAGCAAGGACATTTCCCAAACGCTGTGTGCGTGTACGGCGAGAACACAGCGGCAATTTTGGTCCTCTTCAGTCAAGCTGCTACAGCAGAGCACCTGAGGGTCATTTTAATGTGATGAAAACTCCTGGTGTTTGATTTAGGAGCTCTATCCTGAGGCACAGCAGCTAGGTGCGCACGCCCTGCCGACTACGCCACGCTGCCTGTGATTATTCTGTTCGGGAGGACCCCTCGGCCCTAACTCTTTCAGCCACAGTGCAATATCACTCATGCATGCATTAGCTTCCCCCACCCACCCACCTCATTACGGAGGATCATTCCGGAATTAGATTCCCTCTCTCTCATATCTGCTCCGAGAGCCGCCTGCTTTGTTCTGCAGTCAAAGGTTAAAATAGCAATCAGGACAGCCCTGGCCGATGCAGCCAGACGTTTTAATATTCGCTTAACTTGGTAATTGTGGAGGGACGTAATATCACCTCGCTTCTACTGCTCTCTTTATCCTAAAGGCGAAACGTGTTAACATGTGGGAGTGGAGTGGAGGATGAAGGTATTTCAGTGGTATGGGTGAAGGAGACAGAGAGTGCTGTTTCAGAGAGATGTTGAGGCTGAAGGACAATGGCAGATTAAACATGCAGATTTGAAGGACTTCACAAGTGAGTGGATAATAGTTAGAGGGCCAGAGGAACGGGCAGTTCTGACCTCATTGCCTTTTTGTCTGATTCTCAGGTGCACTGGCAGGAACAGGAGATGGAGATGTGCCTGTACTGTGTCATGAAGCTACCAGTCAGATGACTTTAAGCCTTTGCACATGATCTGGATTATTTACTGATCTACAGATTTGTGTGATGGACATTTTAACTGTATAATTTGCAGATGAAAAATGCATACAGTAAAACAAAACTTACTACAAAAATCTAAACTAATTAACAGAAAAAATATGGTGACATGCTGAACATTTTAACTGCCCAACGAACAGACGAAAGCACTGATACAAGTGTAACTGCACAATTTACTGATTAAAAATTGTCTGGTTAAATATTGTCTGATGAAATTGTGAAGGAACTGCAAATAATAGTGTAAAATAGCATAAAATCCATTAAATATAATTTATGGTAAAAATATGCAGGATGTGAATTTAAAAAATTACAGATGAAAAATATGATGACATATTGAATATTCAGATATAGTTAGATAAATATTTAGATATTCAGATAATAACTGCATGATTTAGGAATGTAAAAAACTATAAGACTGCATAACTAAATAATTTCTAGATGAAATGTAGCAATATGTAAAGGGACGCGTCAGACTTCTTCACTTCTGTTAAAACACCTCTGTCTTAAGTATCTAAGAGAAGGAACATTCAGATGATTCTGAGTGCGAACTGTAGAGAGTCCTCGAATTGCTGGCCTTCTCGACTAATCACTGCTGACACAGTGAAGAGGGGAGGAGCGTATTCGGGTGGCCTGAGGATTTGTTGATAATTATTTTTGGAGAGCAATGTCAATGTCAGCCTTGTGGCTCGAAGAGACAGACAGAGCTCAGAGGGGGAGAAGGGGGGTGGGGGTGGGGGGGTGGTCTTTGCATGTATATAAATGTACAAGGGTTTTTGCCTGCTGGATCTTATTATTAGCCACTTTACTGTCCGGACCCCGCCAAACACCCCTCAGATCAGCAGCTGAAGTAAAGCTTGTGCTTCTCCTCTTTCTCAAAGATAAAAGCTCTAAGAGTTTATTATTTGATGAGGACAGCTTTGGTGGTCTAGAACGTCTTCCAGGTAGTTGTTAGTCTCATAGCTAACAACACAGTAGCTTTTATTTTTTTTTAACTCGTTCTGGAAACTCCTGTTCATTGGATATCTTATCTTATCTTATCTTATCTTATCTTATCTTATCTTAAAAATGTTCACAGTGGTGGTAATAGGAACGAGACATCCATCAGTAAAAGCTCCCTCATAGAAAGTCTGAGTATTTGAACAGTCCCAAATAAAAGTGATTTTTTCAGGTTCTACAATCATTAACGTTCAATATATAAACTCAGAAGACAGGTGTAGGTTCACTGGTGCTTTGGATAGTATAAGAATAGCTATATTTGTACCATAACATATTTCAGCTCCTCCCTTTCCTCAGGCCATCACCTTCATAACCAGCTGACCAGTCACATCATCTGCTGAACCATAGTTTCATGCCAGATTACACGCCACAGTCTCTTCCCCATACATGTATGCTAGTACCGTTGCACTACCTTAACACTACTACCTTTACCTCAACACCACTGCCTTATACTATTTCTAAATAAGGTAGTAAACTGTATATTATCTGTAGTTTGTTTATTGCTTGTGTATTGTGTATCTTGCGAGGGTCTATATTGTAATTGTCTGTATTTATTGTGTAGTATATGTGGAGTCTTTGGGTATGTTGTGGAGTGTTAGTACTAGAGAGACTCAAACTGCTGAAACCAAATTCCTTGTGTGTATCAACACACTCGGCCAATAAGCCTTATTTTGAATGTGATTCTGATACAATTGGAGACCCCTGGTTCCTATCACCACCTCTATAGGAGTCTCTAAAATCACCCTTTTATTTGCACATCTGTACAGATGTTCTCTTTCTGTAAATATTCAGGTCATCTGTAACTTTCTATATATAATATTTTTCAACTAAATTTTTCAGCTTTTTATTACCTTTAGTACTTTTACTTTTTTATTTATTCCCAACCCTATTTATTGTTTAGTGTAATTTTCCTTTAGTTTAATACTGTAAATAATCTGTGTTCTGTGTTTTTGTTACTTGTTTTTGTTACTTGTCATACGTGTTGCTCTCACCAAGACAAATTCCTTGTATGCGTAACATACTTGGTGAAATGAAGAGATTCTGATTCTTTTCACACCAAACCATGGTGTGGTTGACAATGAACTCAAACACTGAAATATGCAGGAATTTGGAAATATTTCTATAACCTAATACTAGCTTATCCAGTTTGTATTGTCATACATGTACTTACTAGACTAATAGACTTATGTATAAAGTCTTTAACTTAACTTCCATTATCTTAATGTCCATTACGTGTTAGGATCATTTTTCCTGCTCTTGTAAAGTTGCCTTTTGAAGATTTTGAAAATTAAGCAGCTTGTACTTACTGGCCTTTTTTGCTGCTAATTAAATATATATAAATGTGGTCTCTGAATTATAGAGATTACAGTGAATATGTACCATGTTAATTTTTATTGTATTTAAAATAACAAAAATTAGGCTGAAACCAGAAGGCCAGACAGGATCAGACACAGCAGTGCTGCTTTTGTTTATAAGCACCTCAGTGTCACTGCTGGACTGAGGATAATCCACCAAACAAGACTCTTCAGAACAATAGTGTCCTGTGACCTCTGAAGAAGGGCTAGACCATGACCAACACAAACTGTGCAGTAACAGATGTGATATTGTCTCTGGCTTTACATCTACAAGGTGGACCAGCAAGGTAGTAGAATCCTATCAAGTGGGCAGTGAGTGGACACAGTGTTTATACACTCCCGCAGCACTACTGTGTCTGATCCACACATGCCAGCACAACACACACTACCACACTAACACAGTGCCACAGCAGTGCTGAGAATGACCACACACATAATACCTGTTCTGTGATGGTCCTGTGGGGGTCCTGACCATTAAAGAACAGGCTAACAAAGAGAAACAGATGAACTACAGTCTGTAATACTGCTACGAAGTGCTCCCTTAGCCTAGCTTTAAAAAGGAGGTGGTCCAAATAACATGCTCAGTGAGTGTTGAAAATAAATATAGTTAATTTGTAGTTATAGTTAGTTCATCTATACCCTATATGAAATCATGATTTTTATGATATCACAAACAGCTATTTATACATATATATGTTGGGCTATAAAGAGATGTTTCCACTTTGGCTCCTAATAACTTAAAAAAGGCACTAATAAAAAATGAGCTCATTTGCATACATCAGGCACATTAACTAAACAGCTTAAAACTGTATAATTCTAAGAGACATAAAGAGGATGGAACATGATCGTGTAGAAATGAATTATAGTAGAGAAAACTCACTACTTTACCTGAAAACATTCTCAGTCATAGGCTCTCTGCCCACACACATGTGGAAAGTCTGACATTGTGTGTTTACCTGCCCACACTGTCAGCGTTTTGCCAGTTGCTTTCTGATTGGCCATTAGCGGTGCCCTGTATATGTATGTCCAAGCATCGTTTTGCCCCGGTCTGACAGGAATCAAGGTTTTGTTGTTCCAGCTAAGTTCAGCCACAGATGCTCCACCCATCGTATACTTTTGTATGAGGGACTGTTTACGTCGTGACTCAGAATTTCCTCCTTCTATATGCCATGCCAATAGAAGGCTTATGACTGGTAATTTTGCATGAGAGTTGAATTTATCATTACTACAGTAGTATGCAGTTGGCGACTTTAAATGGCAGCCAGACTCTCCGCAACCTGAAAATAGCAGAAACTGCTCTGTAAAAACAACTTTAAGAAGTCAGTGTCTGGGCTGCCTTAATGAGTTAAGTTGAAATATTAAGTTAAATATTGAAATATTGACACGGAACCAGATTCTTGTTCTGTTAGCCTACCATTTGAAATTCACTTAACTCAAATTTTAAGGCAGCCTGAACACTAAATTTTTCAAATTATTTTTTACAGTGTGTAGGCTTATGGGCCCTTTAAGCATTCAGGCCTGAAACTTGGTGCACTCTTCTGCCAAAAAAAGTTCCAGCCACTTTCTCCCTCTTAAAGAAAACTTATCGTCAATTAAACTCCAATTAGATCAAATTGCTCTGCAGAATTAACTGAAGTGATTTGATTCCCCACCTTGGAAATGAATTTCAGAAACTTGGGCTAAGACTCAATATCCTAAACCCTGCCTTACGGTGCTGAGCGGAGGGTGCGTATGGTTCTGACGGAGGAAGAGAGTTAATAGATTTTGTTAACGATCTCGGGGATCATAATATGAGACCTCTATTAAACTATGATTTAATTTACTCCTGCTAACACTCTGCTTCTTAATGAGGGAGTAGCTTTAATTTCCACCCCTTCATCTAGTGAGTAAACAATTCCTTCGTTTGTGCTTTATTTGCACACCGCAGGCTCCTTATTAAGTGCTTTTTATATACTAGTTATAACGCTAATCCCTGAATCAAATGAACTTGTAAGAATGAGATTATTAATGTACATTCCACTTCTAAACAAAAGCTTGGGATAGTTCGATAAGTGCTAATAAAAACAGAAGGCAGTGGGTAGACAATGTCTAACCCGTATTTATCTCACAACCAGTTTGATGCCTGCAACAATAATTTAAAAACCCAATTATTTAATGGCTGATATGAGTCGTTCAGCGTGGTTTGGTGTGAAATTGATTTAGATTGCTTTACAGTGGTGATGGGAACCAGGGGACATCTTGTCTACAACACAATTATAGAATTTTAACTTACTGTCCAAAACCCCCATTGAATGTACATGTGTCATCCTGCTGTCTTTCATGTAAGTAACCTTTAGAGGTGAGAGCTTTTAGAGGTGGACATGAGTAAAGAATTCTTATTCTCAAGTTCCAAACCAAACCATTCAGAATGAATGGCTTTGCCTACATATTAGTGATGCATAATGTAAAGCCTTTTCTCTGTCTCAAGCTGCTGAACCACACCAGCACTATGTTGTTTTATTCACTGGGAGCATGCATGGTTGTAAAGGGGAGGCTGGTGATCGTTCACTGGATGATTGTTGTATCTGTCATTGCCACTCCAGTCTGGGACACCTGCTTTAGTGCTATGTAACTTTGGAAGGGTGGGTACAAGACCACTCACGAGAAGTACATAATGCTTTATGGCACCTGGTCACACAGCATTGATGGTTGGTGTAGCTCAGCAGATAGCACCACTGCCAGGGAGCCACCCCCACATTTGGGAGACTGGGGTTTGAATCCTGGTCTGGTAGGCTGTAAACTCATCTGCATCATCCCTATTTTGCTGAGTTTTTCTGGATGCCAAAACTCATCTAAACGCAGTCCTGTTTCTACTGAAACCAGCTTCCCTTCATATGCATGTGTCACTATAGATGATTCAAGTAGTGTTCATATTCCTACATGATGCCCATGCACATGAAGGGAACTTGTATTCTTTATCCTTTAGCTTTTCAACAAAATGGTGGCATTGTTCGCTGGCGCATGTAATTGACAGAGAGGCAAGGAGACTTTGGCAGACTAGGTCTTGGATGCTAAACATTTCACAACGTTTCTAGTCTTATATTGCTCTCATACCTACAAATGATAATATATCACGGTCGCTCATCTTCTTAACTGCTTAATCCTGCTGTATCACAGGGGGTGCTGTAGCAGGACAGGCCACCAATCCATCGCAGAGCAGACGCACAGACATACACATTCACCCACTCCTACTGGCAATTTAGCATCTCCAGTCTGCCTACCTGCTTGTCTTTGGACTGTGGAAGGAAACCAGTGCACATAGAGGAAACCCACACAGACACAGGGAGAACACGTGATCCTCACAGAATGCAGTCACAAAGAAAGCTAGGAGTTGCACATCCTAGAAAACTCTACTGTATCATTAATAATGCTTTCTGCTTGATTTCTACTTGTATCGACATGTGATTATGATATGGACTCGTGAGAGAAGACATCAGGTGAGGAGCCTGGTGATTTTGGGCTACATATCTCCCATTTCCTGAAGGATAGGAATGCTTTTATGTTGAAGAGGGGACATCAGACTCTACTGATCCATGCAGTCTAGTTTCTTCATGGGTTTTTAAAGGTGCCTGTTGTAAAGCACAGTCGTCAGTGATAAGCAAACATCAACTCAACTTCACATCACATCACTGTCGACAACTGTCACACAACTTACTAGTAAACACAGTTAATGTTTGGACATGTGTTGTTTTGTGATGTCCAAAACACAAAACTCATGTTTAACTCGCCCCCGCACACTAAACATCTCAGGACTGTTTCTGCTTTCTGAGCAGAACTCAGTTACATATATCTGTCTTAAAGGCACAGTAACAAAAACTCATATATCAGTCTTAAAGGCACCGTAACAATAACTCATATATCAGTCTTAAAGGCACCGCAACAATAACAATTTATATATTAGTCTTAAAGGCACAGTAACAATAACTCATATATCAGTCTTAAAGGGACAGTCACAATAACTCATATATCAGTCTTAAAGGCACAGTAACAATAACTCATATATTAGTCTTAAAGACACAGTCACAGTAACTCATATATCAGTCTTAAAGGCAGAGTCACAGTAACTCATATATCAGTCTTAAAGGCACAGTAACAATAACTCATATATCAGTCTTAAAGGCACAGTCACAGTAACTCATATATCAGTCTTAAAGGCACAGTCACAGTAACTCATATATCAGTCTTAAAGGCACCGTAACAATAACTCATATATCAGTCTTAAAGGCAGAGTCACAGTAACTCATATATCAGTCTTAAAGGCACAGTAACATTAACTTATATATCAGTCTTTAAGGCACAGTAACAATAACTCATATATCAGTCTTAAAGGCACAGTCACAATAACTCATATATCAGTCTTAAAGGCACAGTCACAATAACTCATAGATCAGTCTTAAAGGCACAGTCACAATAAGTCATATATCAGTCTTAAAGGCACAGTCACAGTAACTCATATATCAGTCTTAAAGGCACAGTCACAGTAACTCATATATCGGTCTTAAAGGCACTGTAACAATAACTCATATATCAGTCTTAAAGGCACCGTAACAATAACTCATATATTAGTCTTAAAGGCACCGTAACAATAACTCATATATTAGTCTTAAAGGCACAGTAACAATAACTCATATATCAGTCTTAAAGGGACCGTAACAATAACTCATATATCAGTCTTAAAGGCACAGTCACAATAACTCATAAATCAGTGTTAAAGGCACCATGACATTAACTCATATATCAGTCTTTAAGGCACAGTCACAATAACTCATATATCAGTCTTAAAGGCACAGTCACAATAACTCATATATCAGTCTTAAAGGCACAGTCACAATAACTCATATATCAGTCTTAAAGGCACAGTCACTGTAACTCATATATCAGTCTTAAAGGCACAGTCACTGTAACTCATATATCAGTCTTAAAGGCACCGCAACAATAACTCATATATCAGTCTTAAAGGCACAGTCGCAATAACTCATATATTAGTCTTAAAGGCACCGCAACAATAACTCATATATCAGCCTTAAAGGCACAGTCACAATAACTCATATATCAGTCTTAAAGGCAAGGTCACAGTAACTCATATATCAGTCTTAAAGGCACAGTCACAGTAACTCATATATCAGTCTTAAAGGCACAGTAACAATAACTCATATATCAGTCTTAAAGGCACAGTCACAGTTACAGTAACTCATATATCAGTCTTAAAGACACAGTCACAGTAACTCATGTATCAGTCTTAAAGGCACAGTCATAGTAACTCATGTATCAGTCTTAAAGGCACTGTAACAATAACTCATATATCAGCCTTAAAGGCACAGTCACAATAACTCATATATCAGTCTTAAAGGCCCAGTCACAATAACTCATATATCAACCTTAAAGGCACAGTCACTGTAACTCATATATCAGTCTTAAAGGCACAGTCACAGTAACTCATATATCAGTCTTAAAGGCACCGTAACAATAACTTATATATCAGTCTTAAAGGCACAGTCACAATAACTCATATATCAACCTTAAAGGCACAGTCACAGTAACTCATATATCAGTCTTAAAGGCACAGTTAAAGTAATTCATATATCAGTCTGAAAGGCACAGTCACAGTCACAATAACTCATATATCAGTCTGAAAGGCACAGTCACAGTCACAATAACTCATATATCAGTCTTAAAGGCACAGTCACAATAACTCATATATCAGTCTTAAAGGCACCGCAACAATAACTCATGTATCAGTCTTAAAGGCACCGTAACAATAACTCATATATCAGTCTTAAAGGCACAGTCACAATAACTCATATATCAGTCTTAAAGGCACCGTAACAATAACTCATATATTAGTCTTAAAGGCACAGTCACAATAACTCATATATCAGTCTTAAAGGCACAGTCACAATAACTCATATATCAGTCTTAAAGGCACCGTAACAATAACTCATATATCAGTCTTAAAGGCACAGTCACAATAACTCATATATCAGTCTTAAAGGCACAGTCACAATAACTCATATATCAGTCTTAAAGGCACAGTCACTGTAACTCATATATCAGTCTTAAAGACACAGTCACAGTAACTCATATATCAGTCTTAAAGGCACCGCAACAATAACTCATATATCAACCTTAAAGGCACAGTCACAATAACTCAAATATCAGTCTTAAAGGCACAGTCACTGTAACTCATATATCAGTCTTAAAGACACAGTCACCGTAACTCATATATCAGTCTTAAAGGCACAGTAACAATAACTCATATATCAGTCTTAAAGGCACAGTAACAATAACTCATATATCAGTCTTAAAGGCACAGTCACAGTTACAGTAACTCATATATCAGTCTTAAAGACACAGTCACAGTAACTCATGTATCAGTCTTAAAGGCACCGTAACAATAACTCATATATCAGTCTTAAAGGCACAGTCACAATAACTCATATATCAGTCTTAAAGGCACAGTCACAATAACTCATATATCAGTCTTAAAGGCACCGTAACAATAACTCATATATCAGTCTTAAAGCAGTGCTTTGCTATACATGATTCACATTCAGGCAGAGAGAAAAGCACACAACGAGCATCAAATCAGATTAGTGTCAGCAGCTATAAGTGGGATTCTGACCCTGTCTAGCAGGAAGTGATGACTTCATATAAAGCCAAAGAAACTCACAGGTCCCTCAGACACAGTCCCACCAGAACAGGACCGCAACCATTGTGCAATCTTTACTATTGTACAGGAGAAGATCTCAGAGTGTCTGTATCTATGAGAGATCCCTGAATGTTCCTCTTTATGATGGTCTTTATTCTCTGTATGAGACTGTGGAAAGTAAATGCAGAGCTGCAGTCTGAACATTATAAAACTGGTGTGAATAAAATCAGATGAAGGTGATTAAAGCTGTGCAGTGCTGCTCTATCCTGAAACAGAAGAATACAAAAGAGAAAATAAGCTGCATATAACACCGAGTGTATACTAAACACAGTGACATGTTTATTATCCGCCTTTAAACCTAAACATCTATTTTTTAAAGGCATTTAGAAACTAATCATAATAATAATTATTATTATTATTATTATTATTGTTGTTGTTGTTGTTTTTAATATTGTTATTTTTATGGTTTATTGTTGTTATTATTATTATTACAAAAAGAGAATGATAGAGAGGAGACAGAGAAGAGAGATAGGAGAATTAAGGAGAGAAAGAAGAGGTGTGATCGAAAACAGTGCCAGATAAAAAGGTTTTTTTTCACTAAAAAAAGTAAAAATAGAGAAAAGACCAGATGAGGAGAGAGAGAGAGAGAGAGAGAGAGAAAGAGAGAGAGAGAGAGAGAGAGAGCAAACATACCCCCCCCCCCCACACACACACCCCTGCCCAATTTATATATGTATTGTTTTTTGTTCTGTCACTCTTTACTTATTCTGTATTCTATACACTCTATAGGAGTGATAGAGGAAAAAACTAAATATAGAGAGAGATGAGCAATAAAAATAATGAAAATAAAAGTAAATAGAGTAGAGAGCAGTGAGTGAGAAAATAGTAACAACAGAAAGTAAGAGACAGAAGAGTGGAAGACTCATAGAGAGAAGAAAGTAAATGTAAAGAAAAAAATAGAGAGGAAGCAAGACAGGGAAAAAAGTAACAACAGAAAGTGTGTGTGAGAGAGGGGGGAGAGAGAGAGAAAGAGAGAGAGAGAGAGAGAGAGAGAGAGAGAAAGAAAGAGAGAGAGAGAGAGAGAGAGAGAGAGAGAGATTGTAAGAATAGGAAGAAAAAAATGACAATAGAAAATGAGAGAGAGAGAAAGAGTACATGTAAAAAGAGAAAGAAAAAGAGCAGGAGTAAAGTGGGAGAGACTCCTGATAGCGATAGAGGAAAAAAGGCATTTAGTGAGATAGTGATATAGAGAAAAAAAGAGAGCAAGTACGAACGAGTCAGAAAACGAGAGACAACTAAACAGAAAAGTCAGAAGGCGAGGGAAAAGGAGAGAGAGCCAGATGGAAAACTGAAAAGAGAGAGACAGAAGAGGCAAAAAGAAGCGAGTGTCAGAAAGCAGACATAGCCAGAAGCAGAGAGAAAAAGGAAGAGAGGGAAAAGGGGAGCAAGATTTAAAAGTAGAGAGGGAAAAAAGGAAAAGAGAGTCAGAAGAAGACATAAGAAAGAAGAGAGACAGTCAGAGAAAAAGAGATAGAGAAAAAGAACAGTCAGAAGAACAGTGAGGAAAGAAGTGAGACACAGTCAGAGGAAGAGAGATAGAGAAAAAGGAGAGAGAGAGAAAGACATAGAGAGCGCATTGGTGAATTTGTGTATGCGCGCGCGCGCGTGTGTGTGTGAGGGACTAGCGCGTGCTTTGCCGTGTGGCTCGCGCGCTGTCCGCTGGCAGTTGGGCTCGCGCGAAGATACTGAGCGGTGAGTTACAGGGACATACAGGCGGATTTATCTGTCTGTCTCCTTTTCTCCAACTCTCCTCTTTCTTTCGTTCTCTTTATTTCTCTTCTCTCGCTGTGTCTTTCCCTCCTCCTGTCTGAATATGTGGTGAGGTTTGATCTCCTCCGCTCTCCTCGTCAGTTCCTCGGTGCTCTTCAGAAGGAGTTGAGTAAATCTCTCAGTGTTCTGCCGGTTCATGTAGAGACACAGAGTTCAGACTTAGTGAGGAGTTTACATTCTGTTCATGAGTCGTTTATGAATGTATTGGATGTTGTTTACATGTACTGTGGTGTATGTTGTGTAATAATAGTCTCATATTCTGAAATGATGAATGCTGTTGTTGCTAAATATGATGATATGATGATGACGATGATTATATATATTAATATATATATTTTTGTTGTGTTTTGTGTTGGTTTTGTTGTGTGCTAGTTGTGTTGTGTTTTGTGTTGGTTTTGTTGTATTGTGTGCTAGTTTTGTTGTGTTTTGTGTTGGTTTTGTTGTATTGTGTGCTAGTTTTGTTGTGTTTTGTGTTGGTTTTGTTGTATTGTGTGCTAGTTGCATTATGTTTTGTGTTGGTTTTGTTGTATTGTGTGCTAGTTGCATTATGTTTTGTGTTGGTTTTGTTGTGTGCTAGTTGCATTATGTTTTGTGTTGGTTTTGTTGTATGGTGTGCTAGTTGCATTATGTTTTGTGTTGGTTTTGTTGTGTGCTAGTTGTGTTGTGTTTTGTGTTGGTTTTGATGTATTGTGTGCTTGTTGTGTTTTTTGTTGGTTTTGTTGTATTGTGTGCTAGTTGCATTATGCTTTGTTTTGGTTTTGTTGTGGGCTAGTTGCGTTATGTTTTGTGTTGGTTTTGTTGTGGGCTAGTTGCGTTATGTTTTGTGTTGGTTTCTGCTGTATTGTGTGCTAGTTGCGTTATGTTTTGTGTTGGTTTTGTGGTGTGCTAGTTTTGTTGAGTTTTGTGTTGGTTTTGTTGTGTGCTAGTTTTGTTGAGTTTTGTGTTGGTTTTCTTGTATTGTGTTCTAGTCTCTGTTTTATAGCTGTGTTGGTTTTGTGTAGTTCTGCAGCACTCTGTGTTTGTATTGGTTGTGTTATGTAGTGTTGCTGTACTTGGTGTTTGTGTTGTTTTGAGCTGTGTTGTGTTTTGCTGTTCATGTAAATATACATGTTTCTGAACAGACTGATAGATGAATAGACATGCAAACAGGCAGAAAGATAGACAGACAGTACAGTACTAAGTTTTCGGTGCCTAAGAAAAGCTGTTTATCTGCTCTGTAAGCATTTATTCACTCAAAGAACGTTAACAATAAATCAATATAAATAGGGTAATATTAATATAGTCTTAATATTAATACAGTAAACAGAGACTTAATGTTTCATTGTTATTGTTTAACAGACTTCTACTCACAGCACTCTTATTACATTACATCAAGTGTGTTTCTTATTGGTCCACACAAAGTTTATAGATGCCTTACACAGTGCATCACTGCTGTTTGAACAAAACCTTCAAAATAACAACTTCACAGGCGAGGGGAAAAACATACATTACTTAATGGAAATCAGTGTAAACAAACCAAGTCATTTTAGACCATTTCTTTTAGTTTATTCGTCATAACATTTAGACACACATTTATGTAAAAACAGGCATTTTCAAATTATATGATAAATGTAATGTAAACATACAAGGTTAATGTGTGATATGTTTGGTATTGCTTTACCTGTCTGGTATATAATATCTCTGACAGAATAACTTAAACAATCTTAATCATATAAAACCTTGTAACAGGACAAAAAAGTCAGTTTTATTCTTCTCACCTGCAGCTTTTCCCCTCTGAGTTCTATCTGAAAGGCAGATTAGAGGATGCTGTGTAGCACCCCGATTTTGTACCCTGAATAAATAGGGCTTTGTATGTACAAGATCAGAATGGGTGTTTCATTGTACATGAGTCAGTTTTGGTTACAGTGCTGGTAATATGAACCAGACATCCTCCTCTAAAAGCTCCCTCACCGAAAGTTATTACATGAAATGGTTATGAATACTGCCTGATATCTGAGATATTGTTTTGGGAGACTTTTATCTTAAGTATACATGCACATTGGAGAGATAC
Source organism: Prochilodus magdalenae (assembly GCA_024036415.1). NCBI lineage: Eukaryota > Metazoa > Chordata > Actinopteri > Characiformes > Prochilodontidae > Prochilodus > Prochilodus magdalenae. The sequence goes on along the minus strand of JAMWET010007653.1, from coordinate 2,478,091 downwards.
ATGCAGTGGACAGTGTTGCACTACTTCCTTACCTGCTGCTAAATGCCAGTTCCCCATTCATAAATATCTGTCCTGTATTGTAGTTATTAACTTGAGTATTTCTGTTCTGTATATTGGTTGCGTGGTGTACTTATTGTATGTCCACTTGTTTTTATGGAATCCTTTCTTTTCCTTGTGTGCTTTATAATCTCATAATTAATATAATGACCCATTTTCCTCCTCACAGATGTCTGTCAGCGAGTGATTTGCTCTGCTGTTTGATCCTTGTGAAGTTCCCTATCTCCTGTTTTCCTGCATCCTTCACCAGGCCTTGAACAGGAATGGACCTCCATCGAACAGCCTTCAAGATGGAGAGCTCCTCCTACGTGCCGAGTCCTCTGGCGTCTCCTGCTCTAATGGTCTTGGCTTCCACTGCGGAAGCTGGAAGAGATGCCTCTGTCCCATGCCAACCTCCACGACCCTTTGGGGTCCCCGTAACTTTAGAGAAAGACATGCACCTCCCGTTCCCCACCGGTTCCTACACCTTCGCCTCCATGTATCACCGCCAGGGAGGCTTTGCCCCTCGAGACTTTCCAGCATCCCTTCTCCACCTCCATCCTCAGTTTGCCCCTGCTAATCTGGACTGCTCTCCGCTGAGCGTTCTCTCTCACGGAGGTGTAGGTGCCTTTAGGCCCTTCTCTTCTTCAGTAGAGGAACGCGATGGCGGAGGTTACCAGTCCGCCTTTCTACCAGCCAAGCGTCTGAAAGGCTGTCTGGAGCCAGAAGCTCCTCATCTGCGCTACACAGACACGGAGGGGAAGGAGTTTGACTTTGGCTTGGCCCGTATCCCCTCAGGGTCTCCTGGTGCTCTGAAGGCTGCTGAGGATGCTGGGAAGAAGCTGTTCGGGGTGTCCGGGCTGATCGTGGATACAGAGGCCTCGTGTAGCCCTGAGGAACAGAAGGAGAGATGTAAGTGTCCTTCACCAGTCCTGTTATTCAGGTCAGCATAGTCATTGTGGCTTAAGTTGCAGTGCCTTCTCTCTCACAGTTTGGCACTGCTTGCAGGACTAGTTGTGTAAAATTAAAGGGCCCATATCATGCATTTTTTTAGGTTGCATGCATTTTGTTTTAGATCTACTTGTGATGTTTGTCCTATCAAAAACGACTCGTGTTGTAGTGTAGTTGGTACATCTCAACTCAAGTCAAGACTGCGATTGAGACACATCAAGTCTGAGCCAAGATCTAGACCAGGTGTGGCCAAGACAAAGAAAAGACAGAGACCAGATTAAGTTTTTTTTAACTGTATATACTGTAGTATTGTTTACTCTTCTCGACCTGACACCCAGCGCTCTGTAGCTCAATGTCTTTTTTCATTAGGTGAACCAGAAAAATTGCTTCTGGTTATTTGTTTGGCTGCAAGCTGCAAATGTTTGAGAACTGCTGATACACAAGAAGAATTGCTTAATATATTGATTTACTGATTGATTTAATATTCATTAAGAATTCAGCTTCTAGTTCTAGTGCTTTCAACAGCAGTTACGAGGTCTGCTTACCCTGGAACAGGACAAAATCCTGTTTGAGAAGGGCACCCAAAAATGACTAAAGTTACTAAAAATCTGTTCTGATTGGTTGCTCTGTACTGTGCCTTATTTAAAACAACACAACACTTCAAACTTGAAAACATAAAAAGACAGATAGAAGTAAATGATCTTTGTTCTAAATGGTTGATATATACGGTGTCTCGTTTAAACAACAAAAAGTCAAAGCTGAAAAACAAAACTTTTAACTTCAACATGAGTGGGCAGAGCTAACCTCATATAGCCTGATGTGCACAAACGACATTGTGACAAAAGTGAGAAAATTTTGTTTGTTTATGATATGGGCCCTTCAGTGTTTAGAATACTTGACACTTGACTCATCTTTCCATTTTAATAATTTATGATTTTGGCTCAGTGCAAAGTAGGAGTCATCTAAAAGAGGATGAAAACTAATCTAACTACATAAATCATGATACCAGCTGCGGCGCCTGAGTTTCACATGAGCTGCATGAGGCTTTACATAATGCAACCCAAATACAACATGTTTCATGAAGATCTTAAGCGACAAAACAGGGGGTCACTTTGACTGGTATATGTAACTGAGCTCTGATCTCATTGGTTGTCCTGTATCATGCTTGATTCAAAAAGCAGCTCAGAATGGAAGCACTTCCTATAACTTCAGTGTGAGTGGGTGGGGCTAAACTGCTGTTGACTGAACAGGTGGATAAATGTATTTGTAACATCACATTTTAGTTCCATAAAGGCAAGAAATTTTTGGTTTACATCATATGAAAGATAAAAACAAGTGCTAATAACTAATAATGTTAGCAGTGAAAAATAAAGAGTAAAATAATAAAGATAATTAGTAAAGATAATAAATAGATAGCTGTAAAATAGGCACTTATATACAGTATATACAACCAAACCCAACTGGTGCTGCGAAACCCGAACTCCACCTGAACCTGCACACACTAACAGAAATAAATTACAGCAGACATGTTTTTACAGAGCTTAGCTTTGGTACCAAGTTCATGAGCTGATGGACAGTAAATGCCAGGCTTGGATAAACAGGTATTATAAACAGTCTGTAATGCAATAACAGTATTTAATATCACATTATTAATATAGAATATAGAATTGCTGATTGTATCTGACAACAGAGAACAGGATGAAAATTATTCCTCTGCAAAAGGGGAACAGCACACAATGTAGGTGAAAATAGGCATATTGTAAAGAATAAACAAATCTACTGCATAAAACATCCCTCATGCAGAAAATATGAAAAATAAAAAATATGAAAAAAACAAAAGAAGTGATATAAACAGACCAGTTGTGTCATCATTTTGTAGCCAGTGCCATGTTCTTATGCCTATATAAGGAACTCTGGCCTTAATAGGAAGAATGACTGGAATTTTTGAAGATTGTCTCAGTCACATCCTAAGGCTAGTATGTTTTGTCCTGTGAACATTTTCTCCTGAATATAACTGGATCTTATAAGGAATTACAGGGGTTAAAATATTAATATTGCTTTATGTATATTAATATTACAACTTTTTAACCATTCAGAGGATCCAGTAATATTCCAGAGAAGCAGAACAAATCATTTTTGTTTACCACAGGATGTGCTACAGGCAATATTTGGACAACCCTAGTTATTCTGACTATAGAGGAATCGAGTCTAGAGCCAAATATAGTCATAATGCAGAATGTAGAAAAGGCTTATCTACAGGGGTCTATAGAAGCAGAACAACAGTGAGTAAACTTTCCACCGCTGGAGACGCTCTTCAATAGTAAAGTTTGGAAGGTTAATGCTAAACCGGTAAGCAGTGAAAATGGAGGAGGATGGTGCTGGCCATTTCCTTGTTTCGTATGATAGGGATATATAGCACAACTTTCTGGTGAACGCCCCCCCCCCCCCGCCCCAATCAAATAAATCAGAAACTTTGTAAATATCTATATCTGAATTATTTTTTTTTTACTTATATGCTGTGAGAATGCAGTTTGAACTAATTCAGTCCATAAATGAATAAATGAAAATGTCTGTCAGTCTGTTGAACTGCACAAACTGGACTGAACAAATAGGGTGTTGTGAATTAGCGAGTTTGCTCCACTGAGTTGATTAGCTTTTTTAGAGCATGTCAGGTCTCCTGTTTTTGTGGTTCAAAGCATGCAGGCCTCTTTGTACCTGGCAGGGATGGTTTTGTTTTAACTCTGTTGGAGCCTTGTTAGAGCCAAGGCTGTAAAAGTTAAGGCTTAATTCGGTTCGCGTGGGTGTTAGCATGGTAGCCTGTTAGCCTAGCCTACAATTGTTTGAGTGGTTTCAGGGAGGTATTTTTTTTTTTTATGAAATAGCTCCTTTATTCTATGTAAATTTGGTCGTGAAAAATAGCCCAACCCTGCTAGTACGGCTGTGGTATCACTAATGCAAGGCACCATTTCACGAATACATCACAAGATGAAAAAGGCAGAAGATCCACAAATCATCGCGAGACAACTTGTCAGCCATAACGAGCGGGAAGAGGCTGCCGGGGTGTTTTTTATTTTTTTGTTTTTTCGCCCCCGTGCCATCCATTCTGATTTGTTGACAAATGAGTGGGAGGGACTGTCAATCCCAGCTGCTCGTTACTTCGCACCGTAATTGGCTGCCGCAGCCAAGTTTGGGCGGGAAAGAGATGTCGGGATGGCTCGGCTTGCTACTTGAAAGTGGCTAAGCTAGTTCAGAGACGAATAATGATTGACAGAGATACAGGTGAGAGAAAGAGAGTTTTGGAAGAAGATCCAGACTTCAAGGCTGAAGAGGTGAAGCAGCTTGGAGTGAAAAGTTTGGATTTGGATTGTTTACCTCAGCCAGCGTATGCAGTCTTCGCCCTGCTCCCCTACGAGTGACGCTGGTTGAAGACAGGCTGGCTTGGCCTGCTCATAAATCACTATTTTGTTTGTTTCTGTAGAGTCTGAAGAAGAGAGACTTAGTTGGCTTTTAATGTTAGAACATTCAACTTCATGCTAAAGTTAAGTAGATTTTGCCACATTTTTTGGTCCTAGAAGTGATTTTTTTGATATGTACTCACAGTTTTAGCACGAATAAAAAAAATTATAATGTTTATTTATAGAGCACCTTTCATACCATTGGCACCTCAAAGTGCCTTACAGACAGTTGACATCAGTAATAGGGGAAGAATACTACTACTACTACTACAGCTACTAACTACAACTACTAATAAATAAACATATACATCCATACATATACACATACATACATATATATATACACATATGCATGCATACGCATACACACACACACCTCCATACATATACATACATACATATCACATACACATACATGCTAACACATTACTATTATAAAGACAACATAACACATGTAACACATGTTGGCAAGCAATATTGCTTAATTTCATGATTCGACATGCTTGATGATGCTGTTGGAACAAAACCTTGTATCTCAGTTTTATTTGTTTTTAAGTTTTAGACATAATTTAAAAATGCCTGTTGACCTTTACATTGAGTGTAAATTTCATAATGACCAGACTACAAAAATTGGCTCAAAATTACTTGGAAAAAGTCAGGTTAAATTGACTTACATTAAAGTACAGTATGTTTGAGATGGTTTTGTATTGACAATTTCTTAAGCATGTTTCAAGAACCCAAGTTTTTTCTGTAGTTCAATCTTTTCAGTTTTCAAATGCATACAAAGACATTTCTGGATTTATAGAGTTACATATTTTCAGATTAAAACTGCACTGCACAGATTAATTATTTTGAAGCACATGCAATATGGCTCATTGCTTGTATGACAGACCCTTAACATTTATTTTTGTTATCAATTTACTATCTAAGCCAGACAGCCAGAGGTGCAGTTAGTTGCAGAAACACAAAGTTACATGTTTCTGTAGTTTGGGTTTTTGTCATGGTGGTGTTATCTGATCTGCGCGACCTCATAAACATCATCTTAGGTTTACGCGCAGCATTGGAGAACCAAGTATTATCATTTGTTTTATGTCCGACCTCCAGGCCACGTCTTCAACCACTGTGTTGTTTCAGTGCTTGTCTCTCGCGACGTTCAAAAGTACAGAGTATCCCAACAGCTGTTCAAACAGATCCTGTTTTTTTAATTCTCTTTCAAAAGGGCAGATGTCTTTGCCGGGCCGAATCGTGTTTATTTTCCTTCGGGAGGTATTTAGAACTTTTCGGGTTGAGGCCTGATGAAAGAGACAGTTAGAGAACGTAGGCAAAGCTGGACTTCATGCCCTGCTGATCTCCAGACAGAGCAAGCTAGCGCTTCATTTCATCTCTCTCTCTCTCACTGTCTTTCTCAGACAAGTGATCTTTATTGTCGTATAGCGCACTAAAGAAATACTTCACCACAAAATCCTATCAGTAAAGCTAGGGTCACAGGAAAAAGTCTGGGTACCCCTGCATTTTTTATTGATACATGATTTTTTGCATATCCACAACCGAGAACAACCCTAAATATGACATTGTTTATTTTATTTCCATGGATAAATACATTGAAAAACAATAAAGAAGTTTTTTTTACTATGATAAATTCAGACAAAAATATTATTATTAAATTCTGTCTTTTCAATAGGATGTGACTTATTAATTAGAAAAACAACCAAACATTTACATTTGACTGGTTTACACTGTTTTACTGCTCTTCTCTGAAATGAAGGATGCTGATGGGGAGTGAGTTTGGCAGTAACAGCCTGTACTGTTCGGAGAAAGCTTTACCCAAGAGACTGGAAAAGTTTCTGTAGGGCTTGCATTCTGCATTCCCAAGAACAGTAGTGAGGTCAGATACTGATGTTGGATGATCAGTTCCATAGGTATTGGAAGGAGCTGTATCACTCTAGAGAACACAGGGCTTGGCATTGGGCATGGTGGCTCATGTGTATCCGCTCCAGGTGTCCTGTTCTATTGGTCAATTTTTTTTTTGAGTAGACTAAAAAGCTTCCTCTTTAGGTAAACGGGTCAGTCGTGTGTGAATCTGTGTTTAAATATGCAGCTAAAAACTGAACTCTGTATGAGCACAAAGATGTTGTAATGTCATTCAGAGTGGTTTGTTGTGAAATGCTTTGTTCCAGAGAAACATACTCATGACGTAAGGTTCAATACAGTGGTGGTGATAGGAACCATGGATTGTGATGTCTACAGCGCAAATCAAATCTTTTTTTTACAGTCCAAACTAAAATATAATGTACACATATTGTCAAAAGAATAGCTGCACCCAGATGGAAGTGTTGGATTGCAGTTTTATTCAGAAAAAAGATAAAAGTTACCAGGTACAATAATGATGGTATATTTAGACTGATATAGGCAATATTTAATAAACTACACATACAGAAGTAGTGTCACTCAGTACGGTGCTAACACAACATGCCAGACATTTTGACAAGAAGTTGTAGAGGTTTCTAATGGTGTCCTGTGATATTCCATCCCATGCATCTTGAATATTCTCACACAGTTCCTGCAGGTTTTGCAGTAGGGGTGGAGGTGAAGGGACACCAGACCTTCTGGAACTAGAACTTGAATCATTCGTATCTCATGATGTCAAACCTAACCACCAAGTTTCACTCCTGACAGAGGATTCGTTCTGGGTTCAACAATTCTTTTTGACAATTTGTGTTTTTTATAGGCTTTTTTGGGGACAAGCTCCCCAAACAAATATATATATTCAGAAAAAAAAGATCAGGCAACATATTTATAATTATTACATTATATATTATATATATATTTCCTTTCTGTGAAGGAGCTATTAGAGGTGGACCCCAGGTTTATATCAGCACCATTGTAAACAATTCACATTCTGAAAGTTCCCATAGAATGGAGATAACTGAAAAAATAATAGAAATCCCATTTATCATCCCAAATATTTGAAAAAAGCCTTAATGATAAGCAAATCAGGAGCCATGTGAAACAGCACTGTTCCTGTGTTTCGTGTCACCCTGTTCAGATTCAGGACGCTTTAAATCATCTCTGTCAAGCAGATCTGCTTTGTAGTGGTTTTATTGTCAGTGCTGGTGGATTAAGGAGGTGAATAACACTCACTGTTGTCACAATTACATGTTTCTTTCCATGCATCATGTGTTATCTATGGTACTACAGGTGGTCCTGAATGAGGGGCACCATTTGAAAAGGGAAAAAGACAAGGCTGTAAATTATCTTGCATATCTTTAAGAATGGTATCACCAGGCATTCTGATCATCTGTTAAAAAGCTAAACAAAAAACACAATGAATGTCCCGGAATATTTATGAGGAAAAGTGATTGGACAGGGTGAGTCAGGCTGATTAAAGGTGCCTATAAGGGACAAAAGGAGGTGTTTATGGGCCACAGCTGGGAGACGTGGATAATGGGTCCAGCAGAAAGGACATGTTCAGCTGTCAGCTCATGAGATCAGTTAATCAGAGACAATGATCTAAACTGGCCTGGACTTCAGCCTATTGTAGCTGAATGAGTTTTACAAGAGGGTTGTGTAATGTGCCGTACTGTGATAAAATCAGAGACCACCCTTTATTAATTAATTTCCAGTCAAAACAGATATTAAGTTATTCGTTTTCAGTGTACTGTGAAACCAAAACAAGTGAAAAACATGGGGGAGAAAACTTCACACACTGCAGATTCATACTGGAATAAAATCATTCTGCAATTATTGCTGTCAGGCAGTAAAACCTACACACGCTGCACATTCATACTGAATCATCATCACTCGACAATTATTGCTGTCAGACTAAAAACTACACTTCAGATATATTCTGGAATAAAATCCCCCTTATGACCTATCATAGTAAAAACTACACACTGCAAATTCACACTGGATTTAAGTCACAATTATTCTTGTCAGAGAAGGTACTACATACTGCAGTTTCATACTGGATTAAACTTACAATTATTGTCAGATGGTAAAACCAACACACTCTGCAGATTCATACCGAATTAAAACCACTTAATATTGTCTACTGTCAGACTAAAAACTACACACTGCAGATTCACACTGGATTAAAACCACTTAATATTGATTACTGTCAAACTAAAAACTGCACACACTGCAGATTCTTATCGGATTAAAATCACAATTAGTACTGTCAGATGGTAGAACCAACACATTCTGCAGATTTATACTGAATTAAAACTCAGAAATATTACTGTTAGACACACACTGTAGATTCATACTGGATTAAAACACCAATCTCACCACTAATCACTTACATTTCACCACCTCTTCAGGTTAAACTAAGCCAGCTCTAATAGAGTTTTACTCAGTATTGACCTGCTCTCACTCGCATTCTGTCCTTAAGGTTAGAGGCTTCCTGGAGCTGTTTCAATATTTAGCCGTCTCCTGCAGAGGGACAGAGGCTTTGCTAGAGGTCGAGATCAATATTTGCTCATCAATGCTCATGCATGCATATCTAGCTGCTTTATTTTCCTTCCTACTGAGTATAAACGCACTTACGTGCTTACACACAGACCAGTGCTTTTCTTCCTGATGCACACACAGGAAGCTGGAAATGCATTTATGTTTTATTTTCCTTTTTAATGTAGACAAATTATGTTAAAAAAAAGTGGGTGACATTATCGTCGCTGATCCTGTTTGATGTTAGAAGAGCCTAATTTGATATTTCACCTCCTGTTGTGAAAGTAGTTTACTCGGCTAATACGCTCTTAAGTGGAATAGCTTTCATCTTGGTTGGAGGGCGACTGTTATTCTCCTCTTTTCTTCCTTGTTCATCTTTTCTGGAGGGTTGGAATGCTGGAAGAGAGAGGTGGCGTGTACCACCCATACTGCAGCGCTCAGGGCCAGGCTCACCTCATCAGTGCTACAACCAACCTAATACAAACTTATGGGTTTGTTAAGTAAAAGTAGGTTAATGGATTAACTTACAGAACGTCTCCCCTGAACACACCCCCAACACCGCCCACCCCCCAACCTAATCACGCCAGGTGCACACAGTTCTAGTAATGTTGAGTGTGATGAGCCCTCTGCCAAAGCGTCATAAGTAGCATTACCAGAACAGTTAAGATTCTAACTTTAAGATGGCTGCCTTAAGAAATGCTACAAACTTTAGTCCATGTTTACAGATAACTGTGTGTCATACAGAGTCAGAAACCATGTAAACCAGTAACTCTACAAAGCTTGAAACAAGTTTATGATCATTTAGCCGAATGACTTGTGCAATGCTAAATGCTGTGGTATGAGCTTCCATCACTTGTTACAAGTGGCTTATTAGCCATATTAGCTTCATAGCTCCAGCTGTATTTAAGGGTGTGTGTTAGCACTTGCAGTGTTATTCAATTATAAGTCAATTGTTCATCACTAATATCACAAAGTTATTTGTTTTCCAACTTTCTCTAAACTTTTATTGCTTGTGTTGTGATACAAGGTGAACCTAATAGGCTTGCTCATGGTTTCCGACACATTTTTGTCTTGTGCTGCTACTGTTTTAGCTATATTTCCACTTCTTTATAGCTAAAATATTTCATGATATCCGTAACCACATGAGCAGGGAAAGGTGCTGACGGAGGTCTGTTTCTGGTGGTGGGACGGGCGTGGCGGTGCTCTGTGCCTTTAACAGCCTAAAAGCTCTCGTTAAAGCAGCACTCCTAGGCTCAAAGCTTTCATGTATTACTGGAGACATGAGGCAAATAAAAGCAGCAGCTTGGCCCCAGGGGCTCAGCCGGAGTTCAGGTAACTGCTTCCAGTAGGCCTGCAGCACACCCTGTCAAAAACATGAAGGTAGGCATGGTTTGATCAGCACTTACGCTCTTCATTAAGACATTCTTATAAATACACTGCACATCCAAAGTTTGGGGACTCTTTGCGTTCTTTCAGGCTGATGGTTGAGCTACCTTTTAATGAACACCTGCAGAGCCCTAATCCTTTGGGTATAAAGTCAGTATCATGTTCATCAAAGTGTCTTCCTTGCTATAAGGAGCAGGTTTTACACTGTTTCAGCACATACTGTAACTCATTTGGCTCAAAGGTGGCTCAGGCCCTTTTAGTCATAGTAGTAATAAAATGCACTCTTCATTTGTTCTTGAGCTCTCACAGTAAACTAT